>CM038678.1:101979176-102325056 GCA_021605205.1 Aegilops longissima | reverse complement strand
TAACCGGACCAAGTCCGATACCATGACCCACCCGCTTTCCTTCTAATCACCACGATTTGATAGTGTTTCGCAGGGGTGCCTTCGAGGCAGGAGGCCGAGCTCACAAGCGGCTAGCCAACAAGGGCAGTATGCCTCTCAGCTAAAAAGAAGTGCAGTCCGAATCGAAACTCCTCCACAACGGTATAGCGGCCACCATATTCCTGTGATTGATTCCTCGAAGGCATATTAACGCTGGTGCTCTTTTCAGAAAAGAGCGCGCCGGATCGAGTCCGAGAGGTTGCCAATCGAACGCCCGCCAGCCTGTGCTCCAAAGCCGGGTCCGTAAGCGGAGGCGAGCATGAGGCGGCGCAGATGCTCCTCCGACAGAGGATGCCGACAGATTGTCCGCCACCACCTCCGAGGTGGAGAGCGCTTATGAATCACAAAGCGCCGGACAGTTCTTCAGGACGCATGTTTCTCCCAAGAGGCCTTGAATGCCTTTAATTGGAGATGCGCACTGCGTGCCGCCAAGATGGTCTAGCCAGAGCTACTGGAAAGATGTAAAGGACATACGGTGAGGAAATTTGATGCTTATATCTCGCCAAGAGTCTCCGAGACTTAAAATAGTTAGAATAACTGATTTAAGGATCATTTGTTATGCAGGATCTTACAAATAAGAATACCCGACTGTCTCAGAGCTTGAAGAATGCAAGGCCCAACTTGAGGTCAAGATTAGCCGCCACTGGGAGCCACAGAGACCCCTCCGTAATATCTCGCCTAAAAGATAAATAGTTTGTGAAGTGCGGCGGTGTGTTAATCTGACAATAATATTGCAGATGGCGCCGGACTAGATCCGACAAGAAAGCTCTTTCGCCGATTGAAGGCCGGGCGAGAATGTGCTTACAAGGGTGAGGCAAGAGAAAAATAATCTCCAAGATGCCAACACCCAGCTGGGTGAGGAACTAAAGGATGTTCGTGCTCATTGTCCGACCGTGAAGGAGAATCGTGACTTCGCCACGGCATTTACAAGAATGCTTGAGCGAACTTTGAAAAAAGAGTTCGGCGAGGAAGTCAATTAATAGAGTTATGTCTCAGAGGTATGCTCACGGGTCGCCCTGAAGAGGGAATGCCCGGCCCCACGGGTGACCTTCTTCCCGAAGTTATTGCAACCGCATTTAACGAAGTTCGCAGGTGATGAAAGGCGCCGCCTGTGCCTTGTGGCCATCTATTTCCCTACCCAAGGCCTTGGAGAGCTTATGGAGAAGCTTCAGGAGCACGGTGGCGCTCCGACTATGGAAGATATCGCCTGTCAGTCAAGGTGCTGTGGAGGCCGGGCCATGGTGAAGACGCTGTTGACGGCTATGACCCAAACCATATGGCGTAGGTCGGACTGGGGCTCGACGGAAGGAGATCCCTGTGAGCTTAGTGTACGGCTAAGTAGAGTTGGCCGCAAAGTATTTCCAGCAGGACTGTAAACTAGACAGCCTATTAGACGGCATTGAAGAGGAATACAACCAGTTAATTTGACTATGTAATTTAAAATGACATGTAAAATGCCTTCTAGCCGGATTGTAGATCGTTTGTCGTAGCGGGCCTTTTTTTTTTACTATAAACAGTAGGGTAAAACCCCACTGCAATTTTTATTCAATAAAGTAGAACAACAAAGCAGTCTGAAAGGCTTGAGATAAGCCCAAGAAACAAGAAAAAACTAAAGACCTAAAAAAACTAGAAAGAAGCTAAACAGCTAAAAAAAGTCTAAGAAGAAGAAAGAAATAATTACAACAGGCCATCAAGCCAAACTGAGAATTGCCTCTCATACTTCTGCCTCATCCTATATTTGAGAAGCTTCAGTTCCTCCAGAAAAATGAACTTCCACCCTTGGAAAGAGGGTGCAATATTCTCAAAGATTTTATTGTTTCTGGTGATCCAAATGGCCCAAGCTCCAAGAATGATTATCTCCATGTAAAATGGGTATCTTATTTTATCTTTGAGGTCTTGGAATGCTTCTAAAAAGAAAGATTTGGAGCTCTTGTGGGACAAATGAAGTCCCAAAGATTGTTGGACAAATGGACAGCCCAAAAGAGATGATGCAATGTTTCTTCTAGAGGACAGCCGCCAACAGCACAAT
Source organism: Aegilops longissima (assembly GCA_021605205.1). NCBI lineage: Eukaryota > Viridiplantae > Streptophyta > Magnoliopsida > Poales > Poaceae > Aegilops > Aegilops longissima. The sequence goes on along the minus strand of CM038678.1, from coordinate 102,322,949 downwards.
TGTAATCTTCCAACACGAACTTCTTCCTTCTAAGTAATTTTCTGGTGTTCACCCGATCATGTAGAAGTTACCAGAAGAAACCTTTATGCTTTGGTAAGGTGAACTCGCCAGATCCAGCTTGAAATGAGGGGGTGTCTGCTTGTGACCAATTAATACTTTATATGCTTTGATGGAGGAGTAGTGCTCTGGCCCCAAATGTAGCTCCAAGTATCTAAAGAGTTTAAATGTTCAGATTGTCTCATGGCTAAACAAATGTCTTCCATTTGTAAGAATTCCTCATAGGCCTCAGCTTGTCAAGGGAGGAAGAATAAATCGCAGTACTCACCAGAAACTTGTTGAATATTCAGTGGGATTTTTGACAAAAGAGAACAGGTGGGGGAATTGGTGTTTAAGAATTTCTTGGCTCCACAGATCATCCCAAAAGAAAGCACTAACACCATCTCCCACATTACATCTAGCAATTGCTTTGTACTGATCCATGAGGGCTAAGTTGGACTTCCACCAGAATGATCCAATCATGTTGCTCCCTGGTAATTTCCCATCATTGTAATATGTCTCCCAGATCAAGTTAACCTAGGGGATATCATGTCTGTTGAAGAATTTGTGAAGGTTTTTCATGAGCAGGGTCTTATTATGAGTGAAGATATCTAAAACACCTAGGCCTCCCTGGTCTTTTGGTCTGCACACTGTGGTCCATGATACCAAAGCAGGCCTTTTGTCCTCCATATCAGGTCCTCTCCAAAGGCAGTGTCTCAGGTATTTGATGATCTCTTTTTTTATTGTAATTGGAATGTCCAAACAGCACATGTAGAAGACTGATAGAGATGTCATCACTGACTTGACCAACAGTAATTTTCCAGCTTGGGTCATGAAGATAGAGATACCAGCCACTCTTTTTGCAACTCGTTAACTAAAGGTAGACATTGCTCAACCGCTGGCTTGTAAATTTCCAAGGGCATACCAAGGTAGGTAAATGGAATTGCCCTCTAGCACATCGCAGGGTGTTTGTATAGATTTCTACTCTGTCTTCAAAGAATATTCAAGGGCACCATGATGGACTTCCCATAATTAACTCTTAGTCCAGCTTGTGTGGCAAAAGTATTCAAGTTCTTTAAGCAGAATAACTGCCTAGAATTAGCTTGCATAACCACTAAGGTGTCATCTGCATATTGCACAATTGGGAAGTGAGGACAGGAGTTTACTTGCGCATTTAGCAAAGGATCGATTTAATCTCATGGCTTTATTAAGGATGGATTGAAGCAAATCAGCAGCCAAAGACAAAATTAAAGGAGAATAAGGGTCCCTTGTCTTACTCCCTCCTTATGTAAATTCTTTTCCCAGAACTCCATTGAGTAGTACGTAAGAGGATGCAGTTAGAACAAAGCTTCCATCCAGGAAATCCACTTCTCTCCAAATCCTTTGGCTTGAAAAATATCAATGATGGCATCATGCTCAATTGTATCAAAAGCCTTCTCAAAATCTAGTTTTATTCCTAAGATTTCCTCCTTAGATTTATGACACTGATGGATGTATTCATATGCCCAACCAAGGCAATCCTGGATTACTCTATCTTTGAGAAAGCCATATTGATTAATATGCACCAACTGTAGAATAATTCTTTGCAGTCTATTGGCCAACAGCTTTGTAATGATTTTGAGAACACCATTTAGCAGGGAAATTGGCCTGAAGTCATTTGGAGAAGTTGGCACCTCTTTTTTTGGCACTAAAGTGATGAAAGAGGAGTTAATGCTTTCAAGATTTACATTCCCAGCATGAAAAGCCAAAATAAGCTCCAGGACCTCATTCTTGATAATATCCCAACAATTCTTAATAAACTCATTATTGAATCCATCTGGCCCTGGGGATTTATCATTAGGTAGGTTTTTGACCACTTCCTCAACTTCCTCTTGGGTAAAAGGCTTTTCAAGATCAATGAATATTTGGGGGTCAACTGTTTTTTCATAAAGATCATTAAGGTCAAAATGCATTGAGTGACCATTTGACTGCCCCAATCTAGTTTTGAAAGCCTCCCAAAGAATTGCAGCCTTTCCTTCATGATCAGTTACTTCAACTTGGTCTTTATTCAGCAACATAGAAATCTTATTGTGTTTATAATTAATAGAGGCTTTAGTGTGAAAGAATTTTGTGCTTTCATCTCCAAACTTTACTCCTTTAATTTTCCCTCTTTGTTTCCAATAAATCTTCTGATCATTGAGCACAGTTAACAGATGCTCCTTGAACAAGGTCCTGCAATTATTTTCAAATAGAGTAAGATCTCTGAATTCCTCAATCATATCCCATAGAAATATACAGTCATTTAGGTCTGCAATTTGCTTCTTATGACAGGCAAGATTTTTGGCCCACAGCTTTAAAGCTCTTCTTACATTCTTGAACTTTGCGTAAATCTTCTTAGCACATACCGCATGACCCATCGAATAGCCCAAGCATTTTGAGCCACCTGCTTAAAATCACTATGATTAAGCCAGAGTTTTCAAATCTGAATACTCTAGACTTGGGAATGTGTGTGCCAATTTTAATCATGCATGGGAGGTGATCAGAGATTGGTTTAGCCATGGGAAGGGCCAAGGTATCAGGATAACTGGTCATCCAAGCTGCAGAGGTAAAGAAACAATCTAATTTCTCCAAGAGAGGGTTGTCTTGCATGTTGCTCCAACTAAACTGTCTGCCCTTAAGGGGTAATTCAATCAGCCCAAGCTCACTTATTGCCTCATTAAACCTGAGCATTTCATTTACATCCCCTCCAGGTCTAGTTCTGTCCTCAGGTGTTCTGATGAAATTAAAATATCCCATAATAATCCAATCTATATCATTAGGCATCTGAATATTCCCAAACCAATCAATGAATTCAATTTTATCCTCATGATTACAAGGGCCATAAATGTTTGTGAGGACCCAACTCTTGGAAGAAGTTCTGCAGGTGAACTGAATAGATAATGAGAATTTATTTTGAAACATTAGCTCTCCAGAGAAGAGAGCTCCATTCCAAGCAGTAAGGATGCCACCTGATGCCCCAATGGAAGGTAAGAACTCAAATTTATTAAACCTTTGGGGACAAAATTTATGAATGTATGCAAGATCAAAATTTTCTCTCTTAGTTTCCTGAATACAAACAATACCAGCAGCACTTTCTTCCACTTTGTGCCTGATTGCCAACCACTTATCTCGAGGAATTAATGCCTCTCACATTCCAGTTTAAGATATTCCAAGTTGTATTGTTATTCATTAATAATCAGTTTGCAGGATACTCAAGTCACAGAGCCCACCCCCGATGACAAATCCAGCAAAAAAAATTTTTGATTCCACAAAAGGACAGAGCATTGTAAGACTGTTGGGACAGCCAGCAAAGGGACATAAGTAAGGAGGAGGGGAACCAAAGCATCCAAAGTTGATTGCCCATAGTTTCCTCAGCAATGATAGGGATGAAGTCTCACCATAAGTGGATACCTGAGCTTACACAAAGATAGTGCAATTAATATACAAAAGGTGCCTTCCAGGCAAACAAGCATTGTGCAAGAAGTGGAAGCATTACGTATAACTGCAAACATAAGACAGGAAATTCTAAAAGAGAATAGCGTGCCATCCCGCTATCAATAGGAGACTGATGTTGTAGACACATATCACATGTGCCCGGATGTGTTGCTTTGCTAGGCCTTGGACACCTTAGCCACATCTTCCCGCCTTTTTCTTGGGCTTCTTTGACAACTTCTCCTAAAGGTCCTCCTCAAAGAACCTTGCGTAAAGATTTGGACAGGTTTTAACCACCGAATTGTGAATAATCGGGGTATGGCATTACATGGTAAACAAGACTGAGTAGCACAAGGTTTTCTTCTATAGCCATTGTTATCCTTTTAATCCTATCACTTCTTCTTACCTCGTTTCTACCAGAGGTTCTTTCTCCTCCTTTTCCTTGATATGGCCTCTCCAAGGGGCGGCATTTTATTTGGGGAAACTCTGTCAAGAGGACTGCTAGCCCCCTGGAAGAGTGGGGCAGGCTAATACCCTCATTTTCTTTGCCTAGCCCCAAGATGAAATCCTTGCATGCAGTGTGCTCGAGAAGTTGCACATTCATCGTGAATGTGAAAAGGCAAAGTGTCCTCATGTTTACAATTATCACCAAAATTTTCCACACCTCAAAGCTTTAGCAAATGCATTGTCCAACCAAACTTGTCGTGTCAACAATAAGTGTATTATGAAGTTAAACCAACTTATCGGGATTTCTATTTTGAAAGTTGGTGCTGCTCCTCGTGTTGTCGGTGCAAAATGATGTATCCATAAGTCCACCTTCTTGGGCCAAAGAGTGCAAAGTAAGCAAGGAAGGAGAACCTGGCAAAGAGAATGACCCATAATTACCTTTAGGGTTTGCAATGTGTGAGGATCCAATGTGGGGAATTGGACCATCAGCCTTGCCCTTGTCTGGTTTATTGACTTGGAGTGAAGAAATGGAGTCACCCATAGTAGCACCAGCATCAGCTGCCACAGGCTCAATAAAGATATCATTAGCCTAAACTTCTGGCACATTCTCAGGCTGTTTGTCATGATTATCCATGGGCAAAGAGGAGCCAGAAGCCACAAATTCTCTGTCTTGTGATGACAAACCAGGAGTTGGAACTGACTGCATAAAAACAGCACATTCAGACTGTAGGTTTGGTTGTTCAGTAGGATTCATGGTCACATGCAGGGCCTGCTCAGCAGACACCATGTGCACATTCAGTGGATCTTCAACATTGGGCTGCACAACCTGAAAATTCTCCTCTTCTTCAACTGCATCATAAGCTAGAGCAATGTTGAGAAGCCCTTGACCAATTTGAGGGCCCAGAGCACCTTTATTGACCTCCTCACTAGCAGAGTGGGTCAAGGAGAGCAAACCATCGCATGCAGAAACAGAGTAGTAATGTCGCTGTTTGGGGCCCTTCTTCCGCCAAGACAGGATTTCAACTTGAGGCTGCAGGGATGGTGATGAGCTGGCTGTGGAAAAGCCCAGGTTCCTCTTGCTCACTGTTCTTCCCAATCATCCCATTCTTCATTAGGAGCATTATTGTTAGGATTAGGCATTTGGTTGAAAACCAGGAAAATCATTTGCATGTCGAGGCATGGTGTGGATCCATACCTCGTGTGGAAAAGGGTCCTCATCCGCAGCCCACCCCCATCGGCCTCAAGGAGCATTTCAACAGAGCAGGTCCAGACTCCTCTTCAAACAATTCTCCTTCGCACTATCTTATACTCTTTGGGATATCACCAGATCACCACTCTAGCCTTGACCAAAATCTTACCCTTCAATGCATCTTCTTTCTCCCAACTAATGATCTTGCCCCACTTTGAGATCGAGAGGCAATATCTTCAAGACATGTAAATCAAAAGGCACCCCATTAAACAGAGTCAACAGTGTTCTGTTGAAGTGAATCTCACGCCGCTTCGCCTTTGATTGTGTTTAGTAAAAGAAATAAATACATCACCAAAGGCATGCGAATCCCCATCGAATAAGCCTATCCCTGTCTCTGACATGCGTGAACCTGATATATGCCTCTCCAAACGGACAGGGCTGTATTTCCCTGAAACCTACTTGCTCCTCTAGCGCTAGGAACTCCTCAAGGACCTCATGCACATTAGGGAAGAATACCTCATCAGGATGCGGATGGATAGTGGCAATGGCCCGGTCTTCATGCCGTCTCGGGCGATGAGGGACAATCGCACGAGAAACCCCATTGCGGCCTTCAATCACCTGAATCTGAAAGCCATTAGGGATGAACGGCTGAGGGTCAATGGGAATGTTGGCCATCTGCAGCGGCTCTGGTGAGATGGAGTCCCGAGCTCTGTCGGACAGCAATGGCAGCGGTGGCGAGTTTGTCAAGGCAGAGGCAGAGTTGGTGGCAGAGAGGGAAAGTGAAGTGGAAGGCGAGGAAACAAGCGACGGTCTCGGCTGGAAGTTTGGGAAAAAATCCCTGACTAACTCCTTAAATGAAGGCACCTGCCTGATCTGCTGCGCCGGCCCAATACATCGAAACCATGATTCCACGACACCTTCGGCCCAAGCTTCAAGCGGTGGGCTCAAAAAGAATCAAATTGACAAACGGCCAGAGCCTGTGAAGGTTCGGAGGGTGCAGAAGCGGGCCATGTGACCGCTGGCCCCAGATGCATGGCAAACCACGAAGTTACGCTGTAAAAGACCGCTAGTGACTCAAGGCCAATTTGGGGCCTGTCCTGACCAATTAACGCGGCATTGAAGAGCCATTAAGACCTTGATTAGAGCCTCTTGAATGGGTCCCGATAATCTATCGAAACCGATCTACCGTCCGACCATCAGCAGAGTAACTCCGTGATCACCGGAGTGAGGAGCTATGGCCTTGCCGGACCTGCCCACTAGGGTCCATTCCTTATCAAGTTCTGCATAGTATAGAGCTTCCTCACGTTGCCAATTTGGGCCCCCAAAATTCCAAAGATTGAAACCCACTTCAAAATCCTTCTCAACTATGTTACCAGCATTGTAAATCTCAAAACCCACTGCTTTTGAAGCAACCGAGAACTTGAACGTCCTATCCTTCAAGAAACGAACTCGAAAACCTTGGGCATAGCCCCCAAACATGGCAAGAAGAGAGAAACTAACCGTGTGAACATTGAGCCAGAATGAGGCACGTCTATATGAGACCACCATGGTGAATTCCTTATGATGAAACCCCGGGGAAAAGACCACCGAGTGCCCAAACTTGGCCTTCATATCTGCTTGAAACTTCCTTCCACGATCAAAGTTAAGGGCAAAAGGAGCCATCAAGAAGGGGAGGGTGGCTACCAGTGCCGGAGCGGCCACTGGTAGGGCTTGTGGCCGCCGGGGCCGGAGCAGCCACCGGCGCTAGGTGGGAGGGCTAGGTGGGAGGGCTAGGTGGGAGGAACTATGGTGAAGGAGGGCTAGGTGGGAGGAACTATAGTAGCGGGCCTTTTCGCTTCAACCTCGGGACCCAATAGTCCGGAGTGTGTCCGAATACCCTCGCGGTTATATAAAAATCGGGGTATGCGTGGAGACCAGGCGTAGGGGTCATAAGTGCTTTATTAGACAAGTGCCCAACTAGTTATGTTATATTACATGGTTAGTAAGAAACATCTTCCAGGGAGAATAGTTTCGTTAGGGGTTCCTTTCTCGAGGCATGCCCAAAGTGCATGTCCGGATCAAAAAAGCATAAAAGCATCTGGGGCAGATAAATGAAAATAAAAATCATCTTTTAGTTCACCGATCGAATATTCCCTTAAGAACGCTTAGCTTTCGGTTCACCCAGTTCGAGGTACACGTCCGCTGACCCGGGCGGTAATAATCGCAGAGGTGCTCCTTTACCACCTATCCCAACAATCGGGAACGAGGGTAAGCACAGGAGCCGTGCAACCCAGCTTGGCCAAAACTTAAGTCATATCGATGCATATAATGGTGAATAAAAGGTACATGCGAAGTGTGACATGTGTTGGGCATAAAGCTCAGATAAATAAGCTTCGCTAAAGAAGCCCCTGTATAATGAGCGGATAGTGGCCAAGTGTGTAAAGTAACAATGCGTAGACAAGCCTCTAAAGGCTTCAAGAAGATGGAGGAGGAAGGAGAGAAATAAAAGACAACAACAATAGAAAATGTGGACGGAGGAAGAAGACGAACTCGGAGTCCGGCGCTTAGGCGAGAATCTTTGTAGATGGGTTATGCTCCATGGGTTCGCTCGAGTCGGTTATCCGGCGCTTTACAGACGGTATGCTCCACCGTCGACCTGGTCGATGATGAAGGGACCTTCCCATTTGGGCTTGAGTTTGTCCTTTTCTTGTCCGGCAGCGAGAACTAGTTCGCCAACGCTGTAAGCTTTGGCCCGCATTTCCTCGCTTTGATATCTTCGAGCTCGCTGTTGATAAAATGCGGAACGAGCTTTTGCCACGCCGCGCCCTCCTCCATTGAGTCCAAAATTTCCGCCGATCGAGCTCGGCTTCTTTCTTCATACATGCGCACGCCAGGTGAGTCATGCATTATGTCGCAGGCAAGACTGCCTCGCACTGCATACCATAAAAATGGTGTGAATCCGTAGTATGATTCGCGCGGGTCCGCAGCCCCTGTAGTACGGAGTCGAGCTCCTCAACCCAAAGGTGTGTTAGATTCCTTGAGGGACCACACTAGTCTGGGTTTAATTCCGCCATGATTAGACTGTTTGCTCGCCGACGGACTGCTGGTTTGAGGGTGATAAACCGAGGCGAATCGAGCTTGATGCCCATGTTTTGCACCATAATTTGACCTCATCGGCCGTGAAGTTGGTTCCGCTATCGCGATGATACCGTGGGGACGCCAGAACGGTGCACTACCCCGATATGAAGTCTATCACCGCCCGGATTCGCCGCTTTGACAGGCTTGGCCTCTATCCATTTGGTGAATTTATCCACCATGACCAATAGGTATTTTTGCTTGTGGGTTCCTCTCTTAAGGGGTCCAACCATGTCAAGCCCCTGCATCGCGAACGGCTGTGTGATGGGTATAGTATTGAGGGCGTGGGTGGTATGTGGCTTTGATTAGCAAAAGCTGGCAACCGACGATTGTTGGACTAAATCTCAAGATTCCGCCCGGGCCGGGCCAATAAAACTTGCACGGAAGGCCTTGCCTACAAGGGCCCGGTGCGGCGTGGTGCCCATCCACCGCATGAATTTCAGCCAGAGGTTGCGCCTTCCTCTTCGGAGATACACCTTTGAAGGACTCCTGTTGTGCTTTCTTATAAAGCTCTCCTCATGGACTTTATAGGCTTTGAATCACCATACTATGCAGCGGGCCTCATTTTGGTTCGGGAGTTCCGCTTAGTTAGGTAGGCTAGGAATGGTTCCGCCCATGGCGATGGCGACCGCCATTATTTCATGGGCGACGGTGTTATTTCGCTGGCGTAGCCTCCGATTGTGTCGAGTGTTCGTGTCCGCAAGGCGTTGGGTCCGGATTGTTATTTCCGGACTCCTTCCCATAGTACGGATGGCTTGAACAGCCGCTCCAGTGAAGATGTTACGGACGGCATCGCGCTTTTGCGCCGGCGCGTAGGCGGATGTAACAATGTCGCGGCGCCGGTAGCCGGACTTACGGATCGGGGCCCACACGCTGGCTAATCAAGCAGAGTAGGGTATTACCTCCATCGAGAGGGCCTCGACCTGGGTAAAACATCGTGTCCCTTGTCTCCTATTACCATCCGCCTAGACGCACAGCTCGACCCCTACCCGAGATCCGCCGGTTTTGACACCGACATTGGTGCTTTCATTGAGAGTTCCTCGTGTCGCCACCGAAGGCCCGATGGCTCCTTCGATCATCAATAATGACGCAGTCCGTGGTGAGACTTTTCTCCCGGACAGATCTTCAGATTCGGGCGGCTCGCATCATGGGCCAATTCGCATGGCCATCCGAGCAGATCGAAGCTACGCCCCGCCATCGTGTCAGATTTGAAGCTTGAACTATACGGCCGATGTCCGCGGAGACTTGATCTTCGACGGATTCGAGCCACGCCGAGCGTGCCAGATCGTCTCGAGGGGTACGATCTAGCTCGCCAATCAACAAAGGCCCTCGAGGCCGCACTGCCCGCCGACCTTAATCCGGAGCCGGTTCCCCGATCGAGGACGAGTGGTTGACACCGCCGTGGGCTACGATCTCAACGGCGATTGAGCCAACTCCATCCCTGTCCTTTGCGAAAATCGCGACCAGTGGTGCCGACTCCTCTCCGACTCAACCTCGCATACCGCCAATCGAATCCGATTACGCCGTCATGGAGTTCACCGCCATGACATCTTTCAACACTCGCCTTTGGCGACATCCTGAATTCACTAGTCTCTCTTTATCCGAGAGCCCTGGCCAAGACTACGGTCAGAAGGTTGGGATGCGGACGACGAAGAAATTCAACGCCCACCCACCACCCACTTCGTAGCCACTGTCGAAAGCTTAAACAACGTGCTCGATTTCGACTCCGAAGACATCAACGGTATGGACGACGATGTAGGAGACAACCATGAACCATCACCTATAGGATACTGGACAACCACCTCATCCCATGATGTATACATGGTGGACACACCTAAAGGAAGTAACGACGAGGAACAACGGGACACTACGAACGATAAATCCCTCGAAAAGCAGTCAAAACGGCAACGTAAACGCCGCACCAAGTCCCGCCTCGACAAAAACCCAACCATAGAGCAGGGCGAACTGGTGGACGACAAACATGCTACCGAGCAACCGTCCGAACAAGACAGCGTGGATGAACAACCCGTCCCCGGCGAAGATAATAGTCCGGACGATCTCACGCCGGACAAATTGTTGAAGCAGAAGAACCTCCACAAAAGGCTCATCGCCACTACGCGTAGCCTGAAAAGGTAATGAAGCTCAAAACAACGAAGATGCACTCAAAATCAGATAGAGCAAAGTACTCAACACCGAGACAAATACGGCGACAACAACAAAGAGCTACCAAAGAGAAAACTATCGTCGAATTTGATGAGGAGGCCGAGAGCCCCACAATCAAAGAGCAAGAAGGCCACCCGGTCGGATGGACGACCCCACGGCAAACAGAGAGCGGAAATGGCGCTGCATACAAGCCGCACGCCGATCCACATAAGGATTCGTGATCAAAAGACAGCCCGCTTAGGTCCATCTATGGGCCGAGAAAGCAAGCTCTTCAAAGCAATGCAACACGCCAAATATCCGAACATCACAAGACACCCAAATATAGGGGTGCCGACACCCTTTATGTTTCACCGATGAGGTGCCGGATCACGAATTCCCACCGGATTCAAACCCGTAAACATAGAGGCATATGATGGAACAACAGACCCTGGAGTCTGGATTGAGGATTACATCCTCAACATACACATGGCTAGAGGAGATGATCTCCACACCATAAAATACTTACCCCTTAAGCTCAAAGGGCCAGCTCGGCATTGGCTCAAAAGCCTTCCCAAAAACACCATTGGAAGTTGGGAAGAGCTCGAGGATGCATTTCTGCAAATTTTCAGGGACCTATGTCCCCTCCGGATGTAGACGATCTAAGTCACATAACTCAACAGCCCGAGAGTCAGCCCGAAATTCGAACATGTTCCTTAGCAAAAGAACCAAATAGTCGATCGTCCGGATGCCGAGCCTTAGCAGCCTTCAAACACAACGTCCGAGATGAATGGCTCATGACACCTCGCCAAGAAAAGCCGAGAACAATGGCCGATTAATAAGCCTCATGACCCGCTATGCTGGAGAGGATAGCTGGCTAGCAAGATGCAGCATCAACACCCAAGTACATCCAAGTCGTGGATGGAATGGGAAACCACGACGCAGCAAGGACCAGCGCCGATTAAGGGGACGGTCAAAAGAGCTGCAAGAACGCCGGATTCAAAAGCTCACGGCAGTAACAATAAAAACTGCCCCTTAAGGACAATAGCGATGAGCTATCCAACCTAAACAAAATCCTCGGACAAGATATGTCAAATCCACAAGACTTCCGGAGGCCTGCAAACCATACCCACAGAGATTGTTGTCTTTCAAGCAGTCCGCAGACTCAACGCCGAACACAAGGGGCTCGACACACCAAGTGAGGATGATGACGAGCACCACAAGCAGAGCCCCGTAAAACAAAAGAATTTCCCACAAGAGGTTAAAACAGTAAACTCACTTCACGTGATAAAAACAGCGCGCGCTCGCTAAATCGCTACCGCATGCACTACCCTAGTGGAAGTACCAACGCTAGTTGTCAAAACCAATCACCTTCGACCATCGACTACTCCAAAGTATCCGAACGCATGATGGACTGCCTTGATATTGGATCCCATAATTGACGGATTCCAATTTACACAAGTCCTCATGGACGGCGGCAAGGACATAAACCTGATATATCGTGACACAATCCGCAGGATGGGGATAGACCCAACCAAAATTTGCCATAGCAACACCTCCTTCAAAGGGTAATGCCAGCCTATATGCCCATTGTACGGGCTCCTCATCGCTAGAAGTTGTGCTCGCTCATCCGACAACTTCCGCCGCTAAAAGTTAATCCTTCCACATCGCCCCATTCGAAAGTAGCTATCAAGCACCATGGGCGTGAAGCTACCGCTTAACGCAATACCGCATTATGCATCTCTTACACTTAAAATGCCCGTCCACGGGCATCATCTCATTAAAAGGAGTATTATGTTACTCGAGCACGAAGAATGCAAGGCTACTTTGACAGCCCCACATCAATCCGCCCGCTAACCAAAGCACCGAATAGGTAATCCAACCCTGACACGGCTAGATGAGTCCGGCGCCTACTAGCGCATACCTCGCATAAGGGGCTGCACGCATGTACAACAAGAGAGAATAAAGCTCAATTTTATTCACTTTTCAACCATACTGCTTATTTCATATAAAGTACATTTTTCAGACGCATCCTTTTTATTTTCAACTAAGTTCTCTCTCTACAGATGAACAACGTATACACCTGGCCCGTGATACGGCACAACGGAGACACAAAGCGCAGACGCAGAGGGACCTGTTGCAAGGATTCTTTTCAGATTAAGACCCTGCAGTAAACCTTTTTTACCGCCTCTTGTTGATACACATCCCCGGTTCCTAGCTATAACCGAGGAGGAGGCTGGCGCTGGCATCGGGCCGCACAGAATTTTTGCACGCACTGGACACCTGTGGGCTTAGGCATTATTCTGCCTGCTTTTATTAAGACCGAATACCTTAGGGAGTGTTCGCGCCTCGAAGTTAGGGCCTTATATGCATCAGCTTCAATCATGTCTTTGGTCAAATGTTGGGTTTGCCCGCCCCGTGTTTTGCTGCCTTACATTCCGCTCTATCGCTAACGCGACATCAGAGAACTATCGCGACAGTTCCTCGCTCAGCCAAAGCGAGCACCTCAAGAGAGAAAGCCAAAACTGATCGTCATGATATAGCGAGAGACTGGTCAACCACTCGATGACTCACCGAATGTTTAGAATTCTCCGTGATTGACGAAGGACCGCTGTCGTGCACATACGCACTCAATTCAGAGAGTGCGGTATTCTGTGGGCTATATAGTAGCTCCACCTCAACCCCTATGGCTAAGGAAAGTGATAAAGCATTATAGTCCGTTGCCTAGTTTTCTATGCTACCACCTCCTTTACAGGACCAAGACGTTGAATTATGTGAAAAGCGCGATTTTTTGTAAACACCTCCGCACTATGTGCGTGGGGGTAAAGTCAAGACTCGCCATCTTTCGTGTTATATATATATACATCAACGGTCGTGACAGAGGTAGTTTACTACTTGAAGGCACAAGTATAAAAAGCTCTTACATTAAATCAAACGTTTTTTCATAAAATTTTACATGTCATTCAAACATAACATCCTTCGAGCATCAAGGCTCTATTAAACGAAGCTCAAAGAACTTCCTCAAAATAGCGCCGACCGGTACTCGGCCCGTCGTCAACTGGGACGCAACGCCGGTGGCCTTCATTTCTGCCCAAGATGTCTTGACACGGCAAGAGCCATCCACGCACCTCAATGCACGCCGACCGCTTCATTGGCCGACACGCTGTACCGCACTCAAGGAACCGCTGCACTAAGCCAAAATAACTCTTCTACTGAGGCCTCCCCGGCCACAAATGAGTCACGACATGTTTCATGGCAAGTCCGGACAATCGATTCAGCTCGGCCCATTCGGCCAACTGATCGGATAACGGAATAAGACGCTCTGGAATATGGAACTGTGACCAAAACAGCTCTTCTTTTATGTGCCCCTTCTGATCTCGGAAGTGCTCGATCGCGTCTGCGGCACTCGCAACTAAATCCAGATAAGCATCCTCCGAACTCCACAAACGGTCCAACTGAGCATACTTCGGATCCGTGAACTTCCTCTCAGTAGCGTAAAAGGCTTTCCAAAGAGCCACATCCATAGCCCGACGCAGCTCCTCCTTTGCAGCCTCATTGCGGAGCGGGCATCATTGGCTTCGCGGTGGCCTTTTTCAGGTCCTCTTGCCCGCTTTGACGTGTTTTTTCAAGAACCCCACAGCGTCGGTAGCATTCTTCAACTTTATGGCCATGTCGGCCATTTCCCTTTGTTTCGGCAAGGAGCAGCCTGCTCGCTTTTAGCTCTTCGCCTCTTAAAGCGCCAGACATTACTATTTCGGCTTGCTTTTAGCTCGGGCTAGCTCCGCCAGCTCCTCCACAAAGAGCGGCACCACCTGCATTAAAGCAAACAAGTAGTAAGGCACGGGCCATGCTCCCTTACCAAGTGTCCGCGAAAAGTCGTGATACCTTATGACTCACAAACCGCTTATTGACCAGCGGTTGTCCGTGATCCGCCGCTGTTGCCGCTTATAGTTCGGCAAATTCATCAGTCCGGCTATTATCGGACGCCCGCCACCTATTTAGGAGCGGGCGTATGTTATAATCGAGATTATGATCCTCGCACGCTGTCAATTTTGACAACATACCGAGTCCTGTGGGCTACTATCTATACAGTATGCATTCTATATGCATAATCTGTCGACGGTACATCATTTTTGCGATTCTCAACCCCCGCCAAGAAGCTTCGACGGTTTCATGCAATCCGCTCGCGGATGCAATTCTTTCAATCACCATACCCATCAGCGCACGGTGATCTTCTCGAGATAGCCGCCGCCCGAAAGGCAGACCTTTTCAGCTCCTCCGACCGCACGCCAGCTTGGTGTTGACCTCCGGTCCGCCGGACCTGGAATCCTCCGCGACGACACCTCGTGGTCGTCCATGGTATGAAGGTGCGACATGTGGAGGCGTTGCTTTCCATCATCTCCTAAGAAGATCCTCAAGACGAAGCTCACGAGAAGGGCTGAGATCCGAACTACAAGGTACAATTTCGATTATCTTCATAAATAACAATAGGGATGTTCTTTATTCACAGACCTTCTTTTTACTTACGGCTCATTGAGGGCTGATCCCTTGGGGAAATTCAGCGGCTGGGGTACTTCCCACACGACTCTCCGACGAAGATTTCTTTCCCTCTTGAGGCCTTGACCTCCTGATCTTCCAAGCTGTCCTCTTCTCTCCTTGGAGGGTGGGACTTTGATCCTCCTTCCTTGAAAGCCTCCTTCATGGAGGCAGCTTGTTCCCCGCCCCCTTCGCTTTCTTCAAAAGGCGCGCCTTCAACATCTTGGTCAAGATGGATCCGTGTGGTTTCGGAGGGGAGCCGACACCTTATCAACTTTGCCTTCGCTTATCCACTCCTGCTCAAGAAACAGCCTTTAAGGGCAAGTTTATCATAAATGAACGGACAGCCTATCGGGTACAAGACTACTTACTTGAGTATCTCAAGGATTGCAGCTTAGTCCCAAGGCCCTCGGGTCGTCCGACACTTCTCTTGTGATCCAAGAACAGCTTATACATCTCCACGGGCGTCAGATCCATAAAATGTTGGAGAACCCGTGGTCCCTCCAGATTAAATTCCCACAGACGGAGGGGGCGACGGTGTAGGGCGAAGGCACCGAATCACCATAACCCACGCCACTATGACCAGATTGATCTCTTTCTTGGAGGTCTCAACACGGCCCCAGAATGAGGAACATCCTTGGACGGCCCCGCCGAGCCCCTTGTTGACCCATGACGCCAGCCGCTGTGGTGGACTCTGAACGGAAGGCGGAGGCGCCACCCATTTGGTGCCCCCGAGCGTGATATAGAACCACCTGCTGTTACAAACCAAGCTCCTCTTGAAAAGAGCCCTCGGCCACGGAGCATCAGACACTTGCTTATGACCGCCTCCAAGACTGCTTGTTGCCCTCGATCATCTTCGGTTCCACCTTGAAGGTCTTGAGCCACAGTCCAAAGTGAGGGGTAATGCGGAGGAAGGCTTCACATACGACAATGAATGACGAGATATGGAGGATGGACTCCGGATTCAAGTCATGGAAATCCAGCCCATAATAAAACATGAGCCCTCAAGACAAAGGGATCCGCCGGGAAGCCTAAACCTCAAGGAAGTGAGACATTAACACCACGCCTCACCGAGCTGGAGTGGGAATGACCTGCCCCGGAGCAGCAGCCTATGTGAGATCTCGCCGGTTAGATACCGGCGCTCGCAGCTTTAGCACATCTTCTTCGTGACGGAAGAAGACATCCATCAGCCAAGCTGGTCCGAGCTGACATCGCCTAAGGTCCAAGCGCCTAAATCAAGCCTTGGGTGTTAGAACTCAAGCACGAGGCAAACTCGATGGAGGGTGGAAAGAAGAGGGCCTTGGTCTCATTATAAAGAGGTTGAATACCAAGAGCCCTCCCCATGGTCGACCGACTGCGCTTCGATAGAGGAGGCGTGCAACGGGCACGGTTGGGTTACCCACGTCCGTATTGATGAGAATCCCGAATAAGGGGGCACGATCTACGCTTGATAAGACGAGCCAAGGAAACCGCCGCTAAACGCTACCGAGGTGGGACAAGAAAAACAATTTGAATAAAGGCCTGGCCGTGGTGTGATGTCACGCCGCTGAATACGCCGGCAGATCTCGGCAAAAATTTATTCTCTACGGTGGTATGTGGAACTTGTTTTGCAGAGCCGACACTATCCTGGTGTTCAAAACCTTCTATGAAGTATTCGACGAGGAACCCGCTTTGCAATGCCGAAGACAATATGCGCGACGGACTCGCCGTCATTGAAGCCTGGTTCAGGCTAATGAGGGAGTCTTGGACTAGGGGTGTCCGGATAGCTAACTATCATCTTTGGTCGGACTCCTAGATTATGAAGATACAAGATTGAAGACTTCGCCCCGTGTCCGGATGGGACTTTCCTTGGCGGAAGGCAAGCTTGGCGACACGGATATATAGATCTCCTACCATTGTAACCGACTCTCAGAATCCTAACCCTATCCGTGTCTATATAAACCGAGGGTTTTAGTCCAGAGACTAACAACAATCATACCATAGGCTAGTTTCTAGGGTTTAGCCTCTCGATCTCGCTGTAGATCTACTCTTGTACTACCCATATCATCAATATTAATCAAGCAGAGTAGGATATTACCTCCATCGAGAGGGCCTCGAACTCGGGTAAAACATCGTGTCCCTTGTCTCCTCGTTACCATCCTCCTAGACGATAGTTCGGGACCCCTACTCCTGCTTCTTGTTCTGAGCAGCCCGGCACCACCAAAGGTGATTCCGCCCGGCCGCCGGCCAATAAAATCCTGCACGGAAGGCCTTGTTTACAAGGGCCCGGCTGCGGTGGTGCCCACCCAGTCCGGCATGAATTTCAGCCAGGAGGTTGCGCCTTCCTCTTCGGAGATACACCTTGAAGGACTCATGTTGTGCTTTTCTTATAAAGCTCTCCTCATGGACTTTATAGGCTTTGGATCACCGTACTATGCAGCGGGCCTCATTTTGTCTTCGGGAGTTCCTGCCTAGTTAGGTAGGTTAGGAATGGTTCCGCCCACGGGCGATGACCGCCATTATTTCGCGGACGGTGTTATTTCGCTGGCAGGGCCTCCGATTGTGTCGAGTGTTCGTGTCGCAAGGCGTTGGGTCCGGATTGTTATTTCCGACTTCTTCCCATAGTACGGATGGCTTGAACAGCCGCTCCAGAAGATGTTACGGACGGCATCGCTTTTGCGCCGATGCGCGCTAACACGCCGCCCGCCTAGTTGTTATCACGGTCTATATGATGAAATTCGAGCCCTTCGAACCGTGCTGACATTTTTAGGACCGCATTGCGGTACGCTGCCATTTTCAGATCTTTGGCATCAAAGTCTCCGTGGATTTGAGATATCGCGATGTTTGAATCTCTCGCACCTCTAGGCGCTTAATGCCCATGGAGATCGCCGTCCGAGGTCGTGCGTATGGGCTCTCGATTCAGCTGCGCTGTTGGAGTCCGATACATTATTTGAAGGACGATTGGATCGTGTCCCCGGTTGGGGACGCCAGACGACGCCAGCCCCTGTGCCAGCCAACATTTTGGAGCCGCTAAAGTGCATTATCCAATTGAGTATGAGTCGACTTTAGGAGTTCGCTTCGATCCATTCGCCACGAAGTCGGCCAAAACTGCGTATTTAATAGATCGTCGTGGTTTACAGGTTATGACGAATGGAAGGAGCTCTATGGCCCATTTAGCAATCCGCCCGTCAAGGCCGCGGTTGTTTATAATGTCATTAATTGGTACTTCGAGGCTACCGCTATCGAACACTCTTGAAAGTAGTGTCGCAGCTTCCGGATGCCATGAACACCGCAGATGCTATCTTTTGATAATGTGGGTACCGTACTTGCATGGAGTTAGGACAAGGATACATAGTAAACCGGTCTTTGAAGAGGGAACCGTGTCCGCTTGTTTCTCGCTCGACGACGAGCACCGCGCTAACAACTTGATGTGTTGCGCGATATATAATAGCATTGGTTCGCCCATGTTGGGCGCGCCAGACCGGATTTGTTGCCAATATGGCTTTTATTTCTTCGAAGTCCGTTGGCGGCATCCGCCCACTCAAGTGATCGGTGCGCCGGAGGAGGCGGTAAAGGGTAACGCCTTTTCTCCCAACGGGAAATAAAGCGGCTTAG
Source organism: Aegilops longissima (assembly GCA_021605205.1). NCBI lineage: Eukaryota > Viridiplantae > Streptophyta > Magnoliopsida > Poales > Poaceae > Aegilops > Aegilops longissima. The sequence continues at coordinate 102,304,444 of CM038678.1, read as the reverse complement.
AGCCGCCACGCATCCACCAATTTTTGTATTTGCTTGAGGTCTTTGAATATCCAATTGTGACAGAGCTCGGATCTTGGCTGGGTTTGCTTCAATTCCTCTAGCGGACACAATGAAGCCCAAGAGCTTTCCGCCGAACGTCAAGACGATTTTTCGGATTGAGCTTAATGTCATATTTTGGGAGATTGTCGAATGTGAGCCTCAAGTCGCCTACTAGAGTTTCGACATGCTTGGATTTGACGACCACGCCATCTACATATGCTTCCACCGTTTTGCCGATCTGGTTTGCCGACATGTCCAATCATGCGCCTGATATGTTGCGCCTGGCGCTTTTTGAGCCCCAAGGGCATTGTGTTGAAGCGAATGGGCCGTATGGAGTGATGAATGCTGTAGAAGCTTGGTCTGCTCCACCATCTTGATTTGGTGGTAGCCGAATACGCCACGAGGAAGCACAATGAGTCGATCCCGCTGTGGGCGCCGATAATTTGATCAATGCGAGGAGGGGATGGGATCCTTTGGGCAAGCCTTATTAAGGTCTTTGAAATCAACACATAGGCGCCAGATTTATTCTTCTTGGTACCATCACTGACTTGCTAGCCAGTCCGGATGTTTTATATCTCCGATGAATCCGCTTCCAAAAGTTTGGCTAGCTCCTTCCCATGGCCTGCCTCTTGGGTTTGAAAAGCGCCAAGAGCCTGCTTGATCGGCTTGAACTTTTAGGATATTTAGGCTGTGCTCGCCTGCCGACGGGATTCCCGGCATGTCCGAAGGGTGCTGTGCAAAATGTCCTGATTTCTTGTAGAAATTCTCAGAAAAGCGCGCCTACATCAGTGGTTTAATTGTGCCCCAAGGGAGGCCATCTTTGTGGTCCGCTGGGTGGACTTGAATTTGACTATTTCATCCGCTGGTTTAAAAGAGGTGGACTTGGATCTTTTAGCAAGTATCACATCGCCCTGTTCACCGTGGACCGTGATCGCAGTTGAGTTCCTCGGCCGCTAGGGCTTTGATAGTGCCTCGAGGGCTAGTGCGGCTGTCTTGTTTTGCGCTGAGTGCTATGTTTGGATCACTAGCGAGAGTGATGATTCCGTTAGGTCCAGGCATTTTAAGCTTCATGTACCCATAATGGGGTATAGCTTGAAAATTGTGAATGCCTCTTGCCCTAATAAAGCGAGATATCCACGCTGAACGGGCCACTTGAAATGTGACCTCGACTCTGTAATTGTCCGGCGAAATAACACTACGCCTAGTGTGATATTTCCGCAGCATGCTTCCCGCTAGGGATTATTCCTCTAAAGGTTGTGCTGCTTCGCCAATGCGGTTCAAGTCTATTTCCATTTTTCGGAGGGTTTCTCAGAGATGAGGTTTAGTCCGCCGCCATCCATGAGTACCTTAGTAAGGCTTAAAGTCGCCCACTATTGGACCGAGGACCAAAGGTGGCTGGTGCTCGGGCTGTTCGGAATTTAGGTTCACACGGCATTAAAGGTAATAGTCGTGTCACCCATGGACTTATTGTTGCTACTTGGTAGATTTCGCAAGGTTATGGAGTGTTCGCTCGCATGTTATTTGATGTGAAAGTCTTGAAGACTGCTAATATTGTACCGTGTTACCGGGCTGGGATTCGAGGCTAGAAGCTCTTCGCCACTTTTGGCCACTCGCCGAGTATCCAACATGCTCAAGGCAATGAGTTGGAGTGGCGCCTGTATAAGCTATGAATTTTGCAGGTCCGCTTAGCCAACCTCAAGTACGGTTCCTGCTCCTTTAGGGGTTTTTGTTTTTGTGTATAACCTGTGTGCTTGGTGATGATGCACCTTTTATTCCAAACTAGGGCTGTATTCAATGGATTATCCTAAAATTTACTTTTGGTTTTCCAAGCACTTCCATCGCACAATACTTTTGTACTATGGTCACCAAGTCAGCAAAGCTTGTAATTTTCCGATTTACTTATGGCGCTTAGGATTCCTTGTCCGTGCAATTATTGCAGAAAAATGAGATTGCATCCTTCTCTCGGCAGTCCTTTATCCTGTCCATAACCAGGAGGAATCGCCCGTAGTGATGTACTGCTTCAGCGGGCTCTTGCCGAATTCGATAGATCGCTAATGTTTGGGTGGGCGGTGGAACTAAATCCGAACCCCGCCCAATTTAAGACTCAAAGGGGCCGAGAAGTTTCAACTTGGAAGTTTGATTTTGAATGCTATCCAATGAATCCAACCCGCCACCGACTTTAAGTTCGTGGCTTGATCGACATCCGCCCCTCTCAGGCAATCCGCATGGAGGGATCGGGAACCGGACGTAGCTAGTCCTTAAGATAGAAGAAGAATCGCCGTCATGCGCTCGGGAACGAGGGTCCCTGCACATGCTCGCTCGCGCCTCGCGGGCGTGGCTCAAAGGAGGCCTGTGACAGCCCATCTTCATCAACACAAGCTCAAGACCTCGCGAGGGGGCCAGATTGCAGGGCGGACGACTAGGAGCTTCTCGTGCACGGCCTCGCCAGATGGCTCATGAGGAGGCGAAGAGTTCAAGGCAGGGTACTCGCGAGGTGCCCATGACGCAAGCCATGATTTACCAAGGGCGCTGGGCCGGGCCAGCCAGCAGCAGCCCTCCTTTCCTCTTTGGTGCAAAGGGAGCAAGCGCAGCGAGAGCATCAAGCAAAGGCATCCGTTTCGGTGCAACAAGACCAAGACCAGCCCGAACGGCCGGAAGGGAGTCATCGTGGATCCCAAGCAAAGGCCATCACCAGAGCCTTTGGCACGCGAAACCAACTTTAGTCAGATAAGTGTACCGCTGCTGCCCCTTCAAATGGCCAATTGTTGGCGCCTCTTCCCACTCAATATTTGGGGAGAGGCCCAGGGCCTTCGTCTATATAAGTAGAGCTAGCCACCATAGACGGGAGGAGGAGATAGGACGATTAGCATCCAGAGAGAGACAGAGACCCGATCCTCAAGCTAGAGCGACGGGACACCACCTAGCAGTTCATCACACCCACCAAGAATGACTCATGAGGCTGTTCTTCCCTCAGACTGCTCCACATCAGCCCAAGAGGCAATCCACCACACCACAAACTAGAGTAGGGTATTACACCACCACAACGGTGGTCTTAACTAGTATAAATCTCGTGTCTCTTGTGCTGTTCTTCTTGGTAGTTTAGGTCCTTGCGATTCAGCGAGGTACGAGACGGTGGAGGGTTGGATCTCTCGCCAAGCACCCCTGAGTTCGAACCTTAAGGGTCTGCTGAACCCGAACCGACATCGCCAGATTGCCCTCTATCACAACAACATGATGGGTAGCCCGGGAGAGTTGATCTCTCAGATCGGTTTTAGGTCTGATCCGGTCGTAGTCTGTGGCGACTCCAGCAGGGCGATGCATCCAAGAGCTCGCTTATGGAGGAGAGCTCGATCGATCTACCTACTCGCAAATTCGAAGTTAACGGAAGATTGGTTTCATGACCCGAGAAGTCATCGCTTGCCTGGTACGAACCGCGGTCATAAGAAACCACCTAACCAAGAGTCTCACCAGCGCCAAGGCCTTTGGCGATAGTATCTTCTTTAAAGACGGATGAGGCATCCTTCCCGACGGCGACGGCACGTAGGAACTCTCAATGAAAGCACCAATGTCGGTGTCAAACCGCGGATCTCGGTAGGGGGTCCCGAATCAGCGGTAGGCGGATGGTAACAGGAGACAAGGGACACGATGTTTTTACCTGTGTTCGCCCTTCGATGGAGGTAATACCCTATCCCCTGTGAGATAAGGTACTACCCAAATTCGCTGGCCATCCGAGCAGATCGAAGCTACGCCTCGCCATCAGGTCAGATTTGAAGCTTGAACTATACGGCCGATGTCCGCGGAGACTTGATCTTCGACGGATTCGAGCCACAACCGAAGCGTACAGACCGTCTCGAGGGGTACGATCTAGCTCGCCACCAACAAAGGCTCGAGGCCGCACTCAGCATTCGCCCGACCTTAATCCGGAGCCGGTTCTCCGATCGAGGACGAGTGGTTGAACCCGCCTGGGCTACGATCTCAACGGGCGATTGAGCCAACTCCATCCCTATCCTTTGCGAAGACTGTGGACTCAAGGTGCCGGACTCTCTCCGGACTCAACCTCCGCGCTTTGCTAATCGAATCCGACACGCCGTTGGTGCCGCTGACATCTTTCAAGACTCGCCTTGGCGACATCCTCAATTCACTAAAGTCTCTCTTTATCCGGAGAGCCCTGGCCGACTACGGTCAGAAGGTTGGGATGCGGACGACGAAGAAATTCAACGCCCACCCACCACCCACTTTGTAGCCACCGCCGATGATTTAACCGACATGCTCGACTACGACCAAGACATCGACGGTATGGACGATTTATGCTGGAGACAACTAAGAACCAGCGCCCATTGTGGCACCGGAAGGCCACCTCGCCATACGACATATACATGGTGGACATCCCAAAGATGGGAACGGCGATGGAACAATGAGGAGACCCTCCAAGAAACAGCCCAAGCACCAACGCCAACGGCGCCGCTTCTAAATCTCGCCACAAGAAATGGCGATTCCGCACGGGAGCCAATAACACCCTTTGACAAGGTTGAAGATGACCCTCCAGCAGGACTCAGCAGTATGAGGGAGAAGTAAGTCCGCACGATAGTGTGCGTAAAGAGAGGTAGAGGACGATAACCACGCCGACTCCTCCCAAGATGAGGCAAGCCTCGACGACAACGAATTTGTCGTGCCCGAGGATCCCGCCAACAGAGCTGCTTTCAAACGAGGCTTATGGCCACGCAAGCAGCCTCAAGAAAGCAGCAACAGCTTAGAGCCGACTAAGACCTGCTAGTCGACAGATGGATCAAGTCCTTGCAGCCAAGAGTATGAACTTGAATGCCCCTCCAAAAGCTACCCCAAACGCAGGCCGCTGCCTCGATTATAGGAGGAAGCACCCAAGTCACCACAAGACGACATGGCAGATCGCCACCCTGTGGTCATGGCGACAGAAGCCTCTCAGCCTCCGCCAAGCCACGCCCGACGCCATTAAAACTACCAAGGCACGGAAAACGCTACGGACTTGCGTAGATATATTGGAGGATAAGGCAAAGAATACAAGATCGATTCACGGATCACGGGCGCCTACTTACATGGGATGATTACCGCCACGCTTAGATACAAAGAAACCCGCCGGGCCGAACACAAGAGACAAAGCTCATACGAGCTACGCCGTGATATAGCCCAATATAGAGGCGCCAGACACCCACTATGCTTCACAGATGAAGTAATGGATCATCAAATCCCTGAGGGCTTCAAACCCGTAAACATCGAATCATACGATGGTACCACAGACCGCGGGTCCGGATCGAGGACTATCTCCTCCACATCCACATGGCCCACGGTGATGATCTACATGCCATCAAATACCTCCCACTCAAGCTTAAAGGACCAGCTCGGCATTGGCTTAACAGCTTGCCGCCAGAATCAATTGGTTGTTGGGAGGACATGGAAGCCGATTCCTTGATAACTTCCAGGCACATATGTGTGACCACCGACGCCGATGACCTTAGCCATATAATTCAGCAGCCGTAAGAATCGCCGCATAATTCTAGACGCTGTTCTTAACAAAGAAAAATCAGATCGCCGTTCGTCTCGGATGCAGAGGCGCTTAGCAGCCTTCAAACACAACATCCGCGACGAGTGGCTAGCCCGCACCTAGGACAGGAAAAGCCAAATCCATGGAAGCCCTTACCACACTCATGACCCGCTTATGCTGGAGAGGACAGCTGGCTAGCTCAAGCAACAACTTGGCCAAACACCGGTAGTTCGGATACCAAGGACAGAATGGCAGGTTGCGTCGCGAATAAGCATAAACGCCAGATTAACGGTGATAATGTCAAGATACGGCAAGAATGCCGGATTCAGAGGCTCTAAACCCGTCAGCGGAAGAAGCCATTCAAAAGAAATATCCAGGCCCGGCCCAACTTGGACCGAATATCGATCGCTTGTGCCGATACATGGCACTTCAAAACCAGCCAACCACACCAACAGGGATTGTTGGGTCTTTAAACAGCAAGCAAGTTAAATGCCAAACTCAATGACAAGGGGCCGATAGCGATGATTTAAGAAGAGCCCCGCCACGAACAAGAGAGGACAGAGGTTTCAGACAAGTGCGGACGGTGAACATGATATACGCAACCCACATACCCAAACAGAGCGGAACGCGCGCTTAAGGGACGATATGCGATAGAGCCAGCCGCCTGAAGTTCAACCCATGGTCCTCCCGCCCATCACCTTTGATCAAGGGACCACCCCACTAGCATCCGCCACGGCGGATTCGCCACATTGGTTCTTGACCCAATCATCGACAGATTTCACCTCACTAGAGTCCCGATGGACGGCGGTAGCAGCCCGAACTTGCTTTATCAGATACAAGCAGTGCAAATGGGCATAGACCCTCAAGGATTAAACCCACAAAGACGCACCTTTAAAGGCGCCATACCAGGTGTAGAGGCCAATTGTACAGGCTCGCCACACTCAAGTGGTCTTCGATCCCCGGATAACTTCCAAGTGAAGAGTTAATTTGACATAGTCTCGCTCCGCAGCGGTTATCATGCATCGCTTCGGACGAACATCATTCGAAAATTCAATGCGGTGCCGCGCAACGCATACCTCAAGCTAAAGATGCCAGGCCTCGAGGCGTAATCACGGTCAATGGAAACACCAACGCCTCTCCGAACGGAGGAGCATACGCCGCCTCTTGCGCGAAGTGCGTAACAGCCTCTAAGGCAATTCTCCATCCGCCAATAAACAATCGACACCGCTGCTACCGAGTAACTCTACAACAAGACCGCCCGGCACGATCCGGAGCATCGCCAGAGTAATCCGCCCCAACCCCAGCCCTCGCGGTGCGCGGCCAAGATTACGCTGACATAACTACGCCCGAGATACCATGGGCATAAGGAGGGCACGACCACGGCACGCCTGCACGCAGCTCAACCGCACAGGCCCCGATGGTGTCATTCTTTTTATTTTTTCTTCTTTTTTCTTACTTTCAGACTCGCTCTCCGTAAGCCCTGTCTCGCTCAAGGCTGAACTCACGATGCAACAGCCAGGAAGCAGTAAAACTGCTCGAGTGTCCAGTGGTCTCTACTACGAGCATTATACCTGTTTTACATACCATCCCGCAGCTTACCCCTCGGAGGGGGACATGTTAAATAGTCCCATCCCTTGCTTATCGTGACTATTTGTATCGCTCGCTTTCATTGCAGCTTGCTTTTTGAATAAACAATACATAGCTTTTGCCTATTATTGCACTCCTTTCTTTATTTATATATATGTTCATTTCATGACATGTTGCACCTGCACACTTTGGTAAGGCCAATACACCAGGGGCTTAAGTTCCCTGTAATATGGTGTTAGAAGTCCAACACTTTCACAAGTGCGGCACCTCAACTTATAGCATTATATGCATCGCTCAATCATGTCTTGGGTCAATAGTTGGGTTTACCCTGCCCCATGTTTTGGTACCTTACGCCCGCTATATCGCTAAGATAGCGCTGGGAGAACCACCGCGACAGTGCCCCTGCTGAGCTGGGTTGAGCACCTCAAAGGAGAAAGCTAAAACTGACCGTCATGATAGGGCGAGAGCCGGTCGCTGTTCGAGAGGTTTTTCGGTCCCTAAAGACTTATGCCGCTTAGAGCGAGGAGTCGGCATTGTCCGCCAAGGCGTGATAGCGCCTCAACTCGGTCTTCCGAATACTAGGGGCTTCACCAAATTTAAAATTATAGAATTCTATGGCTAAGGAGAGTGTTCAAGCATTATCAGTCCGCTGTTTTGTTCGCTATGCTGAGCGCCCTCGATGGACCCAAGAATGGGAACAAGAGCGCCAAGTTTATCCCAACACCCCATCACTGTGGTATGGGGGCTGAAGCCAACGATTTGCCATCTCTCAAATTTGATAAACGGCCGCATGTAAGGTAATATTTAAATTAATAAGTTGCTGCTTAGCGATATGAACAAGTTTCAGCAAGACATGTGATAACAAATGCGAATCTATTCAAAATTACATCTTTGGAGCACTCATCCGCTATACGGCGGGCACCTTCAGACGCCTCATAATACATTTCGGGCGGCGATGCTCCTTGCTCTTCGTGTCTGGGTCCGCCACTTTAGCACGGCAAGGCCCGACGGGCCCCTTCAATGCGACGGAGCGCTTGATGACTTCAATCCATGGACAAAGGCCCACCAGCCACCAGACTAGCCCAAAGTAGCTCCTGTGTATGGCTTCCAATGGCCACACCAACTATAAGGCCCTTCATGCCCTGTTCGGGCGACCTTGTGGAGCTCGACCAACCGCTTCAACTGGTCGCTTAGGGGCACTGGATGTCCGCCTCAAAGATACCGAGACCAGAATACCTTCTCCGCCGAGCCCTCCCGGGCGCGTAGAACGCGCAGCATCAAAGCACTACGGGCAGATCTGTGAATGCTCCCGAGAGCCCGAACCGGTAAGTAATAGGTAATTGACTTTTACATTCTTGCTTTATGAAAGAATGCCTTACCCGCCGCTATCTTCTTTAATGATTCAATTTCTTGGAGGGCTTTTTGGGCTTCGCCTTAGCGGCTTTGGCACTCTCAAGAGCCGAGGTAAGCTCTGACTCGAGTCTCGAGTCACGCCTCCAAACTCTCGTGTTTTTCCACGAGAGCCCTGAGCTCTTGCCGCACCTCCGCCACCCGCCTCCTCCTACTTTTTCTCGCCAGGCCATGCCGCATGAGCTGGCCGCAGACACCGCTTCCTTCGTGGTCGCCAAGGCTGCTCGTGGGCCCCTACAATACCCACGTTATTCCTGTCATTTTTGCAACCAAATCCTTTCTATAAGGTATTTTTTAGTAAGGTATTACTTACCTTCCTTGTCCTCGAGCTGCTTCTTGGCTTGGCCGAGCTCGTTTCTGACCGCCGAGGCTCTCCTTCAATGCATTGACCTCCGCAGCCAAGGCGGCAGAGGTCACAGGCAGCCTGCATTCCCATATTGACATAATTATGTTAGACTCTGCTTATATCTTTAGATCCTCATCCGGATTTTCTTTCCAACACCCAACTAAGCATCAGGGCTACTGCCTATGCAGTAATATTTTTACATATTCTAAACTTACATCAAAGCTCGTTAGAAGGCTGGTATGTGCTTCACCAGCCCGCCTTGGTGGACTGAACTTTCTGGTCACCCCACTCATAACAATGCGGTGTTCTCCTCGATGGAGGCGCTGTTAAGTGCCTCCAAGAGCATCCGGTGCCTCCGGCTGGACGGAGGACACCGCGCCTTACCCTTCCTACTTAAGGGGCTGCTTGTCGGACTTCGGAACCGCTGAAGGTTCCGGTATGAAGTTCAGACAAGGGTCGGGCTTAGAGCCCCTAGGGGTCTCGCTCCCCTCGCGCCTAGAATCCGGGAGGCTTCCTTGCGGCGCCTCCTGCGCCACCTCCTCTTGACCAAGCCCCCCTTGGGGCCCCACCACGGTGTCGTCAGCAGCGTGAGGTGAGGAGGCGGTCGGAAGTGAAGTACTCTCCACTTCCGACGAATTCAGGGACCCGCTCGACGAAGTGGCGAGCTCATCCTTGGGAGGGCTCCATGATTGTTCGGCATTAGAGAACACTATGCAATGGAAAAAAAACCTTGGGTATCCGGACACTTACGATCTCGCCAGAGGCTTGATCCTTGTTGGCCACTCGTCATTGCCGGCTGGCTGGCGGAGAAGTCCCGAGGAAGGGTCCTTCCTTCGACCCTCCGCCTCCCCAGCTTGGTGCAGCCTTCCTTTCTTCTCTTCACTGGGAGAGGTTTTTTTCCTCCTCCTCTTCCTCAGAGGAGGATTCCGCCTGTGGTGGTCGGGCGATGAGTCCGACAGACTGGCGCCGGGAGCTCTTTCGAGTCCCCTCGGGCCTCCTTCTGCCTTCTTTCTCCGACACCACGGAGGTGCCGGAACCAGCAGCCCCGCCAATCGGGCGCCCGCTGGTCTTCGGGTAAAGGGGCAAGGTGATGCTTAATCTGTCTGTATTTCACCAGCCGTCCTGCCAAAGGTTAGGGAGTTTTAGATCCCGATAAAGTCAAACTATGAAAAAGAGTCCCATAAAGGGCAAATAACTTACTCGCCGGCTGGACGTCATGAGCTAAACCGCGATCTTCTAGTAGCGGATGTGGGAGCCTCGCACCCTTTGAACAAGACCTTCCTGCATCTTCGTATGTAGTGTCAAGAGCCTTTTCAGAGTTGGGTGTTGTGCCGGATCGAACTCCCACAACTTGAAGGCCCGTTGTTGGCATGGGAGAATCCGCGGATGAGCATCACCTGGATTACGCTGACAAGCCCGAGATTCTTGTCCACCAGTGCTTCGGAAGCAGGTTTGAGTCCGGATAGCTCATTCAATCCCCCACGCCCGCCCGCTCTCTTTCCATGACGTGAGCCGTGTGGGGAAGCCAGATCGAATTCGGGGCCGCCACCATTGAGAGTCGCGCTGCTCGGTGATGTAGAACCACCCCGATTGTTACCCCTTTACGGTCTCCACAAAGGAGCCTCGAGCCATAGGACTTTGGCCATCTTGCCAACCATGGCGCCCAAGACTCCGCTTGGCAGCCACCCACTACTTTCGCCCGACATTAAAGATCTTCACCATAAGTCAAGTGGGGCTGATGCAGAGGAAGGCCTCGCACACGATGATAAACGCCGAGATGTTGAGGATGAAATTCGGGGCCGATCGTGGAAATCTAGGCCGAGTAGAACATGAGCCCCTGACAAATGGGTGAAGTGGAAACCCTAGTCCATGGAGGAAGTGGGGAGGAACACCACCTCTCATGGGGCCTGGTGGGATGAGCTGCCCTTGTCGGGCAGCCGATGTGCGGCGTCGCCGGACAAGTATCCGCCTTCCACAGCTTTTTTACTTGGCCTCCATGACGGAGGAGACCATCCACCTGCCTCCCGCCTCCGCTCATGGCTGGAGATGGTTGAGGAAGGATGCGGACTTGGGCGCCTGGAGCTCAGAGTGCACGGAAATGGATGAGCAAGGAGGAGGAAGGTGTAGGTGAAAAAGGTGGATCCTTATCCCTTATATGGACGGACGGGTTATGCGCCCCCACCATCCTAATAAAACTCGCTTATCTCCCAAGCGCCGAATCAATGGCGTGGTTGGGTTACCCACGCCAAGATTGATGAGAATCCCGAATAAGGGGGCACGATCTCACGCTTTGATAAGACGGTCAAGGAAACTGCCTCGCTAAACGACCGAGGTGGAACAAGAAAACGGTTCGATAAAGGCCTGGCCATGGTGTGATGTCACGCTGAATACGCCACAGATATGTGCAAAAGTTATTCTCTACAGTGGTATGTGGAACTTTTTTGCAAGAGCCGACACTATCCCCGGTGTTCAAAACCTTCTATGAAGTATTCGAGGAGGAACCCGCTTGCAATGCCGACGACAAATATGCGCCACCGGACTCGCCGCCATTGAAGCCTGGTTCGTGGGCTACCGAGGGAGTCCTCGACTAGGGGTGTCCGGATAGTCAACTATCATCTTCGGCCGGACTCCTAGACTATGAAGATACAAGATTGAAGACTTCGCCCCGTGTCCGGATGGGACTTTCTTGGCGTGGAAGGCAAGCTTGGCGATACGGATATGTAGATTTCCTACCATTGTAATCGACGACTGTAACCCTAACCCTATCCGATGTCTATATAAACCAAGGGTTTTAGTCCGTAGGACGAACAACAATCATACTATAGGCTAGCTTCTAGGGTTTAGCCTCTCTGATCTCGTGGTAGATCTACTCTTGTACTACCCATATCATCAATATTAATCAAGCAGGAGTAGAGGGCCCGAACCTGGGTAAAAACATCGTGTCCCTTGTCCCCTCTTCCCCCTTATGGCTTCTTTGGGTGGCATTCTATAGACGATGTATTTAAAGACGGGCTAGCCTATGGTAACCGCGTGTATGCTCCCCTTCCCATAGACATCGCCGTTCCAGGACTCCCTCAGTCGCACTACCAACACTCCACCCTTGAAGCTAAACATTATGCCACCCATAATTCCTTAGTTTATTTGTTCAAATACGAATTTCATATGATTCTAATGTTCCTACTTCAGTTTTGAAATGTGTGTCTACCTGTTATAGAGACATAAGGAGTTTGAATTTCTGTGTGTGGTCTGGTCAGCACGGTTGGGGGTGAACTTTGCATATGCAAGGGTTTATAGGGAGACACTCTTCGAGTTGAATCCGCAATGCATTCCATAGATAATCTGACTACTTTTTATGTTTATATGAATCTTAGATTCTGAACAGCATCATAATGATTATGATTTTGCACACATGAAAAGAATAAAGCAGAACAATGCCATGGCTGTCAAACTTGGCATTAAGGGACTGAAATCAAGTCTGGATGCAATGCAATGCAAATGCTCTCCACATATAGATTCATGCTCAGAATATGATCCTAACAGTGATTCTGAGCTAGAGGGAAACCTAAGTCAATGTAGCTCCCTAGTGGAGGAGTCAGACGAAGATGCCCTATCTTATTCACCCATCAAGGTGCTTGCTCTAACTTTCCAAGGTTACATTGGTCGCACATATCTTGCAACTGATGCTTTGCATTGCTTCTACTTTCTTGAACTGCCATTAGCTTAGTTTACACATTGTGTATGTGAATACGCCCTGCCTATCCATTTTCAGTACATATTCCATCTGTCATCATACCATATTTATCCATTCAAATGTTGTTCTTGTGAATCAGACGTTCAAAAGTAAGAGGGCGATTTTTGATCGTGGAGGAGCACAAGCAAAGTATTTGGAAAAGGTAGTGGCACCTGATAAATCAAATAGCCCATTAGGTGTAGTTGCAATATTACCTGACCCACAAAACACCCCAACTCTAGCAGACTCTAGCCCTACTACACTGGTCATTTCGATGCCCCAACTCAGCAGTAATTCAATTGCAGCAAAACAAGATGATTATGCCGCTGACATAGCACCAGCTTTACGATGCAAAACCCCATTCCAAAGAAAGAGTACACCAAATCCAGCACAAACCTTTTCGAACCAGAGAGAGCCCCAATTGCAGCAAATAGGACCCATGTTCCATGTCTTCCCAGCTTTAGAAGACGGCTTATATTGTTGTCGAACTTTATGCGATCTTTCCTTCATGGAAATATTATACCGCAGCATACGTAATAATTTCCAGCCTTCCTCCGAACTTACGCTGTAAGTAATGTACTAATGTTATTCATGGTCATTATCGCATATGTTTCTCACGATGTAAGACACAAGATTTCATTCTTTAAATAGGCGAGGAGCAAACCGGATAGTGAAGATTTAGCAAGGGTTGGTTGCACTTTTCAAGCACTCATTGATGAAGTATCATTCCTACCGAGGCAAGCGCACTTCGATGGCAAGCCTCTAAACGAAATTTATGTAAAGTCTCCTGCTACATTTATCCGATGGTGACCGGAATAATCTTGTTACACATTGGTCTCGCTGCAGCGTAAGGTACCTGTCTATGATATCACATCACAATTTGAACTACATGTCTACATTTGCCTTAATGTCTCACTTGTAATAAAATCATAGCGTAAGAACATTCGCTCAAGGGACCATAGAATCTCAAGAACTATATCGCATAATCGCATTGCTCTTGTGAGTACCTCTTGCCCTGTATGACCATACTTACTTTCATAGTTGTTTGATTATGTAGCATCACCGCACATGTTAGCCTCGTAATCATCCATTTGGTGGTCATTATAAGATCTGTATGGACTCTTACATAAATTTACAATCAACCCAATGCTTTTGAAGAGGTTTAGCTCTGCAGTCCTCTTGTAAGGACTGAACGCCGCCTATCACCGTGCTTACATTAATAGCTATTCCTCCGTCCCATAATATAAGAACGCTTTTGTACAAGACACCAAGTTGTTCAAAACACTCTTGTATTATGGGAAGAGGGATTGGTTCATTGTGTAGCATTCTCGCATCTTATCTCCCTCGCCCACCATTTACTAAAAAAGATCAGATCTATATTTAATCTTACCAACAAGTAGAATACATGCATAATGCCAAGGCAGTATGTAGCCCATTGCTCTTGTCAAGACATTTTGTCCTCAGAACGCTTGTACTTTGTGGATTGGTAGTTGAATATGTAGCATCAATCTGCATCTTATCTTCATTATCCTCTATCCCTTCCAAGATTATCATATCTATAATTACTCTCTACAAAATGTAGAGTACATGTAATGCTTATGAAGAAGATTTTGTGCTGAAATTTTGAGTTAGCCTTCCTTGACATGGAGAAGGGCATTATAAAGCCGGTGTTAATGTTAATGTAAGTCGTCCTTCTAAAGACTTTATCCTCAACTGCTGTTTAATTTGCTCATACTCCCTATCGTTTACTGCTGTTTAGTTTGTTGTTTCTACCAAAATGCATGTTCGCAAGAACCGTAATGTAACACCCCGGATGTAACTTTCCATATTTGGAACTCTAACTCTTGCCATTTTCGGCATAGTGATATGATATTCCCTCCGTGGTTGGGTTTTTCTCCTTTTTGCATTTTGTCCATGTCATGCATTTCATATCATGTCATCATGTGCATCGCATTTTGCATACGTGTTCGTCTCATGTTTCCGAGCATTTTCCTCTGTCTGCTTTTGCAATCCCCACACTTATGTCCCCCGCCGCCCCTTTTACGCTTTTTCCGTGAGCGGTACTAAACTTTCTCGAATGGAGCGAGGTTTGTCAAGTGGCCTTGGTACACCACCGTAGACCACCGTCAAGTTTCGGTCATTTGAGCTCGCTTGGTACTCCAACGGTTAACCGACTCTCGCAAAGGCCTCTTTAAGTTGCAGCCCAACAACCTTTCAAAACAGCCCAATAACCCATCTAAGTCACTTCCATGCTCTCCGCTGCTCGATCACAATCGTGGGCTAAAACCGACCTCATTTGACTCTCCTAGCTCCTGTAAACTATATATATGCCTTCCCCGTCCAAACGGGTCCAAACCCTAGCCTTCTTCCACCTCACCGGACACGTCCGTCCGCCGAACGAATCAGGCCACGCTTCAGACCTATCGCCGCCACGGGCGCCTGCCAATCAACTGGCTGCCAGCCTGGCCTGCAGGGCCTCTACCAGACGCCAAGGCCCCCTGGCCGAGCCACACACCCTGGGGTCCACTGCCGCCCCTGCCCTGGCCACTTGTCGCTGAAGCTGCGCCACGCCAAGCATCGCCGCTGGCTTGCCAAGGCTGGCCCTGCTGCCCTCTTGGCTGGCCATTGGCCTGGCTGGGCCGCCATTGCCGCTGCCTCCTCCGCCAGCCCCACCTGCCTGTCTCTGCCTCCGCGAGTCACACACGCCGCCTTCGCTCCGATCGAACGGATCTCAGATCCACCTCGAGGGGTTGACTTTCTCCTCCCCGAATCCTCCAAGTCTTTTTCCACGATTTTTGTTGCATCTTCAACGCCTCATAACTTTGCACCTGTGGGTCTGCTTTGCATGTGTAATATGTAAAATGTTCGCTCAAGAGTAGATCATTTCATCTCATTGCATCATTTTCATTTGAGCTCATCTTGATGCCCGAAATTTGTTGAAGAAGGCTATGTGATGTTAGTTTCGCTTTTAATGTAACATGCACTTTTGTCATTTTTGCCATGATTGATGTGTGCATCCTATGAATTTGAGTCCTACATGTGTTTTGGTAATATGCCATGCCATCTTTCCAGAGGTGTATGCCATGTATTTTTTTGATCTATGTGGTGACTAGCACAAGCATGCAAACTAGGCTTCCCGACATTGCTGATTTCAGCCCCTGCTTTGGTCGATATTTTTATGCCATGTTAACTTGATGCTACCGAGAGATCCATGCATATTTTGAGATACTTCAAGAAGGATGTTTTGAACATATGGTTATGCTCTCATCCATCCATGCCTTTGTTTGCAATTATGGAGTGCCATAGCTTGAGTCAATCGAGCTCTACTTTTGCTATAAAATGTTTCCTCGCAGATTGTTTACATGTTATTCAATTTTGCCAAGGTTGTTGTAGTTGATCCGTGTATGCTATGATGTTGTTCTTGCCATGTAAGTCTCCTATGCCATGTCTTTCTTGATTTATGTATTCTTAGTTTATCATGAAATGCTCTGTAGTGAGTGCATCGAGCTCTTAAACATGACTACCTGTTATCTGCTTTTGCCATGCCCTGTTGTTGAATCATAATCTAAACTTGCAATTTTGACATGGGTGTTACTATATTTTCTCGATCTTTTGGCTTATGGTCAGTAAGGGACTTTTGTTCTATGCTTTGAGTAGATTCATGCCATGCCTTGTTTTGCTATTATAAATTCCTGTACTTTGTTGTTTTTTGCTCTCAACATTGCTACCGATGCTGTTTTTGCCATGTTCAAGAATTTCACTAAGTCTGTGAAGTCGATATGTTTTGCACTTTTGACATGCTTGTTTGGACCTGTTCTGATGTGATTTAGCCGTAGCTCGTTGTTCATCGCTTGTCAAGCATCTTGAGTAGATCACGCCATATGCTTTGTTCGACGCTTGGGTGCAGTAGCTTAATTTCTTGTTGCTTACTAAGTGGCATCATGTCGTTAATGGCAGATTTGTGTCATTCTTGTTTTGCTTGTCATTTGCAAACCGTGCATCCGATTCCGTGATCTTTATATCGATTTCAACCAAATCATCTCATCTTTCCAGCGGCATACTTGGTTTTCAAGTTGATGCCTGGTTCATCATTTTCCTTCCGGAGCGCAGATACGCATTGCATACCACATCCCGCATATCATGCCATATATTGCATCATGTTGCTTGTGCATTGCACCGTGATTTATTGTGGTTCCTTTGCTTGTGTTCTTGCTTTGGGTAGAGCCGGGAGACGAGTACGTGAACGAGGAACCTGTTGAGAACGCTTACGAGGATCAAGCTTTCGACAACTCTGAGAACATTGCAGGCAAGATGACCATACCCTCGAAATCACTTCTATCTTTGCTATGCTAGTTGCTCGCTCTTTTGCTATGCCTATGCTACGATCAGGGACGGATCTAAGGGGGGACGAGACCCCCCCTAACGATCGTCTCGTCCCTCAATAGCGATCAATTAATCGCTAATTTTTTCCCTTGCCTGCTTGTTCGTGCTTGCTTCGCCCCCCCCCCCCTATTCTTTTTTCACGTCTTTTCTGATCAGCCCATGTACAGCCCATTGCACGCTAAAAGCAATAAAATCATAAAGGAGAACTGCCTAGCAGGCCATCTTGAAGACAAATAGGCCTGTTAACACGCAGCCACGACCTGATTATTTAACGCACATATCGCTATTTTCCAAGCCGCCCCGCGATCGAGACTAACGCCCGCCGCTGCTGCGATCGGACCTCTCCGCTGGGCCGCCATCGAGAAGCGGAGAAGGAAGGCGGCTCTGTAGGCGGGTGTCGATCCACGACATGCACATGTTGCCGGTTCCCAAAGCAGATCGAAGCACGGATGAACATCAACAACACAAGGGAAAAGGTAGGCAGGTAGCTAGTTGATTTTCACATCGATTAGTTTGTTTCTTTTAAAATCATAGAAGTATGATCATACAGATTTAGAATCAATTATAAATCTTGTACTTAGCGATCCATTGCATCGCAATCAAGAGCAGCGGAGAAGGGTAGGAGACAACCGCCGCGAAAGTGCCTCGATATATCGGGATATTGCCGATGAACGGCAAACTAAACGAGGAAAAAGATAGTTTATTTTGAGACCTAGATTAGTCCTGGTTTATCATTTCCAAACTAATCATTGTTCTCTTTGTACCACTCTTCTTGATAGCTTCAACAAAATCGCATGCTTTTGCCGATTCTGATTTTGGGATTGAGTTGAATCAATGAGGTCCATCTCACCAATTCCAACAAATAATGAGATTAGGTAATGTATTATTCACCCACGCTTGCATTACTACAAATTATTAGTTCATAAGATTATCTTGTGTTTCTAGTGTTGTGAATTTTTTGTCGATGTCAATTTTCTTTCAGGTTTTGTTCATGAGAATACGATGAATAGATTAGAAAAAGTTTGTACCATGGCATCTCCATTAGACTAGAACCTAAGTTTTTTTTTACAACATAGCCTTCGTGTATGAGACTTAGTGTGAAACCTCGCCCCCCCTATGTCGAAATCCTGGCTCCGTCCCTGGCTACGATGCCTATCACTTGCTATATCATGCCACCCACATTGCCATGTCAGCCCCTAACCATCCTTTCCTAGCAAACCGTTGATTGGCTATGTTACCGCTTTGCTCAGCCCCTCTTATAGCTGCTAGTTGCGTGAAGATGAAGTTTGTTCCTTGTGGGAACATGGAGATGTTGTTCTTGTTGGAACATGTTTACTTGTTGGGGTTATCACAATATATATCTGCTATAATTAATGCATCTATATACTTGGTAAGGTGGAAGGCTCGGCCTTATGCCTCGTGTTTTGTTCCACTCTTGCCACCCTAGTTTCCGCCATACCGTGTTATGTTCCTTGATTTCGCTGCTCTTACACGGTTAAGTGATTTATGGGACCCCTTGACAGTTCGCTTTGAATAAACTCGCCCAAAGAAGGCCCAACTTTGGTTTTACCATTTGCCACCTAAGCCTTTTTTTTCCCCGGTTTTCGCGAGCCCGAGGGTCATCTTTATTTTAACCCCTCCCCCCCACCGGACCAGTGCTCCTTCGAGTGCTGGCCTCAAACGAGTAGATCATGGGCCACCACGGGAAACTCGAGGCTTGGTTTTACTCAGAGGATGTCTCATCCGGATGTGCCTCGAGAACGAGATATGTGCAGCTCCTATCGGGATTTGTCGGCACAATCGGGCGGCTTTGCTGGTCTTGTTTTATTGCTGTCGAAATGTCTTGTAGTCCGGGATTTCGAGATCGATCGGTCTTCCCGTAGAAGGAATATCCTTCATTGACCGTGAGATCTTATAATGGGTTGTTGGGACACCCCGCAGGTATTATCTTTTGAAAGCCGTGCCCATGTTATGAGGCGATGGGAATTTGTTAATGTCCGTTGTAGAAAACCCAAGTTGACCTTTAATTAAAATACACATCAATCAAGGTGTAACTCGGATGGTCTCTTCTCGGCGGAGTCCGGAAGTGAACACGGTGTTGGAGTTATGTTTGACGAGGTAGTACAGATCACTTCTTGATCGCTACTAGCTTCACGATCGCGTTTTGCTTCTCTTCTCGCCTCTTTGCGTAATGTAGCAACCATATATGCTAGTCGCTGCTGCAGCTCCACCTCACTACTCGTCCTTCCTATAAGCTTAAATAGTCTTGATCTCGCTGGTGTGAGATTGTTGAGTCCCCGTGACTCATGATTCTACCAAAACAGTTGCAAAGCCGACGATGCCAAGGCAGGTGACGAACCGAGCTCAAGTGGGAGTTTGACGAGGAACGTGGTCGTTATTATGTGTCTTTTTCCCGATGATCAAGTGGAGCCTGCTGGGACGATCGGGATCCTGTAGCATTTGGGGTATCTTCTTTTATTTTGGTTCCGTAGTCGGACCTTGAGTGTAATCTGAATGATGGATGTTTATTTATGTATTGTGTGAAGTGGCTAATCGTAAGCCAACTATGTATCTCTTTCCTTATGTATTACATGGTTGTGTGAAGATTACCTCACTTATGACATTGCTTTCAATGCGTTATGTTTCTAAGTCGTGCTTCACACGGGAGATATAGCCGCATCGAGGGCGCTATGTTGGTAATCGAGCCTTCCCCACTTAGGAGCCCTCGCTGATTGTTTGTCTGGCGTTGTTGAGTCTAGAACAAAATGTTTTGAGTCTTAGGGTTATATATATCGGAGAGTAGGATTCTTTTACTCCCCCCTCCCTTCTGTCGCCTCGTGAGGTCTCCCGACGAGAAGTTTTGACTCTCCTCTCCTCAAATTTCACTAAAAAAATTAGGATCACGCTGGTATCTTGGAACCATTCCGATGGTTTTGTGACGAGAACATTGTTCTTGGTGCCTCCCGACATTTAGGGTTGTGGCAGTGTCCCGGGAGTTGAGCTCCGAGGTGTTGTCGCCACAATTTTATCGCTGCAGCCTCGAATACCTGAGTTTTGCCGACATCAAATCTCTATTGTTCAGCTTGTTGGTGAGATAACCCCGATAACCCAAAGATCGGGCGTAGCTCGAGTATTGCCATGACTCATATAACGGATGTTTTTCAAGGTCGAGGTACACGATTTCAAGGTTTCTTGGTTATGTGTTGACGGATGGATACAAATGGATCTAGGTATTGTTAGTTTGGGTGATATATTTTGTGTCCTCAGATCCCCAACACCGATTGCATAACCGTAAAGTTTTGGGAGTTTATAGGTGGGATTCAAGTAGCTCCTAGCATTTCTTCCCGCAGATATTTGGTTTGTGATTGGGTAATCCTTACCACTTATTTGTTCCAACAGACTTTGTATTTTTTTTCATCAACCTTTAATCAAGTGGCTTCTCACCTTAATGGACGGTGATGTTAACTTTGAATTCATTCGCTCATCCTTGTTCAAATGTTTATTGTGAAGACTATATGTTGCAATTTCTATCCGCTGATTCTACTTGTCTATCTGCTCATCAAGTGCTAACGGATGTCACCTCTTCAGATGGCTCGCCAACGCGGCCTGAATCCGGATCGTCCAAATCAGCCGAACCTCCACCTCCACCTCCGCCTCGAGGCCTCGGCAAGCTATCATGGCAGCCACCAATGCCAATGCTCGATGATTTTGCAACTCTTGCAAGAGCGCACTCCAAGGGCAAGGCAGTCAAGGAAATCAAGGTCAAGGCAACAATCAACCGTGACTTTGCTACCCTCGCCGCCTCGCTAATCAGCCAAGTCTTTCGGGTCAGTGTCGGGCCACGACGCCGACGATTGGCTTGTGGACATCTCGCAAACATTTTGAATGTAGCAATGTCGACCCGAGGACTTTGTCAAGTTCGCTTGCTTCAACTCAAGGACCAAGATGCCGAGTGGTACCAAAGAATACAAAGATTCCAGAGGAGGTCGGTCATTACTCGGGATGAGTTCCGCCGAGACTTCAGAGCTCACCACATTCAAAAGTGTTGTTGAGAGCCAGCGTGAGGAGTTCCGCAATCTCAAGCAAGGCAACATGTCTGTGTACCAATACAATATCCAGTTCCTGTAAACTCGCCGCTTTTCTAAGCAAGACGCCCTCGATGAAAAGAGTATGATCTATCAATTCAGAGGTGGTCTCAGAGAAGATCTGCAATTAGCTCTTGTGCTTTTTGAGCCGTAAAAGTATGATGAATTCTACAACATGGCATCAAGCAAGAAGCTGCCCAGCTCAAATGTGAGGCTTCTAAGAAGATAATCAGGATGCAGTTCAGTCTTCTTCTTCCTCTCAAGTGGCAGCTAAGCAAGCAGAAGTTCTACCTTCCTCCTCCTCCATTCCGCCAGCCTTATCGCAGAAGAACTCAGTGGCCGTGGATCTTCCCACCCACCCAACCCAAAGCTATCGTAACAAGTCTAATTCTCAAGCTCCAAGGTCAAGTGCTCCTTACCACCGTCCGCCTCGTGAGGTGACTTGCAACAAATGTCAGCAGAAGGTCACTATGCTAACAAGTGCTTCAACCAAAGGCGCCTTCCGCCTCCTCCCCGTTAAATCTTCCAAAGAATGCAAGGGTCAAGCATAATCCCAAGTCTGCAAAGGTGAACATGATGAATGCAGCCTGCCAAGGAATCTTCTCGATGTGATAATGGGTAATCTTCAGCTTAATGATATTCCTGCAAAGTCTTATTTGATACCGTGCATCACATTCTTTCATGTCATATCCTTTTGCATCAAGCACAATGTTGACACAGTAGATTTTGTCCAAAGTTATGCAAGTTGTTTCTCCCGGAAAGCTTATGACTTCTAGTTTGTTGTTCTCAATGTCTCTATCAAGATGGGCGATTATAGATTGCTAAACCAATTGTCCTTGGTGACTCGGATATTGATCTTATTCTCATGATGGATCGGCTTTCAGCACAAAGCTCACCTTGATTTTGCTGCTGTGGAAATTCAATTGACTCACTCTTCTAATGATGTGATCATCTATGCCGCCGTGATGAAACCATTCGTTGTTTTCTCTCAATGAGAAGGGCGAATTGATGCTATCTCTCGATTCCAAATGCTTTAGAGTACCAAGATGTCTTTCCGTAAGAGCTTCCAGAATGCCTCCTCACCGCCGCTTGAATTCGTTATCGATCTTGAGCCCGCATCGAACCCGCTTGCAAGCCGCCCATACAAGCTTGGACCTAATGAGCTGAACGGATTGAAGAAGCAGCTCGATGAACAAGAGCGTCGGGTTTGATCGATCGAGTTCATCTCCTTGGGGTTGTGGTGTTCTTTTTGTCCGAAGAAGGATGGCACGGACCGACTTTAAGGCCGACATGGCCCATTGAATAAGAAGACAATCAAGAACAAGTATCCACTTCCCAACATCAATGAGCTTTTCGAGCAACTCAAAGGTGCTAAAGTGTTCTCCAAGCTTGACCTTCAGATGGGTTATCATCGATTCGTGATTCGTGAACAAGATATTCCCAAGAAAGATTCGTAACAAGCTTTGGTTCTTATGAATATACCGTCATGTCTTTCGCCTTGTCAATGCTCCTCCAACATTCTCTCTGATGATGAACTTCATCTTCAACCCCTACACCAATGAATTCATCTTGGTCTATCTTGATGATATTTTGGTCTTCCAAGAATAAGAAGGATCATGCCAAACATTTGCGATTGGTGCTAGACAAGCTCAGAGAGTATCAATTGTATGCTAAGTTTTCCAAATGTGAATTTTGGCTTGATGAAGTGCTTTATCTTGGTCATATCATCTCCGCCAAGGGCATCGCTGTTAATCCTTAGAAGGTGTCTCGTAGTTGTGAATTGGGAACCTCCTCGAATGTCAAGCAGCTTCAGTTTTCTTGGTCTTGCAAGCTATTGTCAAGATTCTGAGAATTTCTCTTAGATTGCAAAGCCTCTTTCCAACCTCCTCCGTAAGCATGTGAAGTATGTCCGGTCTCCCGAATGTGATGTTGCTTTATACTCTCAAAGAGAAACTCGCCACAGCTCCCTGCCTTAACTCCTCCCGATGAATCCAAGCCATTCAAGTTTTCTCGTGATGCTTCTTCAAGGTCTTGGTGCTGGTTAATGCAAGAGAAGAGAGTTGTGGCTTATACCTCTCGCCAATCAAGCTCAACGAAAAGAACTACCCCACTCACGATCTTGAGTTGGCGGCAGCTTGTCCATGCATTGATAACATGGAGACATCTCTTGTTGGGAAGGAAAGTGGACATATTCACCGATCACAAGAGTCTCAAGTATATCTTCACTCAACCCAACCTCAACCTCGTGCAAACTCGATGGGTCGAAATGATTCAAGAGTACAATCCGAGTATTGAATATACTCCGGCAAGGCCAATGTCATTGCAGATGCTTTGAGCAGAAGGCTTATCGCAATGCTTAATCCTCAAGCCCTTCCAACCGATCTCGTGAAGCTTCCGCAAGCTGAATCTTCGTTGTTCCTCAAGGTTTTCTTGCCAACCTCATAGTCTCTCCTACTTTGGAAGATCAAATTCGTGAGGCTCAACTCCCGGATACCATGGTGAAAAGGTGAAACGTGGTATCGACAAGGGCATTTCCAAGTACAAGTGCTTCCACATTGATGACAAAGATACTTTTCTTCGAGGACCGGATTGTGGTTCCTAAGGGTGATCTACGAAGTCATTATGAACGAGGCGCACAATTCGCTTCTATCCATTCATCCCGAAGTACGAAGATGTACCATGACCTCAAGCAATATATTGGTGGACTCGAATGAAGCGAGAAATTGCTCAATTGTGAATGAGTGTGATGTCTGCAGTAAGAGTGAAAGGTAACATCAACGCACCAGCTGGTCTCCTCCAACCTCTTGCTATTCCGTAATGGAAGTTTGATCATATCGAAATGGACTTCGTCACTGGTTTTCCTAAGTCCAAGCGTGGAAATGATGCTATCTTCATTGTCATTGACAAGCTTACTAAAGTGGCTCATTTTCTTCCTATCAAAGAATCTATCACAGCAGCTCGCTATGAGCTATACACCTGTGATTGTCTCCTTGCACGGCATTCCACAAGTGATCTCTTCTGCACTGCGGGCAGCATTTTTACCTCCAAGTTTTGGGATTCTTTCAGACGGCCATGGGCACCAACATCTGCTTAGCACAGCTTTCCATCCTCAAACAAGTGGCCAAGTCCAGCGAGTCAATCAAATCCTTGAAGATATGCTCGTGGCTTGTGTCATTTCTTTCGGTATGAAGTGGGAAGATTGTCTTCCATATGCCGAAGTTCTCCTACAACAACAGCTTCCAAGCGAAGTTCGGCAAGGCCCCATTCAAATTTTCTTGGCGTAAAGTGTCGACTCTCTCAATTGGTCCGAGACAGTGAACGCCAACTTCTTGGCAACGACTTGATCACGTAAGCCAAAGAAATGTGCAAAGTCATTCGTGAGAATTCAAAGCCGCTAATCGCGCTGTAAGAACTATTATGATGACAAGCACCGTGGATGTGGCTTTTGAAATCGGAGACCATGTCTACCTCCCGCTCTCCAATGAAAGGCACTCGCCGCTCGGTATCAAAGGGAAGCTTGCCCCTAGATACGTGGGTCCTTTCAAGATCATTGGCAAAAGAGGCGATCTCGCCTATCAACTTGAGCTTCCGTCCAACTTCACGAACGTGCACGATGTCTTTCACGTGTCACAGCTTCGCAAGTGCTTCAAGACTCCTGAACGCACTATCAACTTCGAAGAAATTGACCTTCAAGAAGATCTCTCTTATCATGAGCACCCCGTTGATATTCTTGAAGAGACCGAGCGCAAGACTCGCAACAAGTCAATCAAATTCCTGAAAGTGAAGTGGTCACACCATTCCACCGAGAAGCCACCGGGAGCGCGAGGCACCTCCGCTCGAATATCCGGAGTTCTTTCAGCCCTTGATCTCGGACGAGATCCTCTTGTAGTGGTGGAGTGTTGTAACACCCCGGATGTAACTTTCCATATTTGTAACTCCAACTCTTGCCATTTTCGCATTGTGATATGATATTCCTCCGTGGTTGGGTTTTTCTCCTTTTGCATTTTGTCCATGTCATGCATTTCATATCATGTCATCATGTGCATCGATTTGCATAACGTGTTCGCCTCATGTTTCCGAGCATTTTCCCTGCTGTCTCGCTTTTGCAATCCGCACTTATGTCCCCCGCGCCCCTTTTACGCTTTTTCCGTGAGCGGTACTAAAATTTTTCGAATGGACCGAGGTTTGTCAAGTGTCCTTGGTACACCACCGTAGACCACCGTCAAGTTTCGGTCATTTGAGCTCGCTTGGTACTCCAACGATTAACCGCGACTCGCAGAAAGGCCTCTTTTAAGTTGCAGCCCAACACCCTTCAAAACAGCCCAATAACCCATCTAAGTCACTTCCATGCTCTCCGTCGCTCGATCACGATCGTGGGCGAAAACCGCACCTCATTTGACTCTCCTAGCTCCTATAAACTATATATATGTCTTCCCCCATTCCAAACTGGTCCAAACCCTAGCTTTCTTCCACCTCAAGGCCGACACGTCCGTCCGCCGGACGAATCACACCGCTACCACACTTATCGCCGCTTGCCACGTGGCGCCTGCCAGCCAGACTGCCTGCTGGCTTGGTCTGCTGGGCCCCCTACCAGACACAAGGCCTCCGCCCGAGCCAAGGCCTCCCTAAGATGTCCACTGCCGCCGCCCTGCTCGACCGCTTCTGGCCAGCACTGCGCTTGCCGCCTCTGCTGCTGCCTCGCCGCATCGCCGCTGGCCGCAAGGCTGCCCTGCCTGGCCTTATCGCCGCTGCCGCCATAGCTGCTGCCGCCGGCGCTCCTCCGCCGGCCCCACCTGCCTGCCTCGCCTCGCTCTCCGCGATCCGCCGCCGCCTCGATCCGATCGGATCGATTCAGATCCACCTCGAGGGATTGACTTTTCCTCCCCAATCCTCTAAGTCTTTTTCCATGATTTTTGTTGCATCTTCAACGCTTCATAACTTTGCACCCGTGGGTCTGCTTTCGTATAAGTAATATGTCAAAATGTTCACTCAAGAGTAGATCATTTCATCTGATTGCATAATTTTCATTTGAGCTCATCTTGATGCCCAAATGCTGTTGAAGAAGGCTATGTGATGTTAGTTTCGCTTTTAGCGTAACATGCACTTTTGTCATTTTTTCCATGATTGATGTGTGCATCCTATGAATTTGAGTCCTACATGTGTTTTGTAATATGCCATGCCGTCTTTCCAGGGGTGTATGCCATGTATTTTTGTGATCTATGTGGTGACTAGCACAAGCATGCAAACTAGGCTTCCTGATGTTGCTGATTTCAGCCCCTGTTTTGCTGATATTTTTATGCCATGTTAACTTGATGCTACCGAGAGACCCATGCATATTTTGAGATACTTCAGTAAGGATGTTTTGAACATATGGTTATGCTCTATCCATACATTCATTTGTTTGCAATTATGGAGTGCCATAGCTTGAGTCAATCGAGCTCTACTTTTGCTATAAAATGTTTCCTGGCAGATTGTTTACATGTTATTCAATTTTTCCAAGGTTGTTGTAGTTGATCTGTGTATGCTATGATGTTTTTCTTGCCAATGTATGTCTCCTATGCCATGTCTTCTTGATGTATGTATGCTTATTTAATCATGACATGCTCTGTAGTGAGTGCATCGAGCTCTTCAACATGACTACCTGTTATCTGTTTTTGCCATGCCCTGTTGTTGAATCTGTTAACGAAACTTGCTATTTTGACATGGGTGTTACTATATTTTCTGATCCTTTTTGGCTTATGGTCAGTAAAGGACTTTTGTTCTATGCTTTGAGTAGATTCACTCCATGCCTTGTTTTGCTATTATAAATTCCTGTAGCATGCCGTTTTCTTGCTCTGAACACTGCTACCTGATGCTGTTTTTGCCATGTTCAGTAATTTCACTAAGTCTGTGAAGCTGATATGTTTTGCACTTTTGACATGCTTGTTTGGACCTGTTATGATGTGATTTAGCCGTAGCTCAGTGTACATCTTTTGTCAAGCATCTTGAGTAGATCACTGCCATATGCTTTGTTGGTACGTTTGGGTGCAGTAGCTTAATTTCTTGTTGCTTGCTAAGTGGCATCATGCTGTTAATGGCAGATTTGTGCCATTCTTGTTTTGCTTGTCATTTGCAAACCGTGCATCCGATTCCGTGATCTTTATATCGATTTCAACCGAAATCATCTCATTTTTCCAGCGCATACTTGGTTTGCCAAGTTGATGCCTGGTTCATCATTTTCCTTCCGAGAGCGCGATACGCATTGCATACCACATCCCGCATATCATGCCATATATTGCATCATGTTGCTTGTGCATTGCACCGTGATTTATTGTGGTTCCTTTTCTTGTGTTCTTGCTTTGGGTAGAGCCGGGAGACGAGTACGTGAACGAGGAACCTGTAGAGAACGCTTACGAGGATCAAGCTTTCGACAACTCGAGAACATTGCGCAAGATGACCGCATTCTCAAATCACTTCTATCTTTGCTATGCTAGTTGCTCGCTTCTTTGCTATGCCTATGCTACGATGCCTATCACTTGCTATATCATGCCACCCACATTGCCATGTCAGCCCCTAACCATCCTTTCCTAGCAAACCGCTGATTGGCTATGTTACCGCTTTGCTCAAATTTCTCTTATAGCGCTGTTAGTTGCGGTGAAGATGAAGTTTGTTCCTTGTGGGAACATGGAGATGTTGTTCCTTGTTGGAACATGTTTACTTGTTGGGGTTATCACAATATATCTGCTATAATTAATGCATCTATATACTTGGTAAAGGGTGGAAGGCTCGGCCTTATGCCCGGTGTTTTGTTCCACTCTTGCCACCCTAGTTTCCGCCATACCGTGTTATGTTCCTTGATTTCGCTCTCTTACACGGTTGGGTGATTTATGGACCCCTTGACAGTTCGCTTTGAATAAGACTCGCCCAAGAAGGCCCAACTTTGGTTTTACCATTTGCCACCTAAGCCTTTTTCCCCGGTTTTCGCGAGCCCGAGGGTCATCCTTATTTTAACCCCCTCGACCAAAGGTTCTTCGAAAGCCGCCCTAAACGAGTATATCAGGGGCCACCACGGGAAACTCGAGGCTTGGTTTTACTCAGAGGATGTCTCATCCGGATGTGCCTCGAGAACGAGATATGTGCAGCTCCTATCGGGATTTGTCGGCACAATCGGGCGGCTTTGCTGGTCTTGTTTTATTATCGTCGAAATGTCTTGTAGTCCGGATTCCGAGATCGATCGGTCTTCCTGTAGAAGGAATATCCTTCGCTGACCGTGAGAGCTTATAATGGGCTGTTGGGACACCCCGCAGGTATTATCTTTCAAAGCCGTGCTCATGTTATGAGGCATATGGGAATTTGTTAATGTCCGCTTGTAGAAAACCCGGTTGACCTTAATTAAAATACACATCAATCAAGGTGTAACTGTGATGGTCTCTTCTCGCGGAGTCCGGAAGTGAACACGGTGTTGGAGTTATGTTTGACGAGGTAGTACAGATCACTTCTTGATAGCTACTAGCTTCACGACTGCGTGTTTTGCTTCTTCTCGCTTCTTTTATGTAATGTAGCCACCATATATGCTAGTCGCTGCTGCAGCTCCACCTCACTACTCTGTCCTTCCTATAAGCTTAAATAGTCTTGATCTCATGGTGTGAGATTGCCGAGTCCCCGTGACTCATGATTCTACCAAAACAGTTGCAGTGCCGACGATGCCAAGGTGTGACGAACCGAGCTCAAGTGGAGTTCGACGAGGAACGTGGTCGTTATTATGTGTCTTTTCCCGATGATCGTGAGGGAGCTCAGCTTGGGACGATCGGGATCCTGTAGCATTTGGGGTATCTTCTTTTATTTTGGTTCCGTAGTCGGACCTTGAGTGTAATCAATGATGGATGTTTATTTATGTATTTTGTGAAGTGGCGATCGAAGCCAACTATGTATCTCTTTCCTTCTCAGACATATGGGTTGTGTGAAGATTACCTCACTTATACATTGCTTTCAGTAACACCTCTAAGTAGCTTTCCATATTTGTAACTCCAACTCTTGCCATTTTCGCATTGTGATATGATATTCCTCCGTGGTTGGGTTTTTATTTTTTGCATTTTGTCCATGACATGCATTTTATATCATGTCATCATGTGCATCGCTTGCATACGTGTTCGCCCTCATGATTCCGAGCATTTTTCCCGTTGTCCGCTTTTTCAATCCCAGACTCTTATCTCCCGGCGGCCCTTTTACGCTTTTTCCGCATGCTGGTACTAAACCTTCTCGGATTGGACCGAGGTTTGTCTAGTGGCCTTGGTATATCACCCGAGACCACCGGTCAAGTTTCGGTCATTTGAGCTCGCTTGGTACTCCAACGGTTAACCGCAGACCGTCAAGAAAGGCCTTTTGTTGCAGCCCAACACCCTCCAAAATAGTCCAATAACCCATCTAAATCACTTCCATGCTCTCCGTCGCTCGATCACGATCGTGGGCGAAAACTACACCTCGCTTTGACTCTCCTAGCTCCTTCTACCTATAAAACACACCTCTACCCAAACCTGATCAATTCCCACCTAACCTAGCTAAATTCCCTCCGCTACTTGCCGGACGTGGTTCTGATTCATGCCGACACGCCCGCCTCATTGCTGGCTGCCAACTGGGCATGCCACGGGCCGCCTGTCCCTGGGCCTCTGGCCATCAAGGCTGGCTCTGGCCGGGGCCCAAAGGGCCCTCCTGCCCGTCTTGGCATTGCCGGCTTCCCTGCCCAGGCGCACACACGCCATCGCCACTGCCACGCCACGCGCTGGGCTAACACGCCACGCGCTGTTGCTTGCCTTCCTCCGACGCACTGGCTCTGGTCTCTGGCCTGGCCTGGCTTCTGGCCCGGCCGCTTTCCTCTCCTTCCCTGCCTCTCTCTCCTCCTTCCAAGGCCCGGCTGAAGCAGCCAGCCTGCCACGCATTCCCACGATCCCGATCGATCTAGCGAGTGGGGTTGACTTTTCCCCCCTCTTTCTTCCAAGTTTTCATCCTGTTAATTTTTTCGTGGCATTTTCAAGTAGCATAACTTTGCATCCAGAGATCCATTTTATGCGCAGATAATATGTCAAAATGTTCGCCTCAAGAGTAGATCATTTCATCTCATTGCATCATTTTCATTTGAGCTCATCTTGATGCCCGAAATGCTGTTGGAAGAGGGCTATGTGATGTTAGTTTCGCTTTTTAATGTAACTTGCACTTTTGTTATTTTTGCTATGATTGATGTGTGCACCCTATGAATTTGAGTCCTACATGTGTTTTGTAATATGCCATGCCATCTTTCCAGGGGTGTATGCCATGTATTTTTGTGATCTATGTGGTGACTAGCACAAGCATGCAAAGTAGGTGTCCCGATGTTGCTGATTTCAGCTCTGCTTTTATCGATATTTTGATGCCATGTTAACTTGATGCTACCGAGAGATCCATGCATATTTTGAGATACTTCAGTAAGGATGTTTTCTTAAACATGTCTTGCTCTATTCATCCATGCCTTTGTTTGCAATTATGGAGAGCCATAGCTTGAGTCGATCGAGCTCTACTTTTGCTATCAAATGTTTCCTGGCAGATTGTTTACATGTTATTCAGTTTTGCCTAGGTTGTTGTGGTTGATCCGTGTATGCTATGTTATTGTTCTTGCCATGTATGTCTTCTATGCCATGTCTTCTTGATGTATGTATGCTTAGTTTATCATATAAGGCTCTGTAGTGAGTGCATTGAGCTTGTAAACATGCCTACTTGTTAGCAGTTTTGACATGCCATGTTGCTGAATCTGTTAATCTAAACTTTCGATATTGACATGGTGTTACTATATTTTCTGATCCTTTTGGCTTATGGTCAGTAAGGGACTTTTGTTCTATGCTTTGAGTAGATTCATGCCATGCCTTGTTTTGCTATTTTAAGTTCCTGTAGCATGTAGTTTTGTTGCTCTAACATTGCTACCGATGCTGTTTTTGCCATGTCCAGCCTGATATTTTGTGCACTTTTGCCATGCTTGTTTGAACCTGTTATGATGTGATTTAGCCGTAGCTCAGTGTTCATCTTTTGTCAAGCATCTTGTGTAGATCACTGCCATATACTTTGTTGGTACGTTTGGGTGCAGTAGCTTAATTTCTTGTTGCTTGCTAAGTGGTATCATGCTGTTAATGGCAGATTTGTGCCATTCTTGTTTTGCTTGTCATTTGCAAACCGTGCATCCGATTCCGTGATCTTTATATCGATTTCAACCAAATCATCTCATCTTTCCAGTGGCATACTTGGTTTGCTGTTGATGCCTGGTTTATCATTTACCTTCCGGAGCGCCGCGATAAGCATTGCATATCACATCTCGCATATCATGTCATGTTTTGCATCATGTTGCTTGTGCATTGCACCGTGATTTATTGTGGTTCCTTTGTTTGTGTTGTTGCTGTGGGTAGAGCCGGAGACGCAGTACGGAACGAGGAACCTGTTGAGAACGCTTACGAGGATCAAGCTTTCGACAACTCGAGAACATTGCGCAAGATGACCATACCTCGAAATCACTTCTATCTTTGCTATGCTAGTTGCTCGCTTTTTGCTATGCCTATGCTGCGATGCTCTACCACTTGCTATATCATGCCACCCATATTGCCATGTCAGCCCCTAACCATCCTTTCCTAGCAAACCGCTGATTGGCTATGTTACCGCTTTGCTCATTTCTCTTATAGCTGCCATAGTTGCGTGAAGTGAAGTTTGTTCCTTGTTGAACATGGAGATGTTGTTCCTTGTTGAACATGTTTACTTGTTGGGGATATCACAATATATATATCTGCTATAATTAATGCATCTATATACTTGGTAAAGGGTGGAAGGCTCGGCCTTATGCCCGGTGTTTTGTTCCACTCTTGCCACCCTAGTTTCCGCCATACCGTGTTATGTTCCTTGATTTCGCTCCTTACACGGTTAGTGATTTATGGGACCCCTTGACAGTTCGCTTTGAATAAGACTCGCCAAAGAAGGCCCAACATTGGTTTTACCATTTGCCACCTAAGCCTTTTTCCCCGGTTTTCATGAGCCCGAGGGTCATCATTATTTTAACCCCCCGACCAGTGTTCCTTCGAAAGGGCCCAAACGAGAAGATCAATGGGCCACCACGGGAAACTCGAGGCTTGGTTTTACTCAGAGGATGTCTCATCCGGATGTGCCTCGAGAACGAGATATGTGCAGCTCCTATCGGGATTTGTCGGCACAATCGGGCGGTTTTGCTGGTCTTGTTTTATTGCTGTCGAAATGTCTTGTAGTCCGGGATTCCGAGATTGATCGGTCTTCCCGTAGATGGAATATCCTTCGCTGACCGTGAGAGCTTATAATGGGTTGTTGGGACACCCCGCAGGTATTATCTTTCAAAGCCGTGTCCGCGTTATGAGGCGATGGGAATTTGTTAATGTCCGTTGTAGAAAACCCGGTTGACCTCAAATAAAATACACATCAATCAAGGTGTAACTGTGATGGTCTCTTCTCGGCGGAGTCCGGAAGTGAACACGGTGTTGGAGTTATGTCCGACGAAGTAGATTCAGATCACTTGATCGCTACTAGCTTCACGACCGTGCTTTTGCTCCTCTTCTCGCTCTCTTTATGTATGTAGCCACCATATATGCTAGTCGCTGCTGCAGCTCCACCTTACTACTCTGTCCTTCCTATAAGCTTAAATAGTCTTGATCTCGCTGGTGTGAGATTGCTGAGTCCCCTGACTCATGATTCTACCAAAACAGTTGCAGGTGCCGATGATGTCAAGCAGTGTGACGAACCGAGCTCAAGTGGGAGTTCGACGAGGAACGTGGTCGTTATTATGTGTCTTTTCCTCGATGATCAGAGTGGTGCCCAGCTTGGGACGATCGGGACCGTGTAGCATTTGGGGTATCTTCTTTATTTTGGTTCCGTAGTCGGACCTTGAGTGTACTCAATGATGGATGTTTATTTATGTATTGTGTGAAGTGGCTAATCGTAAGCCAACTATGTATCTCTTTCCTTATGTATTACATGGTTGTGTGAAGATTACCTCACTTATGACATTGCTTTCAATGCGGTTATGCTCTAAGTCGGCTCTCGACATCGGGAGATATAGCCGCATCGAGGGCGCTATGTTGGTAATCGAGCCTTCCCCACTTAGGAGCCCCTACTTGATTGTTTGTCATGTTGTTGAGTCTAGAATGGAAAATGTTTTGAGTCTTAGGATTATATATATCGGAGAGTAGGATTCTTTTACCCCCAGTCCCTTCGCCGCAGCCTCGTGAGGTATCCTCGACGAGAGTTTTGACTCTTCTCTCCTCAAATTTCACTAAAAAAATTTTAGGATCACGCTGGTATCTTGGAATCGCTCCGATGGTTTTGTGACGAGAACATTGTTCTTGGTGCCTCCCGACATTTAGGGTTGTGGCGTTGTCCCGGGAGTTGAGCCCGAGGTGTTGTCGCCACAATTTTATCGCTGCAGCTCGAATAACCGAGTTTTACCGACATCGAAATCTCTTTTGTGCAGTTGTTGGTGAGATAACCCCATAACCCGTAATCAAGTAGCTCGGAGTATTGCCATGACTTGTATAACGGATGTTTTTCGAAGGTCGAGGTACACGAGTTCCGAGGATTTCTTGGTTATGTGTTGACGGATGGATACAGCTGGATCTAGGTATTGTTAGTTTGGGTGATATATGTTGTGTCCCCTGTATCCCCAACACCGCATTGCATAACCAGAAAGTTTTGGGAGTTTATAGGTGGAATTCTAGTAGCTTACAGTGATATCTTTCCGATGATGTATGATTTGAGTTTGGGGTTCAACGCCTAGTGGTCCGCCCATTCACGGTCGATTTACAAAGGGTCGGAGGCGCCTTAAAGAATCCTTGGCTATGCTGATTCGGGACGCCTTGTTTGTCATTCTCGACGTCTGCTATACGTCAGGTCCGTGGTGGGCCCCACCACTAACACTTTGGGCGTAAATTTATCATGTGTTTGTTCCGCTCATTCTAGAAGCCAATCTTTTGTTTTCAGCCAGATATTCGATTTGTTTCTAAGATAGATGGTGTTTCCATATCTTTATCTAAGTGGCTTTCACCTTAATGGACGGTGATGTTTAACTTGAATTCATTCGCTCATTCTTGTTCAATGTTTATTGTGAAGAATATATGTTGCAATTTCTATCCGCTCATTCTACTTGACTATTTGTCTATCAAGGACTAACGGATGTCACCCTTCAGATGGCTCCGCCAACGCGGCCTCAATCCGGATCGCAATGATGGGGATCACCCAACCTCCACCTCCACCTCCGCCCCGGAGGCTCCGGCAAGCTATCATGGCAGCCACCAATGCCAATGCTCGATGATTTTGCAGCTCTTGCAAGAACGCACTCAGGGCAAGGCAGTCAAGGAAATCAAGGTCAAGGCAACAATCAGCCGCACTTTGCTACTCTCAACCGGGCCTCGCTAATCAGCCAAGTCTTTCAGTTTCGTGGTTGAGGCCACCGACACGACGATTGGCTTGTGGACATCTCAAGCATTTTGATTGTAGCAATGTCGACCGAGGACTTTGTCAAGTTTGCATCGCTTCAACTCAAGGATCAAGCTGCCGAGTGGTACCAAGAATACAAAGATTCCAGAGGAGGTCGTCATTACCGGGATGAGTTCCGCCGAGATTTCAAAGCTCACCACATTCAAAAGTGTTGTTGAGAGCAAGCGTGAGGAGTTCCGCAATCTCAAGCAAGGCAACATGTCTATGTATCAATACAATATACAGCCTGTAAACTCGCTGCTTTGCTAAGCAAGACGACTGATGAAAAGAGTATGATCTATCAATTCAGAGGTGGTCTGAGAGAAGATCTGCAATTAGCTCTTGTGCTTTTGAGCCGTAAAAGTATGATGAATTCTACAACATGGCATCAAGCAAGAAGCTGCCCAGCTCAAATGTGAGGCTTCTAAGAAAAGAATCAGGATGTAGTTCAGTCTTCTTCTTCCTCTCAAGTGGCAATGAGCAGCAGAAGTTCTACCTTCCTCCTCCTCCGCTCCACAAGCCTTTATCGCCAGAAGAACTCAGGTGGCCGTGGATCTTCCCATCCACCCAACCCAAGCTATCGTAACAAGTCTAATTCTCAAGCTCCAAGGTCAAGTGCTCCTTACCACCGTAAGCTCTCTGAGGTGACTTGCAACAAATGTCAGCAGAAAGGTCACTATGCGAACAAGTGCTTCAACCAAAGGTGCCTTCCGCCTCCTCCTCTTGTGAAATCTTCAAGCAATGCAGTGGTCAAGCATAATCCAAAGCATGCCAAGGTCAATATGATGAATGCAGCTCAAGCAGAGGAATCTTCTGATGTGATAATGGGTAATCTCTCGCTTAATGATATTCCCGCAAAAGTCTTATTTGATACCGGTGCATCGATTCTTTCATGTCATATCCTTTGCATCAAGCACAATGTTGACACGTAGATTTTGTCCAAAGTTATGTTGTTGTTTCTCCTGAAGGCTTATGAATTCTAGTTTGGTTGTTCCTAATGTCTCTATCAAGATGGGCGATTATAGATTTCTGCTAAACCAATTGTTCTGGTGACTCGGATATTGATCTTATTCTGAATGGATCGGCTTTTCAAAGACAAAGCTCAGCTTGATTGTGCTGCTGTGGAAATTCAATTGACTCACTCTTCTAATGATGTGATCATCTATGCCGCCGTGATGAAACCATTCGTTGTTTTCTCTCAATGAGAAGGGCTAATTGATGCTATCTCTCGATTCCAATGCCAGAGCACCAAGATGTCTTTCCGTAAGAGCTTCCGGCATGCCTCCTCATCGACCAGCTTGAGTTCAAGTATCGATCTTGAGCCCGCATCGAACCTGCTTGCAAGCGCCCATACAAGCTTGGACCTGATGAACTCAAGGAATTGAAGAAGCAGCTCTTTTACTCCTCAGCCTTTTCTGCCGCCTCCGTGAGGTCTCCCGACGAGAAGTTTTGACTCTCCTCTCCTCAAATTTCACTAAAAAAAATTAGGATCACGCTGGTATCTTGGAATCATTCCGATGGTTTTGTGACGAGAACATTGTTCTTGGTGCCTCCCGACATTTAGGGGTTGTGGTGTCCCGGGAGTTGAGC
Source organism: Aegilops longissima (assembly GCA_021605205.1). Taxonomy (NCBI): domain Eukaryota; kingdom Viridiplantae; phylum Streptophyta; class Magnoliopsida; order Poales; family Poaceae; genus Aegilops; species Aegilops longissima. The sequence continues at coordinate 102,268,271 of CM038678.1, read as the reverse complement.
TCCGAGGTGTTGTCGCCACAATTTTATCGCTAGTAGCCTCGAATACCCGAGTTTTGCCGACATCGAAATCTCTTTGTTCAGCTTGTTGGTGAGATAACCTCGATAACCCAAAGATCGGGCGTAGCTGGAGTATTGCCATGACTCATATAACGGATGTTTTTCGAAGGTCGAGGTACACGATTTCCGAAGGTTTCTTGGTTATGTGTTGACGGATGGATACAGCTGGATCTAGGTATTGTTAGTTTGGGTGATATATTTTGTGTCCCCTCAGATCCCCAACAACCGCATTGCATAACCAGAAAGTTTTGGAGTTTATAGGTGGGATTCAAGTAGCTCCTAGCATTTCTTCCCGCAGATATTTGGTTTGTGATTGGGTAATCCTTACCACTTATTTGTTCCAATGCATCTTGTATTTTTTTTTCATCAACCTTTAATCAAGTGGCTTTCACCTTAATGGACGGTGATGTTAACTTTGAATTCATTCGCTCATCCTTGTTCAATGTTTATTGTGAAGACTATATGTTGCAATTTCTATCCGCTGATTCTACTTGTCTATCTGTCTCATCAAGTGCTAACGGATGTCACCTCTTCAGATGGCTCGCCAACGCTATTCAATCCGGATCTGCAAATCACGAACCTCCACCTCCACCTCCGCGCTGGAGGCCTCGGCAAGCTATCATGGCAGCCACCAATGCCAATGCTCGATGATTTTGCAACTCTTGCAAGAGCGCACTCAAGGGCAAGGCAATCAAGGAAATCAAGGTCAAGGCAACAATCAACCGTGACTTTGCTACCCTCAAGGGCCTCGCTAATCAGCCAAGTCTTTCAGTTTCGTGTCGAGGCCACAGACGCCGACGATTGGCTTGTGGACATCTCGCAAACATTTTGAATGTAGCAATGTCGCACCTCGAGGACTTTGTCAAGTTTGCTTGCTTCAACTCAAGGACCAAGCTGCTGAGTGGTACCAAGCAATACAAAGATTCCAGAGGAGGTCGTCATTACCCGGGATGAGTTCCGCCGAGACTTCAGAGCTCACCACATTCAAAAGTGTTGTTGAGAGCAAGCGTGAGGAGTTCCGCATCTCAAGCAAGGCAACATGTCTGGTACCAATACAATATCCAGCCTGTAAACTCGCCGCTTTTAAGCAAGACGCCCTCGATGAAAAGAGTATGATCTATCAATTCAGAGGTGGTCTCTGAGAAGATCTGCAATTAGCTCTTGTGCTTTTGGAGCCGTAAAAGTATGATGAATTCTACAACATGGCATCAGCAAGAAGCTGCCCAGCTCAAATGTGAGGCTTCTAAGAAGAGAATCAGGATGCGTCAGCCTGCTTCTTCTTCCTCTCAAGTGGCAGCTAAGCAAAGAGAAGTTCTACCTTCCTCCTCCTCCATTCGGCCACCTTTTTATCAGAAGAACTCAAGTGGTCGTGGATCTTCCCACCCACCCAACCCAAAGCTATCGTAACAAGTCTAATTCTCAAGCTCCAAGGTCAAGTGCTCCTTACCACCGTCCGCCTCAGAGGTGACTTGCAACAAATGTCGCACAGAAGGTCACTATGCTAACAAGTGTTTCAACCAAAGGCGCCTTCCGCCTCCTCTCCCGTGAAATCTTCCAAAGAATGCAAAGGGTCAAGCATAATCCCAAGTCTGCAAAGGTGAATATGATGAATGCAGCCTGCAAGGAATCTTCTCTCGATGTGATAATGGGTAATCTTCCAGCTTAATGATATTCCTCGCAAAAGTCTTATTTGATACCGTGCATCACATTCTTTCATGTCATATCCTTTGCATCAAGCACAATGTTGACACGTAGATTTTGTCCAAAGTTATGCAAGTTGTTTCTCCCTAAAGCTTATGACTTCTAGTTTGCTGTTCTAATGTCTCTATCAAGATGGGCATTATAGATTTCTTGCCAAACCAATTGTCCTTGGTGACTCGGATATTGATCTTATTCTCATGATGGATCGGCTTTCAAGACAAAGCTCACCTTGATTTTGCTGCCGTGGAAATTCAATTGACTCACTCTTCTAATGATGTGATCATCTATGCCGCTGTGATGAAACCATTCGTTGTTTTCTCTCAATGAGAAGGGCTAATTGATGCTATCTCTCGATTCCATTGCTTGTGAGTACCAAGATGTCTTTCCGTAAGAGCTTCCAGAATGCCTCCTCACCGCCGCTTGAATTCAAGTATCGATCTTGAGCCCGGCATCGAACCTGCTTGCAAGCCGCCCATACAAGCTTGGACCTAATGAGCTGAAGGATTGAAGAAGCAGCTCGATGAACAAGAGCGTCTCGGGTTTGATCGATCGAAGTTCATCTCCTTGGGGTTGTGGTGTTCTTTTGTCCGAAGAAGGATGGCACGGACCGACTTTTGGCCGACATTACCACCCATTGAATAAGAAGACAATCAAGAACAAGTATCCACTTCCCAACATCAATGAGCTTTTCGAGCAACTCAAAGGTGCTAAAGTGTTCTCCAAGCTTGACCTTCAGATGGGTTATCATGATTCGCGATTCGTGAACAAGATATTCCAAGACAGATTCGTAATGCTTTGGTTCTATGAATATACCGTCATGTCTTTCGCCTTGTCAATGCTCCTCCAACATTCTCTCTGATGATGAACTTCATCTTCAACCCCTACACCAATGAATTCATCTTGGTCTATCTTGATGATATTTTGGTCTTCCAAGAATAAGAAGGATCATGCCAAACATTTGCGATTGGTGCTAGACAAGCTCAGAGTATCAATTTATGCGGTTTTCCAAATGTGAATTTTGGCTTGATGAAGTGCTTTATCTTGGTCATATCATCTCCGCCAAGGGCATCGCTGTTAATCCTAGAAGGTGTCTCGCAGCTTGTGAATTGGGAACCTCCTCGAATGTCAAGCAGCTCCGTAGTTTTCTTGGTCTTGCAAGCTATTGTCAAGATTCATGAGAATTTCTCCAAGATTGCAAAGCCTCTTTCCAACCTCCTCCGTAAGCATGTGAAGTATGTCCGTCTCCCGAATGTGATGTTGCTTTATACTCTCAAAGAGAAACTCACACAGCTCCCTGCCTTAACTCCTCCCGATGAATCCAAGCCATTCAAGTTTTCTCGTGATGCTCTTCAAGGTCTTGGTGTCGTTAATGCAAGAGAAGAGAGTTGTGGCTTATACCTCTCGTCAACTGAAGCTCAACGAAAAGAACTACCCCACTCACGATCTTGAGTTGGCGGCAGCTGTCCATGCATTGATAACATGGAGACATCTCTTGTTGGGAAGGAAAGTGGACATATTCACCGATCACAAGAGTCTCAAGTATATCTTCACTCAACCCAACCTCAACCTCGTGCAAACTCGATGGGTCGAATGATTCAAGAGTACAATCCAAGTATTGAATATACTCCCGCAAGGCCAATGTCATTGCAGATGCTTTGAGCAGAAGGCTTATCGCAACAGCTTAATCCTCAAGCCCTTCCAACCGGATTCGTGAAGCTTCCGCAAGCTGAATCTTCAAGTTGTTTCAAGGTTTTCTTGCCAACCTCATAGTCTCTCCTACTTTGAAGATCAAATTGTGAGGCTCAACTCCCGGATACCATGGTGAAAAAGGTGAAACGTGGTATCGACAAGGGCATTTCCAAGTACAAGTGCTTCCACATTGATGACAAAGATACTTTTCTTCGAGGACCGGATTGTGGTTCCTAAGGGTGATCTACGAAAGTCATTATGAACGAGGCGCACAATTCGCTTCTATCCATTCATCCCGAAGTACTAAGATGTACCATGACCTCAAGCAATCATATTGGTGGACTCAATGAAGCGAGAAATTGCTCAATTCGTGAATGAGTGTGATGTCCAGAAGAGTGAAAGGAACATCAACCCACCAGCTGGTCTCCTCCAACCTCTTGCTATTCCGTAATGGAAGTTTGATCATATCGAAATGGACTTCACATCTGGTTTTCCAAAGTCCAAGCGGAAATGATGCTATCTTCATTGTCATTGACAAGCTTACTAAAGTGGCTCATTTTCTTCCTATCAAAGAATCTATCACAGAGCTGGGCCATGAGCTATACACCTCCGTGATTGTCTCCTTGCACGGCATTCCACAAGTGATCTCTTCGCATCGCGGGCAGCATTTTTACCTCCAAGTTTTGGGATTCTTTCAGACGGCCATGGGCACCAACATTCGCTTAGCACAGCTTTCCATCCTCAAACAAGTGGCCAAGTCCAGCGAGTCAATCAAATCCTTGAAGATATGCTCGTGGCTTGTGTCATTTCTTTCGTATGAAGTGGAAGATTGTCTTCCATATGCCGAAGTTCTCCTACAACAACAGCTTCCAAGTTTGAAGTTCGGCAAGGCCCCATTCGAATTTCTTTGGCGTAAAGTGTCGCATCTCTCTCAATTGGTCCGAGATGTGAACGCCAACTTCTTGGCAACGACTTGATCACGTGGTCAAAGAAATGTGCAAAGTCATTCGTGAGAATTCAAAGCCGCAAGTAATCGCGCTGTAAGAGCTATTATGATGACAAGCACCTGGATGTGGCTTTTGAAATCGGAGACCATGTCTACCTCCGCCTCTCCAATGAAAGGCACTTGTCGCCTTGTATCAAAGGGAAGCTTGCCCTAGATACGTGGGTCCTTTCAAGATCATTGGCAAAAGAGGCGATCTCGCCTATCAACTTGAGCTTCCATCCAACTTCACGAACGCACGATGTCTTTCACGTGTCACAGCTTCGCAAGTGCTTCAAGACTCCTGAACGCACTATCAACTTCAAGAAATTGACCTTCAAGAAGATCTCTTATCATGAGCACCCTGCTGATATTCTTGAAGAGAACCGAGCGCAAGACTCGCCAACAAGTCAATCAAATTCCTGAAAGTGAAGTGGTCACACCATTCTGACCGAGAAGCCACCTGGAGCGCGAGGCACCTCCGCTCCAATATCCGAGTTCTTTCAGTCCTTGATCTCGGACGAGATCCTCTTGTAGTGGTGGAGGTTGTAACACCCTGGATGTAACTTTCCATATTTGTAACTCCAACTTGCCATTTTCGCATTGTGATATGATATTCCTCCGTGGTTGGGTTTTTTCCTTTTTGCATTTTGTCCATGTCATGCATTTCATATCATGTCATCATGTGCATCGATTTGCATAATGCGGTTCGCCTCATGATTCCGAGCATTTTCCCTGCTGTCCGCTTTGCAATCCCAAGCTCTTATGTCCCCTGCGCCCCTTTTACGCTTTTTCCGTGAGCTGGTACTAAACTTTCTAATGGACCGAGGTTTGTCAAGTGTCCTTGGTACACCACCGTAGACCACCGTCAAGTTTCGGTCATTTGGAGCTCTGCTTGGTACTCCAACGGTTAACCGTGACTCTCGCAAAGGCCTCTTTTGTTGCAGCCCAACACCCTTCAAAACAGCCCAATAACCCATCTAAGTCACTTCCATGCTCTCCGCTGCTCGATCACGATCGTGTGGGCGAAAACTACACCTCATTTGGACTCTCCTAGCTCCCTATAACTATATATATGTCTTCCTCCCCAAAATCCGGGTCCAAACCCTAGCCTTTTTCCACCCCTTTCACGGACACGTCTGGTCCGGTCGGACGAATCAAGCTGCTCGCCTGCCGATATTCGCCTGCCACACATGCCGGTCATTTGCGACCACTGGGCCGCTTCGTCTTCCGTGGGTAACCCCTGCCCAGACACAAGGCCCCTGCCTGAGCCCTAAGATGTCCACCACTGCTGCCTGGCCTGATCATGGCTGTTGCATTGCTGCCATGCCGGCTGCCGGCTGTCTCTGCCCTCATCGCCGCCTCGGCTGCTCATGGGCTTCTGCCGGCCCCTATCACTGCCGGCTTCAAGCTGCTGGCTGCCGCTGGGCCTCTTCCTCCGGCTGCCCCACTCTGCCTGTCTCGCTCTCCGGCGACCAGGCTGGCCGCCTTGATCCGATCGGATCGATCTTCAGATCCACTCGAGGGATTGACTTTCTTCTCCCCAAATCCTCTAAGTCTTTTTTCCATGATTTTTGTTGCATTTTCAACGCCTTATAACTTTGCACCGTTGGTCCGCTTTCATGCGGTAATATGTCAAAATGTTCGCCCTCAAGAGTAGATCATTTCATCTCATTGCATCATTTTCATTTGAGCTCATCTTGATGCCCGAAATGCTGTTAGAAGAAGGCTATGTGATGTTAGTTTCGTTTCTTAGCGTAACATGCACTTTTGTCATTTTTTCCATGATTGATGTGTGCATCCTATGAATTTGAGTCCTACATGTGTTTTGTAATATGCCATGCCATCTTTCCAGGGGTGTATGCCATGTATTTTTTGTGATCTATGGTGACTAGCACAAGCATGCAAACTAGGCTTCCCGATGTTGTTGATTTCAGCCCCCTGCTTTGTCGGATATTTTTATGCCATGTTAACTTGATGCTACCGAGAGATCCATGCATATTTTGAGATACTTCAGTAAGGATGTTTTGAACATATGGTTATGCTCTATCCATCCATGCCTTTGTTTGCAATTATGGAGTGCCATAGCTTGAGTCAATCGAGCTCTACTTTTGCTATAAAATGTTTCCGCATGATTGTTTACATGTTATTCAATTTTGCCAAGGTTGTTGTAGTTGATCCGTATGCTATGATGTTGTTCTTGCCATGTATGTCTTCTATGCCATGTCTTCTTGATGTATGTATGCTTAGTTTATCATGAAATGCTCTGTAGTGAGTGCATCGAGCTCTTAAACATGCCTACTTGTTATCTGTTTTGACATGCCCTGTTGTTGAATCTGTTAACTAAACTTGCTATTTTGACATGGGTGTTACTATATTTTCTCGATCCTTTTGGCTTATGGTCAAGAAGGGACTTTTGTTCTATGCTTTGAGTAGATTCATGCCATGCCTTGTTTTGCTATTATAAGTTCCTGTAGCATGTTGTTTTTTGCTCTCAACATTGCTACCGATGCTGTTTTTGCCATGTTCAGAATTTCACCAAGTCCGTGAAGCTGATATGTTTTGCACTTTTGCCATGCTTGTTTGGACCTGTTATGATGTGATTTAGCCGTAGCTCAGTGTTCATCTTTTGTCAAGCATCTTGAGTAGATCACTGCCATATGCTTTGTTGGTACGCTTGGGCAGTAGCTTAATTTCTTGTTGCTTGCTATGTGGCATCATGTTAATGGCAGATTTGTGCCATTCTTGTTTTGCTTGTCATTTGCAAACCGTGCATCCGATTCCGTGATCTTTATATCGATTTCAACCGAAATCATCTCATCTTTCCAGCTGCATACTTGGTTTGCCTGTTGATGCCTGGTTCATCATTTTCCTTCCGGAGCGCGATACGCATTGCATATCACATCCCGCATATCATGCCATGTATTGCATCATGTTGCTTGTGCATTGCACCGTGATTTATTGTGGTTCCATTGTTTGTGTTCTTGCTTTGTAGAGCCGGAGACGAGTACGTGAACGAGGAACCTGTTGAGAACGCTTACGAGGATCAAGCTTTCGACAACTCGAGAACATTTGTGCAAGATGACCATACCTCGAAATCACTTCTATCTTTGCTATGCTAGTTGCTCGCTTCTTTTGCTATGCCTATGCTACGATGCCTATCACTTGCTATATCATGCCACCCATATTGCCATGTCAGCCCCTAACCATCCTTTCCTAGCAAACCGCTGATTGGCTATGTTACCGCTTTGCTCATTTCTCTTATAGCGCTGTTAGTTGCGGTGTGAAGATGAAGTTTGTTCCTTGTTGAACATGGAGATGTTGTTCCTTGTTGGAACATGTTTACTTGTTGGGATATCACAATATATATCTGCTATAATTAATGCATCTATATACTTGGTAAAGGGTGGAAGGCCTCGCCTTATGCCCGGTGTTTTGTTCCACTCTGCCACCCTAGTTTCCGCCATACCGTGTTATGTTCCTTGATTTCTGCTCTCTTACACGGTTGGGTGATTTATGGGACCCCTTGACAGTTCGCTTTGAATAAGACTCGCCCAAAGAAGGCCCAACTTTGGTTTTACCATTTGCCACCTAAGTTTTTTCCCCGGTTTTCGCGAGCCCGAGGGTCATCTTTATTTAACCCCCCGACCAGTGCTTCTTCGAAAGTGTTGGTCCAAACGAGTATATCAAGGCCACCACGGGAAACTCGAGGCTTGGTTTTACTCAGAGGATGTCTCATCCGATGTGCCCCGAGAACGAGATATGTGCAGCTCCTATCGATTTGTCGGCACAATCGGGCGGCTTTGCTGGTCTTGTTTTATTATCGTCGAAATGTCTTGTAGTCCGGATTCCGAGATTGATCGGGTCTTGTAACACCCCGAAGTAACTTTCCATATTTGTAACTCCAACTCTTGCCATTTTCGCATTGTGATATGATATTCCCTCCGTGGTTGGGTTTTTCTTTTTTGCATTTTGTCCATGTCATGCATTTTATATCATGTCATCATGTGCATCGCATTTGCATACGTGTTCGCCTCATGATTCCAAGCATTTTTCCCGTTGTCCGCTTTTTCAATCCGCACTCCTATCTCCCCGGCGCCCCTTTTACGCTTTTTCCGTGTGCGGTACTAAACCTTCTCGGAATGGACCGAGGTTTGTCTAGTGGCCTTGGTATACCACCCGAGACCACCGGTCAAGTTTCGGTCATTTGGAGCTCGTTTGGTACTCCAACGGTTAACCGCACTCTCATAAAGGCCTCTTTTAAGTTGCAGCCCAACACCCTCCAAAATAGTCCAATAACCCATCTAAGTCACTTCCATGCTCTCCTTCGTTCGATCATGATCGTGTGGGCGAAAACTACACCTCGTTTGGACTCTCCTAGCTCCTTCTACCTATAAAAACACACCTCTACCTGAAATCCCGGATCAATTCCCCCCTAACCTAGCTAAATTCCCCCCTCCGCGCTGCCGGACGTGTCTGATTCAGGCGGACACGTCCGCCGCCACACTGGCCAACTGGGCGTGCCACGTGCGCCCGGCCCCGGTCTCCCCGCCGCCCGCCGGGCTGGGGGGCCAGGCGGGGCCTCCCCGGCCGTCGCGCGCCGCCTCCCGGCCCGGCGCATCCCACGCGCCACGCCACGCCACGCCACGCCCTGCCGCCGCCTGGCGCCGCACGCCGCCACTGCCTGCCGCCCGGCCTCCGACGCTGCCCTCTGGCCCCGCCGCCTGGCCCGCTCGGCGCCTTCCGGTCGCCTCCTCTCCTTCCCGGCCTCCCTCTCCTCCTCCCAAGGCCGGCGAAGCAGCCAGCTGCCGGCCAAGGCCGCCTCCCACGATCCCGATCGGATCTAGCGAGTGGGGTTGACTTTCTCCCCCCCCCCCCCCTCTTTTCTTCCAAGTTTTCATCCTGTTAATTTTTTCGTGGCATTTTCGTTGTAGCATAACTTTGCATCTGTAGATCCATTTTGCGCGTATAATATGTCAAAATGTTCGTCTCGAAGAGTAGATCATTTCATCTCATTGCATCATTTTCATTTGAGCTCATCTTGATGCCCGAAATGCTGTTGGAAGAGGGCTATGTGATGTTAGTTTCGCTTTCTTAATGTAACTTGCACTTTTGTTATTTTTGCTATGATTGATGTGTGCACCCTATGAATTTGAGTCCTACATGTGTTTTGTAATATGCCATGCCATCTTTCCAGGGGTGTATGCCATGTATTTTTGTGATCTATGTGGTGACTAGCACAAGCATGCAAAGTAGGTGTCCTGATGTTGCTGATTTCAGCTCTGTTTTATTGATATTTTGATGCCATGTTAACTTGATGCTACCGAGAGATCCATGCATATTTTGAGATACTTCAGTAAGGATGTTTTTTAAACATGTCTTGCTCTATCCATCCATGCCTTTGTTTGCAATTATGGAGTGCCATAGCTTGAGTCAATCGAGCTCTACTTTTGCTATCAAATGTTTCCGCAGATTGTTTACATGTTATTCAATTTTGCCAAGGTTGTTGTGGTTGATCCGTATGCTATGTTATTGTTCTTGCCATGTATGTCTTCTATGCCATGTCTTCTTGATGTATGTATGCTTAGTTTATCATATAAGGCTCTGTAGTGAGTGCATTGAGCTTGTAAACATGCCTACTTGTTATCAGTTTTGACATGCCATGTTGCTGAATCTGTTAACTAAACTTTCGATATTGACATGGTGTTACTATATTTTCTGATCCTTTTGGCTTATGGTCAGTAAGGGACTTTTGTTCTATGCTTTGAGTAGATTCATGCCATGCCTTGTTTTGCTATTTTAAGTTCCTGTAGCATGTAGTTTTGTTGCTCTCAACATTGCTACCGATGCTGTTTTTGCCATGTCCAGCCTGATATTTTGTGCACTTTTGCCATGCTTGTTTGAACCTGTTATGATGTGATTTAGCCGTAGCTCAGTGTTCATCTTTTGTCAAGCATCTTGTGTAGATCACTGCCATATACTTTGTTGGTACGTTTGGGTGCAGTAGCTTAATTTCTTGTTGCTTGCTAAGTGGTATCATGCTGTTAATGGCAGATTTGTGCCATTCTTGTTTTGCTTGTCATTTGCAAACCGTGCATCCGATTCCGGTGATCTTTATATCGATTTCAACCAAAATCATCTCATCTTTCCAGTGGCATACTTGGTTTGCCAAGTTGATGCCTGGTTCATCATTTTCCTTCCGGAGCGCGCATACGCATTGCATATCACATCTCGCATATCATGTCATGTTTTGCATCATGTTGCTTGTGCATTGCACCGTGATTTATTGTGGTTCCTTTGTTTGTGTTGTTGCTTTGGGTAGAGCCGGGAGATGAGTACGTGAACGAGGAACCTGTTGAGAACGCCACGAGGATCAAGCTTTCGACAACTCGAGAACATTGCGAGCAAGATGACCATACCCTCGAAATCACTTCTATCTTTGCTATGCTAGTTGCTCGCTCTTTTGCTATGCCTATGCTGCGATGCCTACCACTTGCTATATCATGCCACCCATATTGCCATGTCAGCCCTAACCATCCTTTCCTAGCAAACCGTTGATTGGCTATGTTACCGCTTTGCTCAGCCCTCTTATAGCTGCTAGTTGCGGTGAAGTGAAGTTTGTTCCTTGTTGAACATGGAGATGTTGTTCCTTGTTGAACATGGAGATGTTGTTCCTTGTTGGAACATGTTTACTTGTTGGGGATATCACAATATATATCTGCTATAATTAATGCATCTATATACTTGGTAAAGGGTGGAAGGCTCGGCCTTATGCCCGGTGTTTTGTTCCACTCTTGCCACCCTAGTTTCCGTCATACCGTGTTATGTTCCTTGATTTCGCGCTCCTTACACGGTTGGGTGATTTATGGGACCCCTTGACAGTTCGCTTTGAATAAGACTCTCCAAAGAAGGCCCAACATTGGTTTTACCATTTGCCACCTAAGCCTTTTCCCCGGTTTTCGCGAGCCCGAGGGTCATCTTTATTTTAACCCCCGACCAGGTTCTTCGAAAGTGCTGGCCCAAACGAGAAGATCATGGGCCACCACGGGAAACTCGAGGCTTGGTTTTACTCAGAGGATGTCTCATCCGGATGTGCCTCGAGAACGAGATATGTGCAGCTCCTATCGGGATTTGTCGGCACAATCGGGCGGCTTTGCTGGTCTTGTTTTATTGCTGTCGAAATGTCTTGTAGTCCGGGATTCCGAGATTGATCGGTCTTCCCGTAGAAGGAATATCCTTCGCTGACCGTGAGAGCTTATAATGGGCTGTTGGGACACCCCGCAGGTATTATCTTTCAAAGCCGTGCCCGCATGTTATGAGGCAGATGGGAATTTGTTAATGTCCGTTGTAGAAAACCCGGTTGACCTCAAATAAAATACACATCAATCGCGGTGTAACCGTGATGGTCTCTTCTCGGCGGAGTCCGGAAGTGAACACGGTGTTGGAGTTATGTCCGACGAAGTAGTTCAGATCACTTCTTGATCGCTACTAGCTTCACGACCGTGCTTTGCTCCTCTTCTCGCTCTCTTTGCGATGTAGCCACCATATATGCTAGTCGCTTGCTGCAGCTCCACCTTACTACTCTGTCCTTCCTATAAGCTTAAATAGTCTTGATCTCGCTGGTGTGAGATTGCTGAGTCCCCGTGACTCACAGATTCTACCAAAACAGTTGCAGTGCCGATGATGCGGTGCAGGTGACGAACCGAGCTCAAGTGGGAGTTCGACGAGGAACGTGGTCGTTACTATGTGTCTTTTCCCCGATGATCGTGAGTGGTGCCCAGTTGGGACGATCGGGATCTGTGTAGCATTTGGGGTATCTTCTTTTATTTTGGTTCCGTAGTCGGACCTTGAGTGTACTCTGAATGATGGATGTTTATTTATGTATTGTGTGAAGTGGCATCGTAAGCCAACTATGTATCTCTTTCCTTATGTATTACATGGGTTGTGTGAAGATTACCTCACTTGCGACATTGCTTTCAATGCGGTTATGCCTCTAAGTCGTGCCTCGACACGGGAGATATAGCCGATCGGCGTTACACTTTCAATGCGTTATGCTCTAAGTCGTGCTTCGACACGGGAGATATAGCCGCATCGAGGGCGCTAAGTTGGTAATCGAGCCTTCCCGACTTAGGAGCCCCCGCTTGATTGTTTCTGTGGCGTTGTTGAGTCTAGAACAAAATGTTTTGAGTCTTAGGATTATATATATCGGAGAGTAGGATTCTTTTACTCCCCAGTCCCTTCGTCGCTCTGGTGAGGTCTCCCGACGAGAAGTTTTGACTCTCCTCTCCTCAAATTTCACTAAAAAAATTTTAGGATCACGCTGGTATCTTGGAATCGTTCGATGGTTTTGTGACGAGAACATTGTTCTTGGTGCCTCCCGACATTTAGGGGTTGTGGCGGTGTCCCGGGAGTTGAGCTCCGAGGTGTTGTCGCCACAATTTTATCGCTGCGATTCTCGAATACCTGAGTTTTGCCGACATTGAAATCTCTTTTGTTCAGTTGTTGGTGAGATAACCCCGATAACCCAAAGATTGGGCGAGCTCGAGTATTGCCATGACTCGTATAACGGATGTTTTTCGAAGGTCGAGGTACACGATTTCCGAAGGTTTCTTGGTTATGTGTTGACGGATGGATACAGCTGGATCTAGGTATTGTTAGTTTGGGTGATATATTTTGTGTCCCCTGTATCCCCAACACCAGATTGCATAATCAGAAAGTTTCGGGAGTTTATAGGTGGGATTCAAGTAGCTCCTAGCATTTCTTCCCGCAGATATTTGGTTTGTGATTGGGTAATCCTTACCACTTATTTGTTCCAGTCGTACCTTGTATTTTTTTTCATCAACCTTTAATCAAGTGGCTTCTCACCTTAATGGACGTGTGATGTTAACTTTGGAATTCATTCGTTCATCCTTGTTCAAATGTTTATTGTGAAGACTATATGTTGCAATTTCTATCCGTTGATTCTACTTGTCTATCTGTCTATCAAGTGCTAACGGATGTCACCTCTTCAGATGGCTCCGCCAACGCCCTCGAATCCGGATCGTGATGATGGGAATCATCGAACCTCCACCTCCACCTCCGCCTCCCGAGGCCTGGCAAGCTATCATGGCAGCCACCAATGCCAATGCTCGATGATTTTGCAACTCTTGCAAGAGCGCACTCAAGGGCAAGGCAATCAAGGAAATCAAGGTCAAGGCAACAATCAGCCGCACTTTGCTACCCTCACCGGGCCTCGCTAATCAGCCAAGTCTTTCGGTTTCGTGTCGAGGCCACAGACGCCGACGATTGGCTTGTGGACATCTGCAAACATTTTGAATGTAGCAATGTCACACCGAGGACTTTGTCAAGTTTGCTCGCTTCAACTCAAGGACCAAGCTGCTGAGTGGTACCAGCAATACAAAGATTCCAGAGGAGGTCGTGTCATTACAGGATGAGTTCCGCCGAGACTTCAGAGCTCACCACATTCAAAAGTGTTGTTGAGAGCAAGCGTGAGGAGTTCCGCAATCTCAAGCAAGGCAACATGTCGTGTATCAATACAATATCCAGTTCTGTAAACTCGCTCGCTTTGCTAAGCAAGACGTCCCCGATGAAAAGAGTATGATCTATCAATTCAGAGGTGGTCTCAGAGAAGATCTGCAATTAGCTCTTGTGCTTTTGAGCCGAAAAGTATGATGAATTCTACAACATGGCATCAAGCAAGAAGCTGCCCAGCTCAAATGTGAGGCTTCTAAGAAGAGAATCAGGATGCAGTTCAGTCTTCTTCTTCCTCTCAAGTGGCAGCTAAGCAGCAGAAGTTCTACCTTCCTCCTCCTCCATTCCGTCAGCCTTATCGCCAGAAGAACTCAAGTGGTCGTGGATCTTCCCACCCACCCAACCCAAGCTATCGTAACAAGTCTAATTCTCAAGCTCCAAGGTCAAGTGCTCCTTACCACCGTCCGCTCTCGAGGTGACTTGCAACAAATGTCGCAGAAGGTCACTATGCTAACAAGTGCTTCAACCAAAGGCGCCTTCCGCCTCCTCCTCCGTGAAATCTTCCAGAATGCGGTGGTCAAGCATAATCCCAAGTCTGCAAAGGTGAACATGATGAATGCAGCTCAAGCGGAGGAATCTTCCGATGTGATAATGGGTAATCTTCCGCTTAATGATATTCCTGCAAAAGTCTTATTTGATACTTTGGTGCATCGCATTCTTTCATGTCATATCCTTTTGCATCAAGCACAATGTTGACATAGAGATTTTGTCCAAAGTTATGCAAGTTGTTTCTCCGGAAAGCTTATGACTTCTAGTTTGGTTGTTCCAATGTCTCTATCAAGATGGGCGATTATAGATTTTGCTAAACCAATTGTCCTTGGTGACTCGGATATTGATCTTATTCTCATGATGGATCGGCTTTCAAAGACAAAGCTCAGCTTGATTGTGCTGCTGTGGAAATTCAATTGACTCACTCTTCTAATGATGTGATCATCTATGCCGCCGTGATGAAACCATTCGGTTGTTTCTCTCAATGAGAAGGGCGAATTGATGCTATCTCTCGATTCCAATGCTTGTGAGTACCAAGATGTCTTTCCGTAAGAGCTTCCAGAATGCCTCCTCACCGCCGCTTGAATTCGTTATCGATCTTGAGCCCGCATCGAACCCGTTTGCAAGCGCCCATACAAGCTTGGACCTAATGAGCTGAAGGAATTGAAGAAGCAGCTCGATGAACAAGAGCGTCTGGTTTGATCGGACCGAGTTCATCTCCTTGGGGTTGTGGTGTTCTTTTGTCCAGAAGAAGGATGGCACGGACCGACTTTTGCGCCGACACCGCCCATTGAATAAGAAGACAATCAAGAACAAGTATCCACTTCCCAACATCAATGAGCTTTTCGAGCAACTCAAAGGTGCTAAAGTGTTCTCCAAGCTTGACCTTCAGATGGGTTATCATCAGATTCGTGATTCGTGAACAAGATATTCCCAAGACAAGATCCGAACAAGCTTTGGTTCTTATGAATATACCGTCATGTCTTTCGCCTTGTCAATGCTCCTCCAACATTCTCTCTGATGATGAACTTCATCTTCAACCCCTACACCAATGAATTCGCCTTGGTCTATCTTGATGATATTTTGGTCTTTCCAAGAATAAGAAGGATCATGCCAAACATTTGCGATTGGTGCTAGACAAGCTTAGAGAGTATCAATTCTATGCTAAGTTTTCCAAATGTGAATTTTGGCTTGATGAAGTGCTTTATCTTGGTCATATCATCTCCGCCAAGGGCATCGCTGTTAATCCCGAGAAGGTGTCTGCAGTTGTGAATTGGGAACCTCCTCGAATGTCAAGCAGCTCAGCTAGTTTTCTTGGTCTTGCAAGCTATTGTCAAGATTCGTTGAGAATTTCTCTAAGATTGCAAAGCCTCTTTCCAACCTCCTCCGTAAGCATGTGAAGTATGTCCGGTCTCCGAATGTGACGTTGCTTTCAATACTCTCAAAGAGAAACTCGTCACAGCCTCCTGCCTTAACTCCTCCCGATGAATCCAAGCCATTCAAGTTTTCGTGATGCTTTCTTCAAGGTCTCGTGCTGTGTTAATGCAAGAGAAGAGAGTTGTGGCTTATACCTCTCGTCAACTGAAGCCCAACGAAAAGAACTACCCCACTCACGATCTTGAGTTGGCGGCAGTTGTCCATGCATTGATAACATGGAGACATCTCTTGTTGGGAAGGAAAGTGGACATATTCACCGATCACAAGAGTCTCAAGTATATCTTCACTCAACCCAACCTCAACCTCAGGCAAACTCGATGGGTCGAAATGATTCAAGAGTACAACCCAAGTATTGAATATACTCGGGCAAGGCCAATGTCATTGCAGATGCTTTGAGCAGGAAGGCTTATCGCACAGCTTAATCCTCAAGCCCTTCCAACCGGATCTCTCGTGAAGCTTTCCGCAAGCTGAATCTTCAAGTTGTTCCTCAAGGCTTTCTTGCCAACCTCATAGTCTCTCCTACTTTGGAAGATCAAATTCGTGAGGCTCAACTCCCGGATACCATGGTGAAAAAGGTGAAACGTGGTATCGACAAGGGCATTTCCAAGTACAAGTGCTTCCACATTGATGACAAAGATACTCTTTTCTTCGAGGACCGGATTGTGGTTCCTAAGGGTGATCTACGAAAGTCATTATGAACGAGGCGCACAATTCGCTTCTATCCATTCATCCCGAAGTACGAAGATGTACCATGACCTCAAGCAGTCATATTGGTGGACTCGAATGAAGCGAGAAATTGCTCAATTCGTGAATGAGTGTGATGTCTGCAGAAGAGTGAAAGGAACACCAACGACCAGCTGGTCTCCTCCAACCTCTTGCTATTCCGAATGGAAGTTTGATCATATCGAAATGGACTTCGCCACTGGTTTTCCTAAGTCCAAGCGTGGAAATGATGCTATCTTCGTTGTCATTGACAAGCTTACTAAAGTGGCTCATTTTCTTCCTATCAAAGAATCTATCACAGCAGCTCGGTTGGCGAGCTATACACCTCCGTGATTGTCTCCTTGCACGGCATTCCACAAGTGATCTCTTGAGACCGTGGCAGCATCTTTACCTCCAAGTTTTGGGATTCTTTTCAGAGGCCATGGGCACCAACATTCGCTTTCAAAGACAGCTTTCCATCCTCAAACAAGTGGCCAAGTCAAGCGAGTCAATCAAATCCTTGAAGATATGCTCGTGGCTTGTGTCATTTCTTTCGTATGAAGTGGGAAGATTGTCTTCCATATGCCGAAGTTCTCCTACAACAACAGCTTCCAAGTTTAGTTCGGCAAGGCCCCATTCAAATTCTCTATGGCGTAAAGTGTTGTACTCATCTCAATTGGTCCGAGATGTGAATGCCAACTTCTTGGCAACGACTTGATCACGAAGTCAAGAAATGTGCAAAGTCATTCGTGAGAATCTCAAAGCCGCAATCGCGCCGAAGAGCTATTATGATGACAAGCACCGTGATGTGGCTTTTGAAATCGGAGACCATGTCTACCTCCGCGTGCTCTCCAATGAAAGGCACTCGCCGTAAACGGTATCAAAGGAAGCTTGCCCCTAGATACGTGGGTCCTTTCAAGATCATTGTCAAAAGAGGCGATCTCGCCTATCAACTTGAGCTTCCGTCCAACTTCGCGAACGTGCACGATGTGTTTCACGTGTCACAGCTTCGCAAGTGCTTCAAGACTCTGAACGCACTATCAACTTCAAGAAATTGACCTTCAAGAAGATCTCTTATCATGAGCACCCTGCTGATATTCTTGAAGAGACCGAGCGCAAGACTCGCAACAAGTCAATCAAATTCTGAAAGTGAAGTGGTCACACCATTCCGACCGAGAAGCCACCGGGAGCGCGAGGATCACCTCCGTTCCAATATCCGGAGTTCTTTCAGTCCTAGATCTCGGACGAGATCCTCTTGTAGTGGTGGAGTGTTGTAACACCCGGATGTAACTTTCCATATTTGTAACTCCAACTCTTGCCATTTTCGCATTGTGATATGATATTCCTCCGTGGTTGTGTTTTTCTCCTTTTGCATTTTGTCCATGTCATGCATTTCATATCATGTCATCATGTGCATCGCATTTGCATACGTGTTCGTCTCATGATTCCGAGCATTTTCCCCGCTGTCCGGTTTTGCAATCCGCACTCCTATGTCCCCGGCGCCCCTTTTACGCTTTTTCCGAGAGCGGTACTAAACTTTCTCGGAAAGGACCGAGGTTTGTCAAGTGGCCTTGGTACACCACCGTAGACCACCGGTCAAGTTTCGGTCATTTGGAGCTCGTTTGGTACTCCAACGGTTAACCGCACTCTCGCAAAGGCCTCTTTTAAGTTGCAGCCCAACACCCTTTCAAAACAGCCCAATAACCCATCTAAGTCACTTCCATGCTCTCCGTCGTTCAATCACGATCGTGTGGGCGAAAACCGCACCTCATTTGGACTCTCCTAGCTCCCATAAACTATATATATGTCTTCCCATTCAAATCCGGCACAAACCCTAGCGTTCTTCCACCCCGCTACCGGACACGTCTGGTCCGCCGGACGAATCGCCGCCGCCGCCACTTATCGCCGCCTGCCACGTGGCGCCTGCCGCCAGCATCATTGCCGGCCCGCTTGCCTGTCTGGGCGGGCCCTGCCCAGACACAAGGCCTCCCGGCCCGAGCTGCGCCTCGGATGTCCACCGCCGCCCGCCGGCCGCCGCGCGCCGCTGTCGGCTTGCCGCCCGGCCTGCGCTGCCGCCGCCGACCGGCCGCCGCCGCCGCTGGCTGCCCTGCCGTCCCGTCGCCTGCCGCCGCCGCCCGCCCGCCGCACCGCCGCCACGCCCCGCCGCCCCGTCGCCGTCGCCTCCTCCTCCGGCCGCCCCACCTGCCTGTCCTCGCTCTCCGCGAGCCACCACGCCGCCGCCCGATCCGATCGGATCGGATCTCAGATCCACCTCGAGGGGGTTGACTTTCTCCTCCCCCCGAATCCCTCTAAGTCTTTTTCCATGATTTTTTGTTGCATCTTCAACGCTTCATAACTTTGCACCTGTGGGTCTGCTTTCGTATGCGTGTAATATGTCAAAATGTTCGCTCAAGAGTAGATCATTTCATCTCATTGCATCATTTTCATTTGAGCTCATCTTGATGCCCGAAATGCTGTTGGAAGAAGGCTATGTGATGTTAGTTTCGCTTTCTTAATGTAACATGCACTTTTGTCATTTTTGCCATGATTGATGTGTGCATCCTATGAATTTGAGTCCTACATGTGTTTTGTAATATGCCATGCCGTGTTTCCAGGGTGTATGCCATGTATTTTTGTGATCTATGTGATGACTAGCACAAGCATGCAAACTAGGCTTCCGATGTTGCTGATTTCAGCCCTGCTTTTGCTGATATTTTTATGCCATGTTAACTTGATGCTACCGAGAGATCCATGCATATTTTGAGATACTTCAGTAAGGATGTTTTGAACATATGGTTATGCTCTATCCATACATTCCTTTGTTTGCAATTATGGAGTGCCATAGCTTGAGTCAATCGAGCTCTACTTTTGCTATAAAATGTTTCCTGGCAGATTGTTTACATGTTATTCAATTTTTCCAAGGTTGTTGTAGTTGATCCGTGTATGCTATGATGTTGTTCTTGCCATGTATGTCTCCTATGCCATGTCTTCTTGATGTATGTATGCTTTTTTTATCATGAAATGCTCTGTAGTGAGTGCATCGAGCTCTTAAACATGACTACCTGTTATCTGTTTTTGCCATGCCCTGTTCTTTGAATCATAACTAAACTTGCTATTTTGACATGGGTGTTACTATATTTTCTCGATCCTTTTGGCTTATGGTCAGTAAGGGACTTTTGTTCTATGCTTTGAGTAGATTCATGCCATGCCTTGTTTTGCTATTATAAATTCCTGTAGCATGTCATTTTCTTGCTCAACATTGCTACCGATGCTGTTTTTGCCATGTTCAGAATTTCACCAAGTCTGTGAAGTCGATATGTTTTGCACTTTTGACATGCTTGTTTGGACCTGTTATGATGTGATTTAGCCGTAGCTCAGTGTACATCTTTTGTCAAGCATCTTGAGTAGATCACTGCCATATGCTTTGTTGGTACGTTTGGGTGCAGTAGCTTAATTTCTTGTTGCTTGCTAAGTGGCATCATGCTGTTAATGGCAGATTTGTGCCATTCTTGTTTTGCTTGTTATTTGCAAACCGTGCATCCGATTCCGGTGATCTTTATATCGATTTCAACCGAAATCATCTCATCTTTCCAGCGGCATACTTGGTTTGCCAAGTTGATCCTGGTTCATCATTTTCCTTCCGGAGCGCGCATACGCATTGCATACCACATCCCGCATATCATGCCATATATTGCATCATGTTGCTTGTGCATTGCACCGTGATTTATTGTGGTTCCTTTGCTTGTGTTCTTGCTTTGGGTAGAGCCGGGAGACGAGTACGTGAACGAGGAACCTGTTGAGAACACTTACGAGGATCAAGCTTTCGACAACTCTGAGAACATTGCAGGCAAGATGACCGTACCCTCGAAATCACTTCTATCTTTGCTATGCTAGTTGCTCGCTCTTTTGCTATGCCTATGCTACGATGCCTATCACTTGCTATATCATGCCACCCACATTGCCATGTCAGCCCCTAACCATCATTTCCTAGCAAACCGTTGATTGGCTATGTTACCGCTTTGCTCAGCCCCTCTTATAGTGTTGCTAGTTGCAGGTGAAGATGAAGTTTGTTCCTTGTGGGAACATGGAGATGTTGTTCCTTGTTGGAACATGTTTACTTGTTGGGGTTATCACAATATATATCTGCTATAATTAATGCATCTATATACTTGGTAAAGGGTGGAAGGCTCGGCCTTATGCCTGGTGTTTTGTTCCACTCTTGCCACCCTAGTTTCCGCCATACCGTGTTATGTTCCTTGATTTCGCATTCCTTACACGGTTGGGTGATTTATGGGACCCCTTGACAGTTCGCTTTGAATAAGACTCATCCAAAGAAGGCCCAACTTTGGTTTTACCATTTGCCACCTAAGTTTTTTCCCCGGTTTTCGCGAGCCCGAGGGTCATCTTTATTTTAACCCCCGACCAATGCTCCTTCGAGTGCTGGTCCAAACGAGTAGATCATGGGCCACCACGGGAAACTCGAGGCTTGGTTTTACTCAGGATGTCTCATCCGGATGTGCCTCGAGAACGAGATATGTGCAGCTCCTATCGGGATTTGTCGGCACAATCGGGCGGCTTTGCTGGTCTTGTTTTATTGCTGTTGAAATGTCTTGTAGTCCGGATTCCGAGATCGATCGGGTCTTCCCGGTAGAAGGAATGTCCTTCGCTGACCGTGAGAGCTTATAATGGGCTTGTTGGGACACCCCGCAGGTATTATCTTTCAAAGCCGTGCTCATGGTTATGAGGCGATGGGAATTTGTTAATGTCCGTTGTAGAAAACCCGGTTGACCTTAATTAAAATACACATCAACCGCGGTGTAATCGTGATGGTCTCTTCTCGGCGGAGTCCGGAAGTGAACACGGTGTTGGAGTTATGTTTGATGTAGGTAGTACAGATCACTTCTTGATCGCTACTAGCTTCACGACCGTGCCTTGCTTCTCTTCTCGCTCTCTTTTGCGTAATGTAGCCACCATATATGCTAGTCGCTGTCGCAGCTCCACCTCACTACCCTGTCCTTCCTATAAGCTTAAATAGTCTTGATCTCGGTGTGAGATTGCTGAGTCCCCGTGACTCACAGATTCTACCAAAACAGTTGCAGTGCCGACGATGCAAGGCAGGTGACGAACCGAGCTCAAGTGGGAGTTCGACGAGGAACGTGGTCGTTATTATGTGTCTTTTCCCGATGATCAGAGTGGAGCTCAGTTGGGACGATCGGGATCCGTGTAGCATTTGGGGTATCTTCTTTTATTTTGGTTCCGTAGTCGGACCTTGAGTGTAATCAATGATGGATGTTTATTTATGTATTGTGTGAAGTGGCGACTTTAAGCCAACTATGTATCTCTTTCCCTTATGTATTACATGGGTTGTGTGAAGATTACCTCACTTGCGACATTGCTTTCAATGCGGTTATGCCTCTAAGTCGTGCTTCGACACGTGGGAGATATAGCCGCATCGAGGGCGTTACACGTAAGTTCTAAGTTTTACTTGTAAAACCAAATTCCTTATTCATACCATGCACATTACTCAATACTCCCTATATGTATGCTTGTTTTTGTGGATCTATAATCCAGTGTGTGGTGAAGCAGCCCATCTTTGCACCTTGTCATCTCCTGTTTTATCTTACTGATGTGGCTGATGATATGAACAACATGCCATGCACATTAACCAAAATAGATACAATGATTTTCTTTGCCCTTCATCTATGCTTGTTATGTTGACATGGTAAACTAGTAGTGTGGTGAATCTCCCCGCATTATGAACAATGCCAAATTATGCTATTGATATTTTGAACTTACTCTTTATTTTCTAATTTGAAATTGGATGGAATTGACAGCAAAGTTATCATCTTTGTTTATACACGTGTAAAAACTGTCATCTCTCTGCTTTGTTTCAGGGTGATATGCCTGATGGCATGCACAAGTCTGCTCAAGGCTGTGAGACAAACCCAACATTTATTGCAGCAAAGAAGGCAAAACATCTTGAAGATAGCGAGACAACCCAAAAGTCTTGTCTTGATGCAAAGTGTTCAAGTTACTTGAGATTAGCAATGACAAGCTCACGTAATTCGTTGTTCAATCGGTTCGACTTCTTTAGTCCCAAGTTCTAGCGTAAAGGCATTCGCAACTCAACTTCGACTTGAAGTCCCATTCTAAGAAAGATTGCGGAGAAGACCAATGAGAACCTCATCGCTAAACAACTACACTGGAAGCTATTACCGACATGCTAGGCTGGTCTCACGCCTTGCTCAAGAACTTCATGCAGCAGTTCCTCTCAAGGCTAACCTTTCTTGAACTGTCTTGGAAGTGGTCTCGTTCAAGATTATTTTGTTACGCTGCAATGGTGCCCAGTTTTTTGTAATCTGCTTTTTGTTGCGCTTTATGATCACGTGTATAACTTCGATGCCCAGTGGATGTAATATACCTTAAATCCTTTATTGTATAGTGTAGGTTTATTCTTAGTTACTATGCCGTAATTTCTTTATTTCATAGAGCAGGTTTGTTCTTAATTCCTACTAGTTACTACCATCATTCGCTATCTGAAAAAAAAATAGATGTAGTCGACCGGGCCGAAACATTCGACTCTAACGGGCCTGGTTTTTAGCAGGCCACAATTGGGCCGGCCTGCGTCTTTCTTGGGCCCGAATGATTGGGGCCTTCACACTTTGAGCCAGGCCCGCAACTTACAACGGCCTATATTTTAGTTGGGCCTTTTGTGGACCCAGCGCTTAGTATGGCCTAGGTAGCGTTGGGCCATTAACAGGCTGAATATTGTACTCGCCTGTTACGGCCCAGATGAAATCATGGGCCTTTAGCAGGCCGAAATGCATGTTGGGCCTCAATTTTCACTAGTCGTCGATGGGCCTTCAGCAGGATGAAATGTAGACCGCGCCTTTTTGGGCCCAGTTAGGTCACGGGCTGTTACTAGGCCGAAACATATCTCGGGCCCTAGTTGGCCCACTGATATCATGGGCCTTTAAGAGGCCGAAAGCTTAGTACGGGCATCAACGGGCCGAATTGTGCGACAGGCCTTTAACAGGCCCAAAGTCACGTTGGGCTTAACTGTTGCCACCTTTATCACGGGCCATTAGTGGGCCCGATGTCCCATCGGACCATATATGGCCAATGGGCAGCACGGCCATTCCCAGCCGAAAGTCACACCGTCCAAATGGGCCCATGTTCACATCGGCCTCTAACAGCCGAAGTCACTAGGTTGTAATTGGGCCCAAATATTCGGTGAACAATTAACGGACCAAATCTGGCTTCGGGCCATAAATGGACCCAAATATTCGGCAAACAATTAACGGGCCAGATCTGGCTTCGGGCCGTAAATGGGCCTTTATTAAGCAGACCGTTATTGGGCTGGCCCACTAGTACCTAAGTAAGTACTACGGGCCTTTGACTGGGCCGGCCTTTTTAACCTATATGGGCTTCTGTTGGGTCCAGCCACGTGTCGACGTATCATAGGCATGTTGATTCCAATGGACGGGCGACATCCGCCCATCGACAAGTCGACAGTGTTCCTCCGCCAATCGTAATCTTACACGTGGAAATTTCCCATTGGTCCGGGCTGTTAACGGGTTATCGGATCCAAAACCCGACCCGATAGCTTGACGATGTTCCGTTACGGTGGATGCCACGTGACGGTCACCCTTGACGAAAGCACTTCTGTGACGCGTGATTTATCGTCATGGAAGTGGACACTTCCGTGATGATAATTTTGGTAATGTCATGGAACACTTCTACGACAACACAGGTATGACTATCTTGATTATGTCATAAAATCGTCATGGATGTACATGCATGACAAAAAATGCGACCTACTGTGACAAACACGTATCATCACGGAAGTGTATATTTTTTGTAGTGACTAGACCAACAAACACACAAGATCCACAAGGTACATGAACAATCAAAGGGAAACAAGATACATGGTAGAGTTCATCCCTAATCCTATAAAGGAGATGAGGGCTTGATGATTCACTTGGGGAATCCTACTCCCTTAAGAGGTCTTGATGATCCTAGGGATCCTTCTCCCTTAGGAGGCCTTCTACTCCAATGGAGTCTTCTCTCTCTCTCTCTCAAGAGGAATCCCACAAGGGGAGATACATGAGCTAAACTCTATGATTTGTGTCTGTTCTTAGCTAAGTATAAATGGAGGAGAAAGGGGAGTATATATAGGTCCAAGGGATGAAGGGGTAAGGAGGGACGAGATGGGTATACAAGGGCCAAGCCCAACAGCCATGCATAGGGGGCCCCATGTGCACGGGGTAAGTGGAGCCCGTGCGCACTTGGTATCCAGAGGCCTGACGCATGAGCCCGTGCGCATGGGGTCTGTGAGGCCCATGGGCACAGTACATGCCCGTGCGCACGGGGTCTGTGAGGCCCGTGGGCACGGTACATGCCCGTGCGCACGGGGTCTTCAAGACCGCCAGCCTGGGAGGCCCGTGGGCATGGGGTTGGGGAGGCCCGTGCGCACAGGGTCGTCTAGGAGCTGCTGCCTTCTTCCTGGTGCTTCCTTCTCCGCTTCCAGGCTTCCGTCTTGGATGGTCTAGTTGTTCTCTTGCGCTTGGACTCCTCCACGATGACTGTGTAGCTCCGCTCACACCTAAGTATGCACACGAGAGAGGGGTCAAGTAGTATACCATCCTCGAAAAGTACAAGTGAACACGTGTAAAGGAGATGATTCACCTTTGTATGCATGAAGTAGATGTGGCACGTGTCACTTGCCAAATGGACTCTTGACATGGTGATGACCATAGGATGCTCCGCATCATCCCCTCGCCCTTGGGAAAGATCCAACCTCTGATCAAAATCGAAATCACCATGGGAAAGAGATGATGTCACCGTGTAGAAGTGGACGATCACCAAGCATTCATCATCTTGTAGTTCCAAATGGTCACTCTCCAATGTCGCACTGTCTTGTAATTCCTTCAAAAGGAGCAAGGATAACAAGCACTTGGGAAAAAATGTGGTTGGCGTAAGAGCAAAATCAAGCATTCAAGAGGTGATTCACCCAACAAGTGTTGTCATCAAGCATAGCATATGGTTTGACAAAGAAGTGTGGCATGGCATTTAAGCATATAAATTGAGCATGTAAATGGGAGGTCGAGATGCAAATATGTGTGACAAGAGAACAAGCGTCTACCTCATGGTCATAGCAAGAATGCATAAAGCGCTCAACAAACGGTCTATGGTATGCATAGGAATCATTCACAACACCAAATATAATTAGATGGCTAAACACATGGGGTAAGTGCAAGACAATCCAAGAATAATATGATGCAATTGCTATACTCATGGCACTAGGCATATGATGCAAAGAAGGAAGACAAGCATGCTTCGCAAGAAATATGTCAAAATCTCCAAACATACGCGAGAAAGCTATGGGGGCAATCTCATAAGCAAGACTAATAGCATTGTTGCACTAAATACATGGCAAGTCATCTAGCATAAGAGAGGAAACATATGGAGACATATGACAAGTAGTAATAGCAATCATGTGCAAAACATGGCAATAGTGGCTATCAACCGCATGAAATGAGCAAGTATGAATCATGGGTGATGCACTACAAAATGTAAGCATAGTAATAATGTCGTGCAAACTAGTGGAGCGAAGATGCAACACACTAGAGGAAATCATGGCAATCATGTCATGTGAGAAAATAATATGCATATGCAATGCACATGACATATGGCAAGCACGAACACAAAGCGAGATCAAAGTATCATCATAGGAATGTGTCACAAATGGAACATGGCAATAACGAGCAATATCTCCACCAAGCTTGCAAATACACATACAAGTACTAGAATCAATCATAAATACAAAGCATGGGTCACAAATGCATGGCAAAGGCATAGGAATGAGGATATCATGCAAAGTGAACATGGCAATATGGGCAAATGATATATAATGGACAATAAGCCATAACCATGTTAGGACCATGTAGAAGAAATGCGCAAAGTCTTTGCACGAAGGGAGCGGTGGGGATGAAAATCCACGGATTCCCAAGTCATCATTGCTCTCTAGAGCTCGTTTAGTCAACTCATGGGATTGTGAGGTTGACAAGTATTCATGGGTACCTACACAAAATAGACACAAACAAAAGAAATTGTGTGTGTGGTAAATGTACACATCATCCATCATGATGTGTATGTGCATGTGAGTGTTAGCACAAGATAAACATTGCTCAAATAAATTTGAGGCATGGTATATGAACATGTCATCCATCATGAAAGAATAGTTGTTATGTATAACACGATGGGGACACAAATTGAGCAAACAAGAATATGGCACATCAATAGCATGGTTATTCATGGGGATCATATGGTGCACACAATCATGGGAATCATGCAAATCATAGGATGGATCAAAATCTCCTAATGGGTATGAGGAAACTATGAGGGTCTCCTCATGAGCAATAGTGTAAGCATAATGTGGAGAATATTGACAACATGGCAAACAATGCATTTCCGAAGCTAGGTGGTCATGGCATGGCATATGAGATAAATGATGCAAATGAAGCATATCAATATCATCACAAGAAAAACGAATGCCAATAACCATTGGTTTGTCATCTATGCCATATGTGCAAATTGGGTTCACTTTAATGGCATATGCATAGTCACTACGATGAGATTGCAACTAAGACATATGATTGATATCATGCATAGCATATGACAAGTCAAGCGGGTTGTCAAACATGATGTGACCAAGAGAATTATCACAAGAAATCCTATGTAACATGGCATCACAACTAATAGACTGCTACGGCAATCATCAAACTCATCATAAATGGGTAAATCATCGCATGGGGAAATCATACTAGCATGAAGCATGGTAATAGGTGGATCAACATCATGCAATCAATCAATATCAAGAATATCGACTAGTGGGACTAGAGCATCACCTTCACCTATGTTACCTTTCTCATTCCACTCATATGGTGTAGGTGAGGTGGTTGTCGGTGTCAAAACCGGCGGATCTCGGGTAGGGGGTCCCGATCTGTGCGTCAAGGCTGATGGTAACAAGAAGTAAGGGACACAGATGTTTACCTGTGTTCGGGCCCTCTTGATGGAGGTAAACCCTACTTCCTGCTTGATTAATATTGATGATATGGGTAGTACAAGAGTAGATCTACCACGAGATCATAGAGGCTAAACCCTAAGAGCTAGCCTATGATGGTATGAATGTAATTGTGATCGGCCTTCTAAGGACCAACCTCTCCTGTTTATATAGACATCGGAGAGGGCTAGGGTTTACATGGAGTCGGTTACAAGGAAGGAAATATAATATCCGGATCGCCAAGCTTGCCTTCCACGCCAAGGAAAGTCCCATCCGGACACAGTCAAGTCTTGAGTCTTGTATCTTCACGCTTCAATAGTCCGGACGTTGTACACAGTCCGCTGTCCGGATACCCCTAATCCAGACTCCTCAAGAGCTCCTGAACCAGGCTTCAATGACAATGAGTCCGGCGTGCAGTATTGTCTTCGGCATTGCAAGGCGGGTTCCTCCTCCGAATACTCCAAAGTAATCATCGAACACTCAAATCGTGTCCGGATCTGAAAAAATGATCTTCGCATACCACCATAGAGAGAATGATATTTCACAAATGCAATCTGCTGACAACTTTTCCTGATGACGTGACACGTTATTATGACCGGATCCATTATTCGAACCATTTCCACACAACCAGCAACAACGCATATCACGAGGCGGTTTCTGTGACACATCTTGTCAAAGTAGAGATCGTGTCCCCTTTATTACGGGATTCTCATCAATACGGGCATGGGCAATCTAACTGTGCCGCTAATCGTGGTGAGTGGGAGGCGGACGGGTTCCACCAGGCAAGTGGGGAAGCACAAAAAGCCTTTATCGCCTTTATAAGGAGATTAGGTTCCTTTCTCTTTTACCCACGCCTCCTTCTCCTGCTAGCTCATTCCCCTCTGTGCGAGCCCTAACGCCCAAGCACTCTTCTCCCCCACCGAAGGGAAGTTTTATGAAGATGTCCAGATCCGGAGCAGGAGGCAAATGGATGGCCTCAACTATCCAGGAGAAGGACATCAAGAAGCTCCAGGAAGCCGGGTATCTGGCCCAGAAGATCGGTCACCGTCTTCCCCCGGCGGGACAAGTCGTCCCTACTCCGGAATCCCATGAGAGAGTCGTGTTCCTTCCCCATTTCGTCCGTGGGCTTGGGTTTCCCCTTCACCCGTTCATTCGGGGAGTCATGTATTACTACGGGATCGACTTTCATGATCTTTCCCCCAACTCCTTCCTCAATATCTCGACGTTCATCATCGTGTGCGAGGCTTTTCTCCGGATCCCACCTCACTTCGGCCTATGGCTGAAGATTTTCAATGTGAAGCCCAAGGTGGTGAGTGGCGAACACGCCGAGTGCGGCGGCGCCATGGTAAGCAAGATGCCCAAGGCTGTTTGGCCAAAGGGCGCTTTCAACGACTCCGTCAAGGAGTGGCAGCAGCAGTGGTTCTATATCACCGAACCACGCGACAAGAAGTGGGCGGCAGCTCCAGAGTTCAGGTCCGGAGCTCCACTGCGGCTCACGCCCCGCCCTGTGAAGGGCTCAACTGGTGCTCGCCCGACGAGCTGCTATCGATCCGCATATCGCATCCGTATGCGTGATTGATAGGGACGTCAAACTCGTTGACGTAGTCCAGGTGATGCTAGTTCCCCTGGTTCTCCCTTGTCAGCGCCGAGCTTGTACCCTGTGGGAGTTCGATCCGGCCGAGCACCAAACCCTTAAGGAGCTTTACGACTCCACCCACAAGGATATCTGGAAGGTGCTTTTTAAGTCCGGCAAATCATGGTCGGGCCCCGTCGAGGACCGTGGGTATCATTCATCCCGCTCTCCCAGCTCGGTAAGTCACAGCCTCACTCTGTCGATTTGTGATTTAATTGGCACATCATGCGGGAGACGCCCTAATCGTATTTCATTGAAACCTCAGGGATGGGTAAAGAAGGTGGAGCAGCTACATTGTCCAGCCCCCCTGCCGGAGGAACCGGCCGGACCTCTTCTGACGAAGATGTTGGTCCCCGTGCCTTACAAGGCGCCAAAGAAGGAGGCCTCCAAGAAGGTAAAGAAGGCCAGGGGTGGCCTTCACCGTCGCGAGGTTTCGGACGCCAGATCCGAAGACTCCAGCGACGATCCTTCACCCGAGGACGAAGAGGAGGAAGCAGAGGAGGATGAGCCTCACTCTGATGGTGGGAGGAAGAGGACGGCCTCCGCATCTCTGGAGGCCGGATCGCCCAAGAGGGGGAAACATTCCCTCCCAGGGGTGTCGGCGTTCTAGGAACGGGGGTCCCTAGACTTGCCTGCCTGCGGCCTGCGGCGTGGCTCAAAGGGGGGCCCAGCACGGCCCATCTTCATCGACACAAGCTCAAGACCCTCGCGAGGGGCCAAGCCTCGCGGGGCGGACGACAAGGAGCTTCCTCAGGCACGGCCTCGTTAGGCTGGCTCGCGAGGAGGTGGAGAGATCAAGGCGGGGTACCTCACAAGGTGCCCATGACGCAAGCCATGACGACCAAGGGCGCCAAAGGGCGCCAGCTCAGCAGAAGTGTCCTCCTTTCCCCTTTGGTGCAAAGGGAGCAAGCGCAGGCGAAAGCATCAAGCAAAGGCATCCATTTCGGTGCAACAAGACCAAGACCAGCCCAACGGCAGGAAGGAAGTCATTGTGGATGCCCAAGAAGGCATCACCACCAGAGCCTTTGACAGGCGAGGACCAACTTTAGTCAGGATAAGTGTACCCGATGTTCCCCTTCAAAATGGCCAATTGTTGGCGCCCTTCCCGCTCAATATTTGGGAAGAGGCCCAGGGCTTTTTCCTATAAATAGGACTAGCCACCCCCAGGGTAGAGGCATCGAGAAGCAATCTAGAATCGAGCATGGAGAAACGGTCTGGAATCCAGAGAGAGAGAAAGGCGACTAAACTCTCCTAGCAGTTCATCGCCCCGGCCAAGAATAGACCCCCGCGAGGCTGTTCTTCCTTGTATTGTTCATCATCATCAACCCAAGAGGCAATCCACCACACCACAAACTAGACTAGGGTATTACACCACAATGGTGGCCCGAACTAGTATAAACCTTGTGTCTCTTGTGCTGTTCTTTCCATAGCTTAGATCCTAGCAGGGCGGAGGGGTGGAGGTAGGTAGAGGGCGAGATCTCCGCGCGCACCCCAGTGTTCGAACCTCAAGGGTCTGCCGGAACCCTAAATCCGACATTTGGCGCGCCAGGTAGGGGTGCGCCAGAATTCATCTTCCACCGCCCTGTTCTCCTCCGACCACCGCATCCATGTCTAACGCACATCGGGCCCGCGCCGAGCGCCGGGCAGCTCTCGCTTCCCGCGTCGCCCAGACGGCTCCCGTCAGTGGGCGCCCTCGTCGTTCCCCATCACCTGCCGTCAACACCGCCACCAGCCCGGCGGGGAACGAGCAGCAAGCGCCGTCCCAGCATCCATCCGTGAGGCAAGACGGCCGCACTGCCACCCCATCGCTCGCCCCAGCTGGTTCTTCGTCTCGCACGTTCCGCGCGCCCATGGAGGCTCGAGCTGCGCTCATCGCGGCAAACAAGCTCCTGCGCTACCGTCCCGTCGACGACGTCTACGAAGAGTGGCTCGACCGCGTCACCGAGCTCGTCCGCGCCGCAGGAGGCTCCCGTGCACCGTCTGTCTCGCTGCACCGCACCCCGCCCCGCGCGGGTGATGAAGCTCCAGGGGCGCCTCAGCCACCTCCTCCTCAAGAAGGCGCCTTGGCCCCAAGGCGCGTGGCCCCTGGGCGGAACCCACTCCGTCAGGCGCCAGCGCGGCAAGAGCAGAGCTGCTAA
Organism: Aegilops longissima; assembly: GCA_021605205.1. NCBI lineage: Eukaryota > Viridiplantae > Streptophyta > Magnoliopsida > Poales > Poaceae > Aegilops > Aegilops longissima. The sequence goes on along the minus strand of CM038678.1, from coordinate 102,236,847 downwards.
GAAGTCCCTCGCCCACAAGAAGCTGCCCAAGTGCTCCCCGCACCGGCTCGTCGCGACCACGCTCCTGCTCCCGCACGTCAAGACCCCGCGCTGCTCCCAGCTGCAGCGCATGGGGACCCGCAAAACCAAGCTCCTCGCCACCAAAGGCCTCCCGTGGCCACAGCAGGTTGCCGTGCCTTTCATCGCCGAAGGCGCAGCGTCGCGTGGGTCGGCAAGTTCAAGCTGACCTGCCTCCTCACGACGGCACGGCTGACCGGCAGAGTTCCTCCAGCTCACGAGCTGGGCATCGGGCCACCAACGGAGACGAGGAGGTCATGGCTAATTGGTTTCCCATGGCACTCAAGGACGGGCCCGCACTGCTCTCGAACTGGCCCTGTGCACGATCTCCTCCTCGACGAGATGCGCACCCGCTTCATCGCCAACTTCCAAGGTACTCGTGATCGCCACCCGCCGTGAGCGACATGCGCCGCTTCAAGCAGCAACCAGAGAGACCTCGAAGTACATCCAGCGCTTCAACAACGCACGCCCAAGATTCCTAAGGTGACCGAGGAGGCCATCATCTCAGCCTTCTCCGACGGCGCGGCGCGACGTCAAGATGAAGGAGGAGCTGGCGATGCATGAAGACCGTGCACTTCCTTGAGCTGTTCAACTTGGCGACCAAGCGCGCCAGGCTGAGGAAGGGCGCTCTCCTCCTCGAGCTGCCCGCCGCACCCGTAAGAGAAGAAACCCAAGGCCAAGGACGTGAAGCGCAAGGGGCTGCCGTGCTCGCGCGTAACTCGACACCAAGCGCGCAGATCAGCCCGAATCTTCCAAGGGCGGTCGGTATCGTGGTGTACCACGACCTCCACACCCACAACACCAACGAATGTCAAGAGCTCCGGGCCGTGCGAGAAGGGAGGATCGGCCGACGTCCCGACCGCAGCGACCGGGGCTACGGTCGAGGAGGAGGAAGGAACGCAGGACGCTGGGAAGACCGCGGCCCACGTCAAGGGTGGCGCGACCGACCTCGCGAGGATCGCTGGCAGGACCCGCCTCACGAGGGAGCCTGGAGGGATCATCCTCGCGAGGATCGCCTGCAAGGCAACGCAGGCCTCCCCCCCCCCCCCCCCTTCCCCCCGCGCTGCCGCCGCAGCCAAGGAGAAATGAGGACCGTCATCAGGACGAGGGGCTGGGGCTTCAGAGCCACGCGATCGCCAGATCCCGGGCGGAGCTCAAGCCCCAGCCTCTCAACGATCTTCAAGCAGTTCGCCCACAAGTGAATGCAGTCCTCCCCAAGCTCGGGCCACGCGCCCTCTCAGGTGGTCAGCATGCGCCATCACGTTCAGCTCAGCAGATCAGCTCAAGTGCGCAGCCACAGCCGGAGTCCTCCTGATGCTTTGTTCCCCAATCATCAGCAACGTACTAGTCACCAAGACTCTCATCGATGGCGGGGAAGGGCTCAACGTCCTGTCCGTGGAAACATTCAACAATCTCCAAGTGCCCTACAATCAGTTTCAGCCGACCAAGCCTTTCTCCGGAGTCACCGACGGCTCCACGGTCCCGATTGGACAGGTTCTCCTCCCTGTCACCTTCGGGGCGCGCGACAACTACCGCACCGAGCTCATCGACTTCGACGTCACCCACATTCTCCTGTCGTGCAACGCCATCCTCGGGTACCCAGCGCTGGCCAAGTTCATGGTCGTAACTCACCATGGCTACAACGTCCTCAAGATGCCAGGAAGTGGAGGAGTCATCACGGTGTCCTGTGAAGAGAAAGACGCAGTGTGCTCCCTGGAACGAGCCTTTCAGGCCGCATCACTGGAAGACCCGGATCGCGGAAGCAGGAGGCTTCCCGAGACCGCCCCCAAGAAGAAGAAGACAACGTCCGGCCCGGCCCCTCACGAGGCAGGCCCCTCAGGGCCCGCGCCTGCCCAGGGGGAACCTCCCTCTATCGCATAAGGAAGCGCGCCCGGTGCCCTCCTCAGGCAGGGCTCGGGGGCTCTCCACTGGAGGGCCGCCGACCTTGCCAAGGTCACGAGGGAGGCTCTTGGGCGCCATTTGGAGGCGTGTTTCGAAGCACGTCTCCCTCAAGAAGGAGCGAGGCAAGGAGGGCCAAACCCTTAGGAGTTCGTCAACAAGGCCATTCAGGAGCTACAGGAGTCAAGAGTCATGAGAGGCAGCCGCCGCCTACCCGCTGCGGCTCCCCATCCAGGCGAGGATGGTGGGCTGCGCGTCTGCATCGACATACCAGGGTTCAACCGAGCCGCCTCTCAGGAGCGCCTCTGGCCCTCCCGTGTGGGGCACTGTGAAGGTCCACCCCACAGCTACGTTCGCATGCCTTACGGCTTGCCGAATGCGGCTGCCACGTACCAGCGCCTCATGAGGGGCATCCTGGAGGCTCAAGAGGCCAGGCGTTCCGCAGCCCTGGCGGAGATGGAGATGGTCCGCGAGGAGCCACCAGCGCCCCTGGAGCCTCCCGGGACTCCAGGGCCTGGGGGCTCGTGAGGATCGGCTTCCGCAGCCCACCGAGTCTGGTACACCAACACCCTCTCGCCTTCAACGTCATCAGGTGACATCTTTCAAGTTTCATTTCCAGCTGGGAGCGCCCCCCAGGGCTGCATTATCCCTTTTATTTCATGTTTCTAGCTTACTTTGTTGGGGGCGCCCCTCGGGCTGCATCATCCCCAAGTCGCCTGGGCCAGACCCAGCGATGTCCGCGTTCCCAGCACCTATTTGAATGAATTCACTCCTTCGTGATTAACATGCTTGACCCAGTTGCCCGCTCAACTGACACCAACTAATGGAGCTGCTCCCAAACGGCACGACGCTTGCGCATGGGTCCGTCCCTGCAACGCCGACAAACCTGAATGGCTGAGCTCTGGCCGTGGCAGCCCCGCATAGCGCCACCTCGTCAAGCCTTCAGTGCCTCGTCACCCCTCCAGAGCAACCAACGGCTGACTGTCGATTGTCATGGCGAACTTTCGTTCTTTCTGTGATGAACCTGCAGGATCTCTTCGAGGAGCAGCGACAGGCGAGGCCCCCACGGCGTCTCTTCCACTCTCGTCCGCGCGAACCGCTTGCACGTTAAAGGGGGGGTGCCTGAGCATCGCGACTCAGGGCTCCTACTGGCTCTCCAGCCCTCACCCTCTGGCCTTGACCACGGCATCGCGACCTGGCATACCAGCGACAGCTGAGACCAGCTCGAGGGCCGGGACCCGAGGACGTAGAGCAGAAAGGGGAGCCAAGGCGAGAGGGGAGGGGCACACGAGGACCTCGCCAAGCAACCCTTCGCCTGCCGATACGCAGACCCGGCGACACGCCAGGAAGTGGCACCTGATTCTCGAGATAAGTCACCCTCCGGAAGCACTAGCTACCACGGCACCGTCCCCGCACCCAATGCGATTCCGTGCTAGCAACGTTGCTCTCCTTTCTCACCGAATGATGGCTGCTTGAGCGCCAAGGGGGACCTCCTGAGCATCGCGACTCAGGAGCTCTTACCGGACCTCGGGCCGCTCACCTCCTGGCCTTGACCACGGCATCGCGACCTGGCATACCAGCGACGGCTGAAGCCGCCTTGGGACCAGGACCTGCCGGCGCAGAGCATCAAGCCCTCGCGAGGTTCGAAAGGGAGAACTGAGCTGAGACGGAATGAGCAACTCGCGCTATTCTATGGCACGGATTATATTAACAAACAGGATCACAGGCACCTTACAAGCCCCCACGGGACACGTTTTTGATTACTCGCAGGGAACAGATCCTAAAGAACGCTAACTACACGCGCCCCTACAAAAGACGCCATCATCAACAGTGGGTCAGTGCCAAACCCATCCAGATCAGAAGCGGCGACGGCCTGACGAGCCTGCCCTGCTCCGAGAGCGGCGCAGGCTCGAGGGCTCGTAGCTGTCGTCGCTCGTCTCCGGAGTCGCGAAGAGCTCGGCGGAGTCGCTGGATCCTCCGACGCCTCCATCGACTGAGGAGCTGCCAAGGGAGCGGTCAGTGGGCCTAGTCCTTGCCGTAGCAGGGCCCCGACCACCTCTCCCGGGGCAGCACTCCAGCCGGTGCCCTTCCGTATTGAAGACCTTGAAGAACATCACCAAAGCACAGTCGTACTCCAGGTGGATCGCGAGGGCGCCCCTTGTCCTACAGACATGGGCAATCTCGCCCCAGCCTCGAGTCATGAAGACCTCGCCCGGGGCGACGACCGCTACCTCCACCTCGGTCGCGGGGGCGCTGCAGCCGGCGTGCTGCAGCCAGAGCTCCAGAAGTTCTCCCTGCGGAATGGCGGAGGCGAAGTAGGGAGGAAGGCGAATCCAAGTCTGAGGAGGTATGGCGGCGTGGAGCACGAACTCTCGAGAGGAGCCCTCGGCGTGGACTCCCGGGGGAAAGACGCACACCTTCGTGACCCGCCGGCGCCGACGGCGGCGCCGCCCGTGGTGTTCGGCATCAGCTCCCTCAGAGCCCTCGATATGGGCGTACAAGGGAAGCAGGAACCCTGGTGGTGGCCGCTCGCACCAGGGCCTCGACACCTCCTGACGGGCGCCCTCATCCCGACGGCAGAGGGCAAGCCGTTTCTTCGGCGGGAGCGGGTCAGGTCCCTCTCGGGGAGCCTTTCCCTTCTCTGTCGCGGAGAACCGGCAGATCGGAGCCATTGCAGCAAGACGGAGCAAGGACCGGGAAGAAGGATAAGCAAGGAGAGACGGACTGGAAGGGCGCGCGCCGCTCCGTACTTATGGCCGGCGGAGGCCAACTGTCGGCCTCCACGATCGCAGGTAATCATGACCCGCTTTGCATGCAGGGACTTGTCAATTCATGCAGTTGTTGAGGCGTCATGGGGAAGTGGAGACGCCCACGTCCCATCAACCGCCACGTGGCGCCCGAGGCCGCAGGCTGTTAGGGCCCGCGGCGCTTCGCACTTGCCCTTTCGCCTCTCTGCGCGGCCAAGTCCGGGCGCGCCTTGGGCCCGGGGGCTATTGTCGGCGTTCTGGGAACGGGGGTCCCCAGACTTGCCTGCCTACGGCCTGCGGCGTGGCTCAAAGGGGGGCCCAGCACGGCCCATCTTCATCAACATAAGCTCAAGACCCTCGCGAGGGGCCAAGCCTCGCGGGGCAGACGACAAGGAGCTTCTCGAGCACGGCCTCGTCAGGCTGGCTCGCATGAGGAGGCGAGAGATCAAGGCGGGTACCTCACGAGGTGCCCATGACGCAAGCCATGACGACCAAGGGCGCCAAAGGGCGCCAGCCAGAAGTGTCCTCCTTTCCCCTTTGGTGCAAAGGGAGCAAGCGCAGGCGAAAGCATCAAGCAAAGGCATCCATTTCGGTGCAACAAGACCAAGACCAGCCCAACGGCAGGAAGGAAGTCATTGTGGAGCCCAAGCAGGCGTCACCACCAGAGCCTTTGACAAAGCGAGGACCAACTTTAGTCGAGGATAAGTGTACCCGATGTTCCCTTCAAAATGGCCAATTGTTGGCGCCCTTCCCGCTCAATATTTGGGAAGAGGCCCAGGGCCTTTGCCTATAAATAGGACTAGCCACCCCCAGGGTAGAGGCATCGAGAAGCAATCTAGAATTGAGCATGGAGAAACGGTCTGGAATCCAGAGAGAGAGAGAAAGGCGACTGAACTCTCCTAGCAGTTCATCGCCCCGGCCAAGAACAGACCCCCGCGAGGCTGTTCTTCCTTGTATTGTTCATCATCATCAGCCCAAGAGGCAATCCGCCACACCACAAACTAGACTAGGGTATTACACCACAATGGTGGCCCGAACTAGTATAAACCTTGTGTCTCTTGTGTTGTTCTTTCCATAGCTTAGATCCTAGCAGGGCGGAGGGGTGCAGGTAGGTAGAGGGCGAGATCTCCGCGCGCACCCCAGTGTTCGAACCTCAAGGGTCTGCCGGAACCCTAAATCCGACAAGGGGCATCCCCTACGGCTGCCGATAGCAGCCCGGAGTGGGATCCCAGGGCCCAGCCCCCGGAAAAGTCGTAAGTATCCGGAAATGCATATGCGTCCGGGATCGTTTTTTGGGTATAGTGATTTTGACTGTTGCCTACATATTGCACAGTCCGGCGAGGTCCTGCGCCGGCCAGTGCTCGTCTGAGGATTCACTGGACTCGGACGCTTTGGCGAGCGAGACGCCTCCGCAGGCCCCTTCCCCCAAGTCTGGGCGCGACACCGAGGTGTCGTCTCGACAAGACCTGGACCAGGGAGGACATATCCCTGGTGCCGAACACGCAGGGATGGATACGGCCCCCGGGACCTCTTGGGTGCTGGGATCGAGCAAGCAGCCCTTCCTGATGGCGGGGGGGCAGCACAAGCCGCCGGCGTCCTCTGTTCAAGCAGAGCTGCCTGGCGGTCTACTGACAGCGTTGAAGAACGCGTCTATTGTCGACGAGCATCGGGCCCTTGTGGGCGAGGTGGTTGAAAGGATTTAGTCCGCCGAGAGCGGGTTGAACGCGTCTTGCCTTAGTCTTATAAAGGCTTTTGAGGTATGTCTCCTAGGAAACCCTTAAGGAATTGTCATAATATAAGTAGTAGCCCCTGATACACTGTTCGGCAAAGGGGACAGAGACGGGCAGGGGATCAAACCCCCTGCCTTCGTTGGAGCCTGTGTAAATGACGTATAACCTTTGGTGTGAAAACAGGCATCCGCCGAGAGGACTTCCGCTTTCAAGGCGGAAGTTTCTGAGCTGAAGCAGAACCTTGCACGGTCCGAGGAAGAACTCGGCCGTGTGAGGAAGCAACTGGAAGACAAGCAAGGTATGTTGAAAACATTTGTCTTGGAGTTGGCACGAACGAATGGTTGTGCAGAAAAAAAAATTAGTATTGTGTGCTCTAGGAGCGTGTGCCGAATATGAGGCACTAAAGAAAGCTTTGGCGGATGCCAACAAGAAGGCTGAGGCCGAACAGGCGCTTTGTGAAAAACACGAGGCCAGGGTTATCACCGCTGAGTGGGAGCTCCAGGAAGCTATGGAGAGAAGCGAGAGTTTGGAGCAGAGTCTAAAAGGGAAATAATCCGAGCTCGCCCAAGCTCTCGAGGATGCAGAAGGTGTGCGGGAAGAAGCCTGAGGTGCTGCGCGGGACATTCAGGAGGCCCGAAAAGTGGCGGCTGGTAAGGCCTTCTGTATTCTTAGCTTCCTGTATGTTAGAATGTGAAGAATCCAAGCGGCAGGCTGAATTCTTATTTTTCCAGGGGCTTTCGCAGATCTTCTTCGCAGTATATCGGATGTTGCTCAATTCTATCGCACCAAGGAGAAGAAGACTGCGGAGAGGGATTTCTGGTCGCAGTATCTGGTGCCGAACTATCCGGTGCCATTTATCGATCAGATGAAACAGCTGATCGAACTGCACCAGGCGGCCAAACTAGCCATGAAGGACTTAGTTGTCCGGCTGTGGCCTGCAGATCCGATTCCAAGCAGCTACTTCGTACTCGTCAAGCGGATCGTGGGTGCCTGTCCTCGGCTAGATGTTATCAAGCGATCGGTCTGCATAGAAGGCGCGTATATGGCATTTGCCCATGCGAAAGTGCATTGGGGGAGGCTTGACGCGGAAAAGCTGATCACTGAGGGGCCGCCGGAGGGTAAGGAGCACCACAAGCCCGAGTAATATTATGAAGGTGTTATGAAAGGGGCCCGCCTTGTGGCGGACAGGTGTACGAAAGACATCATATTCCCCTGAGGGCATCTATGCCACTTGTTGTAATATGGGATAATGGCATGTTTGTTATATATTGCCTATTTTATTTGAACGTATGTTCTTCCTGTGCGGCTGTTTATTGTATGCAAATTCTGGGAGTTGGCCAGTCGTCGGCTTCTGCCCCCTCGTAAAAAGGATACGGGGGTGTTCGGGATATATCTAAACGCTCTTTATCCCATAGTTGGGTCCTTTTAAGGAGGTGTATCTTTCCGCGAACCAGGCAATCGGACTATAGGGCTTTATTACTCTCACTTAGCCATAGGAATTTGAGTATGGTGGTGTAGCCCTAGTGTTGGAAGGCGAACTAGGGGCTCTATTGGCACCGATCGTAAGACCGATCCATCGCACTTTGCATTTATGATGGCGTTATGCGGAATAAATCTTTAAGGATTTTATGACCTCTCGAACAGCGGACCGGCTCTCGCTTCATCATGACAATGGTTTTCGCTTTCATCGAGGTGCTCGTCCGGCTGAACCGACACAATCGTAGTAGTTCTCCCAGCGCTACCTTAGCCGATAGAACGGAACGTAAGGTACCAAAACATGGGAGCCGGGCAAACCCAACCAATGACCCAAGACATGATTTGAAGCAGATGCATATAGTGATATAAGTTCGGGGTGCCGAACGACCGAAAAGGTGGTCAGACTTGCTTGTCGTACTGTGGAGCCCCTGGCGCAACCAGGCGAACGCGAAGCGTGGCTTTCGGCAAAGAGGCGTCGGCAATAAACGACAGCCGGTAATTGCTATTTACGCATTGTAGTAGAATTTTATGTCTATGCATATTAGTATGATGTATAGAAAGAGGTGTTGTTTGACGGAACCTGTTATGGCCAGACTGGACGGGGCTGTGAGCGCGTCGAGAATGAATCCGAACTGCCTTCTACCTACATGTTCCTTCCTTTGTGTGTCCGGGGTAATTCCATGCCGCCAGTTCTGTTCTGCGTCAATCGTTAGTTTGCAAATGCGAAATGCTTGAAGACAGCTAGGTGTCCTCTTGTTGTTGCTCCTAGGGTCCCTAATCAGGCCCTGGTGTGCCCAGTCGTTAGACCGTGAGGTAGTACGGACTCCGCAGTGGATGTCCGGATGGTTGGCCTGGGTAATTTACCACGTACAATCTAGTTGACGTGGTTTTTCCCGTTAGCATTCGGTAAGCCATCGCATAGGAAGGTGCCGAGGATTTGTTCTTTGGCGTAGCATTTTTGGATGGTCCGAAGGCAACCGTTTAGAGTGGTGGGCCAATAGAACTTGGCCTTTGCTCCTTACATCTTTTAGGAGATGTTTTCCGTGGCGCCATACCCTTGTGGGCTTTGTGTGTTATGGAGCCCCTGAATTACTAGGTCTAGAGGCACTGCAATTAACTTGTCGTGGTTTAGGTGGTCCAGGGCGGTCGGCCGCATCACACGCCTGGGGGTTCTTGACGAGGCATCTCCCCTTTATTGCTTCCGGCGTGCGACCAGCCGCTTTGTTTTGAGAATCCTGCATTCTCTATTGGTATGCTTTGTCGTCCTTCTCGGGGTACCGTGAATTTCACACGGCTGATCCAGCGTGTATCTTCGGTCGAGTAGGCTTGTGCTACTCTTTGCCTGTTTGTCGGACTGAGCGTTGTCGGACTTGGCACCAGCTTTCTTGTCTTGATGTTTATGACTTTTATGCCGAGGTCTGAGGGTGCCTCTTCGTATCTGCTGCTTAGCGCCTTGGACCGTAGTGATGTGTGGGCGTCTGCGTGCGTGCCCGTGGTTTTCGTACTCGAGTTGAGGTAGCCAATTGGGCTGTATGTGCCCTTTATTGGGGCTCTTGAGTTCATATTTTTCGGCGGCTAGTATCTTGGTCCACCTATCCTCTAGCGCATCTTGGTCAGCTGTGAGCTGCTCTTGTTTCCGTTGCAGGCTCCTTGCTGTGGCCATAAGCCGTCGCTTGAAGCGAACTTGTTTCACTGGGTCCTCTGGTACGCCGAATTCGTCGTTGCCGAGGCTTGCCTCGTCGTCGGAGGGGGGGTGTGTGATTGTCCCTCTCCCAGTATCCCGTCGTCATTGGTCCGGCCTGCTTAAGTGTAGGCTGACTCGGGTTGTATTCCTTTTTGGCACCGTTCGGACTGCACTCGTTTCCGGGGCCGTTTTTGGTGTGGCGGGGTTTGGAGTGGTGCCGATGACGCACATGTTGTGCATTTCTTCCTGAGGGGTTATCTTCCGTTGCCTCATCGCCATTAGTTTCCTTCGGAGTGTCCACCATATATATATCATATGAGGAGGTGGTCGTCCACCGCCCGATGAGCGGTGGCTCCTGTGATTCTCCTACATCGTCGTCCATATCGTCGATGTCTTCGGAGTCGAAGTCAAGCACGTCATTTAGATCATCGATCGTGGCAATGAAGTGGGTGGTGGGTGGGCAACGAATTCCATCGTTGTCTGCTTCCCACTTGAGCCGGACATAGTTCGGCCCGGAGTCTCCTGACAAGGATAGAGACTTCAGTAAGTCCGGCATGTCGCCAAAGGGCGAGTGCTGAAAAACGTCCGCCGCGGTGAACTCCATCACCGGAGCCCAACCAGGATCAGCGGGCTTGGGGGCACGCGGACTGGAACCTGCGTCCGGATATGAATCCGGGGATCCAGAGTCACAGGTTCCCTCAGAGGTGAAACCTGTGTTCGGCTCCATCGCCGATGGAGGTACGGCCTGCGGGGCGGGGTCCAGCCCTCCGTCCTTTGGCAAAGCAACCTGTCCCGGATTTATATCCGAGGCTTCTGCGGGGACGATATCCCGAGCGACATCTGACAGTACGTCTAAGCCATGCTCATTGCGACTGTTCGGCGCTTCTGGCGTTGGCCCGAATCCGTCGAAGATCAAGTCTCCGCGGATATCTGCCGTGTAGTTCAGGTTTCCGAACCTTATTTGATGGCCGTGGGCATAGCTATCGATCTGCTCCAAGTGGCCAAGCGAATTGGCCTGCAGCGCGAAGCCGCCGAACACGAAGATCTGTCCGGGGAGGAAAGTCTCACCCTGGACAGCGTCGCACGACGATTGAAGGAGCCATCGAGCTCGACGGCGACGCCACAAAGGAACTCTCAATGAAAGCACCAATGTCGTGTCAAACCGCGGATCTCGGTAGGGGTCCCGATTTGTGCGTCAAGGCTGATGGTAACAAGAAGTAAGGACACAGATGTTTACCTGTGTTCGGGCCCTCTTGATGGAGGTAAAACCCTACTTCCTCGCTTGATTAATATTGATGATATGGGTAGTACAAGAGTAGATCTACCACGAGATCGTAGAGGCTAAACCCTAAGAGCTAGCCTATGATGGTATGAATGTAATTGTGATCGGCCTTCTAAGGACCAACCTCTCCGGTTTATATAGACACCGGAGAGGGCTAGGGTTTACATGGAGTCGGTTACAAGGAAGGAAATATAATATCCGGATCGCCAAGCTTGCCTTCCATGCCAAGGAAAGTCCCATCCGGACACAGGCCGAAGTCTTGAGTCTTGTATTTTCACGCTTCAATAGTCCGGACGTTGTACACAGTCCGGCTGTCCGGATACCCCCTAATCCAGGACTCCCTCAGTGGTAAGGACCAAATCATGGTCAACATCATCATCGTGATGGAACCATGTGGGGGTGCATCATATTCCACCATGGCCATCGTCATGTCCAAAGGAAGGACGGAGTAGTTGAGGATCAGCGCGTCATCATACATTGGACCTAGCACCAAATGAGAAGACACAATAGAGGTAGATGTTAATTTGTTAGAAAGTGAAATGGCCTCACATGTCGTATCACCTACCTCACTCTCTCTATGTGGTGGTGGCTCACTCACTCACTCAAGGTAGGTGCACTCAATGTCACATATGGTGGAGTCACTCAAATCACTCAAGTGGTGGTGGTGGTGGCTCTCCTCACATGGGAATTGGGGAAGCTCATCATATATGGGGCTAGTGGTGAGGTCACTCTCACTCTCAATATGGTGGCAAAAGTCACTCAAGTCATCATACGTCGCCGTAGTCGAAGGGAAAATCCCATGCTCAACCATGTCATAGTCGTCGCCGTGGATGAAGGCTGAAGATGGCACATCATCACTCTTGTACGTGGATGAAGGTCGAAGATGGCACATCATCGCTCGCCGCGAATGAAGGCCGAAGATGGCACATCATCACTCTCATCATGGATGAAGGCCGAAGATGGCACGTCATCACTCTCGCCATCTTGTAGCGTGGTCGTTGCAAAGTGAGCTCGGGTCGAGTAGACTTGGCCTTATTTAGTTCTTGCTCTGCCTTGAGAGCACCAATGTAGTTCTCGTCGAGGGACTTGTAGTTCTCGAGGAAGATAGTCTGGGAGATGTCATTGTTCAATCCCATCATGAAGTAGAACTTCATCCAAATGGGGTCGTCCACACCGGCTCGTCGCAAGGCTTCCTTCATGCTCTTGAAGTACTCGTCGAGGGACTTGAATCCTTGTATGGTGTTCTCCAATTGGCGTTGAAGATGTTCCATGTAGGCGGAAGGCACAAATTCTCGCCGCATCACTTTCTTCGTCTTGGACCAACTCATGTTGAAGCTCTTCGAAGGTGTGTGAAGCCACCAAATCAACGCGTAGTCATGGAAGGTACTTGTGGCGCACTTGAGTTTAACTTTGGAGGGTACTTGATGTAGCTTGAGGTAGTCGTCCATTAGGCGCTCCCACTCGAGATACTCCTCGGGTTCTTGAGTCCCATAGAAAGGAATCTCATCGGTGATGTCGACGACGTAGTAGCTCGAGGGAGTAGTGGACTTGAACTCGTGGAGTAGGCGAAGATGCCGTACATCCGAAGGCGAAGATGCCTTGAAGTCACTTGGCGAAGATGCCAAAGGTGTTGAAGGAGCCAAAGTCTTGGGGTTGATGTCGCGGGTCTGTATAGACCATGCGCACGAGGTTGTTGGAGGCCGTGTGCACGGGGTCCTGTGTGCATGGGGGTCGAGGGATCGTGTGCACGGGGTCAGCAGAGCAGCCAACTCTTGTCCAGAAGATCGTTCTTCATGGTCTTGTCGGTGTCGATGCTTGTATGTACTTGCCGGAGATGGTAGCTCGGGAGCTTGTGCACTCGAGCATCTTCTCGAATATGAGGAAGACCTCTTGCGGTTCTTGATGAGGACCTTGAGCTCCTCCATGCGCTTGTCCATTTTGGCGTCGATGAAGTTCTTCACAGCATCAAACTCGTCACCATTGTTGTAGACCGGAGATGATGTGCTTTTCCTATCCATCACAAGACTCGATCAAAGGTGAGTAGGAAATGAGATAAACAAAACCAAGCTACCTTTTCCCAAAGTTGAGGATGTATCTCGTATCACTCAATGTGAAATGAAAGAATAGTGGAATTGGTACCGGACTTGTTCACTCACACCTACAAAGTAAAGCTTATCGAGTAGCTTGGTTAGGACAAGTGGCACAAATTTCATGCAAATTGAAGTCCAAGATATTGTAAAGGTTGAGATAAATCCAAAGGACTCAAAATGCAAAGAAAGTGATCATAAATATAGAGGAGGGCAATAAACAAACACACAAGGTGGGATAATGGGGTTTGTGCAACTATAGGGATGAGCAATACAAAATTTCCTAACAAAGACTAAGCTCGTGTTGCACAAACACTAGGAGAGCACTAGCTTGATTGCACACTTGGGCACGATTCACCACTTGGCACCAACCTATATGTATGCAAGCTAAATGCTTCCTATTCCATGTATCATCACGCACAAGTATCTCTTATCATGCTCAACTCTCTTTTGCTTATAAGCTTATGATCATTCTCTTTCTTGCTTAAAAGCTTTTTTGTCTTTTTTTGCTCTTCTCTTCCTTTCCACTTTTCTTATTGAGCCTCAACCACAAACATGAGATAGTTATCACAATATATGCACAGGAGCAAGAAATTGCACAATATGATATATCCAATGATGCAACAATATGATATCGTATCACTATGGTGCACAAGTTTTTGCAAAGCCCGACAATACTCGGATAGCTAGTCTCAATAGGTATGAAGGTATTCGCAAAGATGGTGGGGGCTATCAAGATGTAATGGCAAGGAAGGAAAAGTTTATGACGGAATGGATACCTTCGTCACACTTAACCTTTGACGAAGTCGAGGGTAACCGGCCTTCCTTCCAGTTGAAGATGGTCTCAAAGGATGGATGGTCGTCGTCGATGTGGGATGTCATGGTGGATGTAGTCGATTGAACGATACAAGTGACCGGTGGTTGATGAAGATGTAACCGTTCCTAAGTAGCCGAAACACCTTAGGAGACTTGAATCACAACTCAAACAACCACAAATACCAAAGGAACCAAAATGGGTTAGGTTGCGGAAATTTTATGCGGTGGTGCGGAAGTTATGGCGGAAGGCCTATGCAAAAGATGCAAAATGGACAAAATTTTATGGGTTCAAATGGTGGTAAAACCAGGATGAGCAGCTTGGGAACATCACTAGCTTTTCAACGAGCCAAAGAACACCCAAATCGGAGTTCGGGAGTGGAAGTTATGGGCAAAACGATGAAATGCTGGCGGTTATTCCCGGGAGGGCCGTGCGCGCGGGGTCCAAGGCTCGTGGACACGGGGTCCCGTGTGCACGGTACACGTATCGAGGACACGGGGTCACCAGAGACTTCGAGGGGGTCTGTGCGCACGGGGTTGGGGGCCCGTGGGCACGGGGTAGACAGAAATTTCACGATTTTCTGGTCAAATTCGAAAGGGAAAAGAAAAATTGGGGTATGGGGACGCAAGAGGGGGTAGATCTACTTGCTAGACACCAGATCCATGGATCAAAACCAACAAAAACTCAAAAAAAAAACTTCAAATCACAAAAAATTGGTATGGCTCTTTTTGTGGGGGAATTTTCGAAATTGGGCAAGAACAAGCAAAATTAGGCTAGAAAACAAGGAGGGGGGCTCCAATTTCGTGAGAAACCATGGCTCATGATACCAAGATGATGTAGGGTGGAACCCTAAGTGGAGATCTTTCACGAATTGGAGGGGAATCCCCAAAAACATGAAGAACACAAGAGGAACACTCAAGAACAAGTCCAATCACACATCCACTAGACCAACAAACACACAAGATCCACAAGGTACATGAACAATCAAAGGGAAACAAGATACATGGTAGAATTCATCCCAAATCCTATGAAGGAGATGAGGGCTTGATGATTCACTTGGGTAATCCTACTCCCTTAGGAGGTCTTGATGATCCTAGGGATCCTTCTCCCTTAGGAGGCCTTCTACTCCAATGGAGTCTTCTCTCTCTCTCAAGAGGAATCCCACAAGGGGAGATACATGAGCTAAGCTCTATGATTTGTGTCTATTCTTAGCTAAGTCTAAATGGAGGAGGAAGGGGGGTATATATGGGTCCAAGGGATGAATGGGTAAGGAGGGACGAGATGGGGATACAAGGGCCAAGCCCAACAGCCACGCACAGGGGCCCCTGTGTGCACGGGGTAAGTGGAGCTCGTGCGCACGTGGTATCCAGAGGCCTGACGCATGAGCCCGTGCGCACATGGTCCGTGAGTCCCGTGGGCACTGTACACGCCCGTGCGCACAGGGTCCGTGAGGCCCGTGGGCACGGTACATGCCCGTGCGCACTGGGCCTTCAGGACCGCCAGCCTGGGAGGCCCGTGGGCACAGGGTTGGGGAGGCCCGTGCGCACGGGGTCGCCTGGGAGCTGCTGCCTTCTTCTTGGCGCTTCCTTCTCCGCTTCCAGGCTTCCGTCTTGGATGGTGTAGTTGTTCTCTTGCACTTGAACTCCTCCACGATGACTGTGTAGCTCCGCTCACACCTAAGTATGCACACGAGAGAGGGGTCAAGTAGTATACCATCCTCGAAAGGTATAAGTGAACACGTGTAAAGGAGATGATTCACCTTTGTATGCATGAAGTAGATGTGGCACGTGTCACTTGCCAAATGGACTCTTGACATGGTGATGACCATAGGATGCTTCACATCATTATGTCATATGGAGGCCGACTAATCTATAATACTATAATAGTTCATCCCCACTAACCTATTTAACTAAGCATGCAACCTATCCACATCAGCAACCATTCTTCTATGGACACATCAGCACTAACCCTCCATTTCCTAACCTTTCTGATTTTGCATGCATGTCATTTTTATTCTGCACTCATAACCCACCAAGCCACCATCTCCACTACTATTAAACAATCGAGTTGAGGCAGAAACATTAGATCTCAACCACACATTCATCATCCATCAATGGACACTAGTAGAAAAAGGGTCAAATGTGAGACACATTAGTCCCGGTTTGTAACAGAACCGGCACTAATGTGGCCATTAGTGCCGGTTCCAACGGCTAGCCGGGAGGAGCTCTTTAGTACCAGTTTGTGGCAAACCTTTAGCATCGATATCTAGTCACACAACTAATACACATGCATATTGATCTCCTTCTTAACAGTTCACAGAGGCGCGGGAGAAGCTCCTAGAAACGGAGCGCGTAGAAGCACTTCAAGAGGAAATAGCGGGATTTTTGCTCGACCAGGTCATAAACCAAGGAGAATACTATTACCGCCACCGCCCCATGAAAACCACTTCCAATTGTCATCGTGCTCCAAAGGCACCAATATGTAGGAGAAATTGTATATAGCTATGCATGTGTGTATGTGTGAATTAATTAATATGATGGTCTGTGAGACACTGATGATATATATATATATATATATATATATATATATATATATATATATATATATATATATATATATATATATATATATATATATATATATATATATATATATATATATGCATAACGTGTACAATGTGTAGTATCGTAAAATACCAGCAAACGAAAAAGAATTAAAATGAAAACACAAAATTAAATGAAAAGAAATCATAAAACTAAAAACCTAAACCTTATAGTACCGGTTGGTAAGACCAACTGTACTAAAGGGCTCCAGCCTCGGAGCTGGCTCGTACACGTGGTTTCCCTTTAGCACCGGTTCGTGCTGAACCGGTACTAAAGGGGGGCCTTTAGTGCTCACACTTTAGTGCCGTTATGGAACCGCACTAAAGGTTTTACTGAACAGTGCTAAGCATGTTGTTCTGCACTAGTGGGACCGGATTGCCCCAATGTTGTATCACATCAAATCCACATATTTACTAATTATTTAAATCATTTACACAACACCTTAATTAGGAATATGCACCTTAATTGCATCTTCATTGGGAAATAAATCGTCACACCACATATCACCTACCTTAAAGAAAACCTACTACCAAAACAACACACCTAAATAATTAATAAAATCCTCCTCCATCACCACGGCTCCTTCCCAACCTCCATGCTCCGCCTCCATCACCCCCTCTCCGGCCCCACTGCACCCCCGTCAACCTGTTGTGCCATCGGGTCGTGCGCCACCTCGCGTAGGCCGCCCCGCCGGTTTGCCTCTTCGTCGCATTCTCGTGTGCCCCTCCCCATCGGCCATGATCTGCATCTCAACGACGTGCGCCACTCAGGTTGTGGCTGCTCGACGGCGGCAATATTTTATTTTGAAATTCTAAACCTGATTATATGTGTGTGCTTGTTCTACGTAAACCTGTAAGTGTATGTTGTAGTTAATTCCATGCATACTTTCAGTTATTTGGTTTGAGCCTCAATTCAAGGTTACAGAGTGTGCATGGAAACCAGAATAAAGGCTTGAATATACTCATTTGCTTTGTATCAGCCGCAGAATATACCACATAGGAAAAACGTTCTGAGCTTTCGTGAAATTCTGGTTTCACTGGGTGATCTTTTATTTGCCTTTATTCTGGTTTCCACGCACCCTGTAAAAATATGGTCCGTGAAATATCGCACCCGAAAATAGTCAACAACTCGGCGTGATTTAATTATGCCCTTAATTACCATGATTAATTGCGCCCCGTGCAAATTTGGTCCGTCAAAATAGCCAACTACTGCACGTGTTTTGAATATCTTCTTACTGCCCTGATTAATATATAATCTTTGGCGCCCCATGCAAACCTCCCAGCGCATGCATTGGCAGAGAATCTTTGTCGCGGATTGCATACGTGGTCACTGCTCGATTTTAGGGTGGCATGCAACATGAAATATTGATCAGGTATATACAAACAATGGAAAACGCTTGGGTTGTTCCCCTAATTAGGATCACACAGACTTTCGAATAGACTTTCGAATACCGGCGGAGGGAGCAACTAATCAGTTTTACTGACCAAATCATCGTCACCTCGTCGCTCCAACCTTCATCTGACCCCGAGCAGTCGCTCTATGGTCGCGTCGTCACTGTACCATCGTCCTACGCACGGAGACATCAGGATCTCAGCCCAAGAAATCCATACACGTTCCGGACTTTGATTCTCCTCATAATAACAAAACATCCAAACAATTTACTGCGGTGCATGTTCTAACCAGATAAATGCTGATTGAATTGAGGGATAATTCACCCGGATTTGAATTGAATGCTCATGATCGTTGGTGATTGTTGTTTTCACGGATGTTCCAACAACCTTGCGCGGCTACGAAGACGAGCGAGCAATCGGACGTGTAATGCGAAATGTCTGACATGTAGTCAGGGACCAAATCCATCAGGGTCGATCAAGAGAATTCATAGGTTAGTGTACCGACCAAATCAGTTCAACTCAAATTCTCTTTATTGTTGTATCGATGCTAGACATGCTGTTAAATACTGTTACATTTCACGGTTAATCAAGATAGGAATCCATTTTTTACCTAATCCTTGGACACCAATATCATGTGCTGGGTGTTGCAATGAGTAAGACAGTTTTGCGTCTAGAAAGAGTTTTTTATTGTTATCTCAATGCTGCTGTGATAACTGATTAAATTAATGATCAACTGTTGTTGGTTGCTATAGATGGTTCACATAGACTGCGAAATGGTTTTGAAACCTAACAATATTTGTAGAAATCAATGTTTGGTTATATTTCTGGAATTTATAATTGAAGAAAGTACAATGTTTTATTATGTTATCTCCTAAAGGAATATATGTATTTTCTAATCTTCAATTCCAGAAGTGTTACTTTGGTTCCTCCATTTCACAAAGTCAGTGATACTCATGTCACAAGCGTGGGGGATCAGAGCGTTAATGGGCAAAACATTCTGAAGCAATGCACGTGGAAATTTTGTGTTATACGTGCATTCTGGAGCAATGCACATCAAAATGTCACTAGACTTTGTAATCATTTGGTAAGGATTCAAAAATCATTTGTTGCAGAATTCAAAATCATATACTGGTTTGGAGATTAAACAGGGCAGTGGTCAATGATGGTATGCTCGTATGTCTGGTTAGAAGAAAGCGGAATACCTAAAAAGCTACAAATAGCACCCCAGGCGAAAAAATATGCAACTAAGTCATCTACACCATCCATCGGATTGGTTGAGCGTGAGTCTGCTCCGTTTACTAATGTAACAAACACCTTTGCAAAAGGTCCATGTTTGTGCACCCTTCTCTCCATGGTTGAGATTATTCTCTGTGTGTGACAAAACATCAAAACTGACATCCTTGTCTAATTTGCTGGATGCAAATGATGGAGTTGTCAAAAGGATTCCTCTTACAGATGGCACAAATAGAAATGGAAAAGGTTAGTTCCCTTGATTTAGATATTAATATTTGTACATATGTTTAGTTCCGTTAAATTAGAGTGAAAAACAGGGTAGCCTGTTGCCTAAGGTTAATGTGATATTTTTCTTTTAAAAGTTTGTAATGCTAATGTCATGTACCACCATATTTTATTTCCTAACTATGTGCTGAAGTTATATTGCCAGTTTCTGTCATGTTTGGTTCATAAATATATATTGTCAGTCTGTGGCTTGAAGCCTGTTGCCAGATTCTGTCATTTATAGTGCACAAAATCTATTTGTACTTCCAGTGACAAAATTGACTTGTACACAATTTGAAATTTCCAGACATTGTGCATACATGTGTTTGCTTTCGCTATATTTAGTATAGATAGTGTTCTAACAGATAACATAAAGTTGGTCAATAGTTGGATCATGTATCCTTGACTTGAAGTTCAAATGATTGACAATCTTGAGAATGCACAACTGACACGCTACAACCTAACTTCGAAGTCTTGCATAATCAACTTTCAGTTCAATGAAGCTTTAGGTCTTACCTTAGAAATTTCTTTTGCCTCTTCCATCCATGCTACACGAACAAGTTTTCAGTAATTGATTGTACATAGAAAAAGTTGCCAATAATCTCTTCTGCAATAGTCCAACTTAATCAAAGAAGTCACTAAAAGTAGCCGGGAAATACCAAGGAACCTGCAGGCACGGCCGCACGGGCATCCTCCTCCCTCCAAAAAAAGCATGGAGTCGCTTATTTGTGTTGTCATCGCAATAATCAATCCTCCTCCCTCGACACTTATGCCGCCGCTTTCCTCCCCGCGATCCAGTTTTTTCTCTCTTTCATAACTCTATGATACGTGCGTTGCACGTGCACACTTGTAATTAAAATCATGTAGTCGTTTTTTATTAGCCACGGGGTAGTGGGGCAGCCCAAGAGCGTTGGCTCCACTTTCCTCGGATCCTTGGCTCCCAGAGGGACAGCAATTCACGTCTCCATGCCAAGGAAAAAAATCAACAGATTTCTCTATGTGATTCTCTTCCACTTCCGTAACCGAGGGATGAGCCAGTCTAAACAGTTTCCTTCTTCCACGGGCGCGGTTTAATCCCGAACATAAAATCGCACCACGGGCTTCCCTGTCTCCTCTCCCGATCCATCCATCCATATCTCTCGCATCTTTCTCTGCTCAAGCCCTCGACTGCATCACGGTTGCGCCTCTGCCCTCACCTCCTTCTGCCGCCCGCCTGCGCCTTGCCGCTAGGTTAGGTCACCCACGAACTACTGACGCACCGCGCTGCGCCATCGACCTACGATTGCGGAGAAGTTGCAGATCATGGGAGAGCGGCCACGCTCTGCCTAGAGAAGTCACCCGTGGTGCCATCTTCTTGCATCGCCCGTGTGGAAATTGGTAGGAGGCCGATTTGGCCTTTCCTTTTGCTCTCGTGGATTCAAAATTAAGCTCACCTTCCATCCTATTTCTGTTAGTGTGTTTAGCTATTGACATCTTTGCTGATTCACTAGCTTGGTACAAATCAACCAACAACAGATTGGTCGCCAGGGGCGGAGCTAGGTGAAGTTACCAGGATGCACATGCATGGGGTCGAAAGAAAATGTTAGTAAGGATTACCATCTCTATAGTGTGTGCAGCAGGTAGTACCAATGACAGTGCATCAGGTATAAAATTGCGAGAGAGAAAACACAACCTTGTAGGCTGTGATAGTGGGCAGCAAGTCTGATCGCTGGTGGGAGGGCTCGGCTCTGTGGGACTGAAGGCTTTGCTTGGCTAATTTGAGAAGGAGGGTCACAGCGGCAGAATTGGATGCCTGTCAGGCTATAATTGGTACAAGATTAACACGTTCGTAACCACAAAATTCGTCTGATTTCTCACAAAGTGGCACATGTTTGCGTGGATGCTTCAGCTCTCTATAACCTACTCCGTGAAGCGTTGACCTGGTCAGCTCCACCCAGTGGCGGAGCCAGCTCAAACTTAAGAGCCTGGGCAAGATATACGTGATGCCAAGTTAATTATATTTTGCCCAAATAAACTGTTAAGAAACCATTTTTACTACTAGAGCTCCATGCACATGCACCATGAGAGCCCGGGCAGCAGCCCCGGCTCACCGGGTGCTGTCTCCGCCACTGGCTCCACCCACAATCCTTGTCAAAAGGCATCACAAAGAACACACCCTAATCATATTAATGATTAGTTAAAAAGTTATTTTTCCGAAGGTATTTATATTCATACATTTTTTTCCTAATTCTCTTCACAAACTTTTCATGAAGTGGAGAATCCGATTTTATTTAATATTTTAGTGGAAGATTTATTTAATTAGTCTCCGCCAAATACAAGTACTTCGTTGATCATAAATGGACACATATCTTCCCAAAAGAAAAGCAACAGCACAAGAATTCCAACCTTGCACTTTTGAATTTCCGTAACCATCGAGAAGAAAATAGCAGAAGGTTTAATCCTAGGTTACATTTATTATTTTCACTTCATAATTTGATGTCACATATGGTTAATTTACATGTATTATTCAGGATTAGAGGTAGGATGAATTATTCTGCTACCGTCAACTTTCCCTTACAAGTGGCATCAATAGTTTTGAGTGTATTAACTCAGTAAGAACTTGATCGTTCCTTATTTATTATCATATGGTGGTGTGTCGTTTGTTTTTCTGAATTTTATATGCTAAGAATTTTTAAATACCTTACTGTCAGAGGGATTGATCTAAATATGTTTGCACCATTGTTAAAGTTGTGTACCAGGGTTGATTTTCTCCAGCTCGGCCCTGTTGATCGCCACAGCTATACACGGAACAAGAGCGTCTACCATCTTAACCGCCAACACAAGTACCCAAGAAGAAACCCTCTCCGGCAGCGGTGAGGAACATGACGAAGTTGTCAGTGCATGAGTGGTGATGTTTTAGGTGTAGCTTCGAAGTTTTCTTCCCTTGCAAAGAAGCGGAGCTGGTAGCCCATATATTGTTTTTGTCGAATGACAGACATTTGTTCATTGTTTTCCTAATTCTTTTATGAGAATTAATTTACCAAGTAAAACACTAAATTTAGACAACATGTCCCGCATCAACGCGCGGGGAATCATCTAGTTCTCATTAATTCGGTATTCACGAGTATGCCTATGTTTCTCTTGTTCTTTTTTGAGGTACTAGTTGGAGTTCGGAAAAGACTGGACTTCTATCGATTGCGCTTCTTCTGGCAGAGCGATGAGTTAAAACGAAAGTACAGACTCGCTAAATGGGATATAATCTGTAGGCCAAAAGACCAAGGGGGTCTTGGCATCGAAAATTTATAGGTGAAGAACAGATGTCCTCTCAGCAAGTGGTTGTATAAGCTATCTGTAGAGACCATGCCACATGGGCCCAGATTCTGCGTAATAAGTACCTACATTCCAAAACCTTATCCCAGGTGACGGTCAGACCGACTGATTCACTATTTTGGAAGGGACCGATGAGAGTGAAGTCAGTCTTCTTCAACAGGACAAAATTTATCGTTGGAAATGGTACTATCACGAGATTCTGGGAGGATACATGGTTAGGGGAGACGCCCCTTGCACTCCAATATCCTTCTCTCTATAATATTGTTCAGCGAAGAGACGCTTACGTTGCAACAGTATTACAGTCTAACCCTCTCAATATTCAATTCAGGAGGACTTTAGCAGGGAACCATTGGGAAGCTTGGCTCCATCTTGTGAGAAGATTGATGAATGTTCACCTTTCTCAACAGCCAGACCAGTTGCACTGGAAACTAACCAAGAATGGAGAGTTTTCGGTTAAATCCATGTATTTGGATATTATCAACACTGGCTCTATACCTCAATCGAAACATGGTTGGAAAGTCAAAGTGCCTTTAAAAATTAAATTGTTTATGCGGTTTGTCCATAAACAAGTCATTCTAACTAAGGACAATTTGGCAAAACGCAACTGGATGGGATCTAGAAGATATAGCTTCTGTGATCATGATGAAACTATCAAACACCTCTTTCTTGACTGCCCAATGGCAAAAAAATTATGGCAGTCTGTCCACATAGCATTTAACATTACTCCTTTAAATACCATCCACACGTTATTTGGGACGTGGCTAGATGGAATAGAGTTAGAAACGGCGAGACATATCCGTGTAGGAGTATGTGCTTTATTATGAAAAATATAAAACTGCAGGAATGATTTGGTTTTTAACAGAACAACACATATTCATTTCTTGTAGGTTATTTTTCGGGCCACTGCATTGATCCGTATGTGGTCGCTACTCACTCCGATGGATGCCAGGGAGCGTATGGTTACTGGGTCTATCTGGTGGGAGACGGTAGCATGGACTATCTTCAACCGGTTTGGATGGCGGTCATGTAATAGGATAGGTGTTTAGTTTCCTATCTACTTTTTGCCTGCCAGTTGTGGCTATCCTGTTTTTTGTATTATTGCTCTTTGTGAGCATTTTTTCCTTTTTGAGACATGAAGACTTTGTTGAACCTTTTGCTTATTAATAATATAGACGTATGCATCGTTCTCATGCAAAGGCCGGGGGATAACCTCCTTTTCGAAAAAAAAACCTCGGCCAATTACACGACAACGACTATACCTAGCCAAACCTCGGGCCAGGCCTAGCCAAGCCCGAGGCAAAAAACCTAGGCCCGGGTTTCAGCCCGGGCCGGCCATCGGGCCTGTTTTTTGGGCCCAAGCCCAGCCCGAGCGTGTAAAAGCTCATCGGGCCTTCGGCCTTGGGCCGGGCCCCTTCAGAAAAGCGCAAGAACTATGGGCCCGGGCCTAGCCGTCGGGCTCAAAATCTAGGCCCGAGCCCGGCCCGGGAGCAGCATCGGGCTGGGCCGGGCTTCCCATGGCCAGAACTGATGACAACTGTTGGCGGGGAGCTGCGTCCGGGTGGTGGGGCTTGTGGATCTAGCAATGTTGCACCGTTGTTGCAGCTGCGCGGACCGGGCCTAATCACGTGCTTGGTGGAGTTGCTCCGGAATGAGATCTGTAAATGGTGGCCTGAGGCAGATGACATGGATGTGTAGCATCGACGATGATTTTTCTAGCCTGGTTGGCAATCTCCTATAGTGAGACACTAGTGGCCACGATTATAACAACTCGGGAGAAATACCATAGATATATTAGCCTATTATACGAAAGTGCTATTCTGAGCCCGAGCTCAGATGCACCTGTTATCCTGGCCGTTCTTCAGCGCCAAGATTCGCTCCCGCGTGTGTATTTCACAGTGTATTCTCAGCAGTATTGAATCCTTTTCTAGATGATAGGGTCTACCCACCTACCGCATTTATTATAACGTCCGTCACCCCCCGTGAGCTGGCTCAGATGCACACTACTGAAGTGAGCCATGGATCAGACATTACCTCACAAAAGGACGTTCTCTTCCCACCTGTTTTTTATTAAACCCTAAGGCTTGCTCTGGAAGATTCAGTTTGTGCCGTCCCCACCTACCCCGCAACCTTATCTTCTTCTCTTCCCGTTCGAGCCAGCCATCCATCTGAGCCAGCCATGGGTGTTAAGATGATATCGCACTAGAGAAGGACTGCTTCCAAATTGCCTTTGTTATTTTCGTGATGGGCCATGTTCTAGCACCGACCACAAAGCATGATTACGGCACTATCGATTTCTGGGGCGCTTTGGCTGACACCGAGATGATCTCGCAGTTCAATTGGTGTGAGTATGTGATTCAAGCTATGCTAGCTGGTGTTAAGAGGCTGAAGAATGACATCCGTTCAGGCAACCCCGTCAGTAACTTAGTAGGATGCCATTTTTTCTTGCAGGTAACACAAGAGTTTCAGCACATGCATCATTTAAACCATTTTTTACTTTAATTACGACTAACTGATGTATTCCATTAATTTTTTACAGATATTCATCCTGGACAACCTCGATCTGGGAATCTTCAACAAGCATCATTATGTTCTGCCCAGGGTCAAGGAGTTTGATCAGAAGTCAGTCCGCAATATGATAACACAGGCTACTGATGTTGGCAAGGGAACCACGTCCTATGCCAGCGCTATGGTGAGTCTCCGTCATATGCAATTTTCCTTTTTTGTATGCATTCAAGCTCTTCTCCTTTATTTTAATAACAATGCTATGTCTTCTCTGAAGCTTCGCGACCACTCAACTGTGTGCTACGAGCGATCAAAGTATCCTGTCCTGGAGCTGTCTCAGTCCAGAAATACGGCCTTTTCTCCGATGCAGCCAAGCTTGTCTTGTGGTGCTACCGCTAGCGCGACATCTGCGAGGGACGGACCTACCTCAGCCCAAAAACATAATCTCATTACTGAGATGACGCCGGCGACTATAAGACTACTAGGGCCCATGGATTTCTCAAACTACATACGTAGGCAATACCCGCATCTGGTTAGTTGTCATTTTTTATGTATTCGTCCGTACCGCTTTCTGCTCACAGGCATCATCATAGTCACAAGCTTTGATTTTGTTGACTCCATCTCATGCTTCAGGCCAACGATGAAACCACTATTCTTTTGAAGGAAGTCAATGCTCGCTGCACATCGCACCTAACAACTGCACACGGCCACATACAGCTCGAGATGATGAAGTTTGCCGACAAACTTTATGCTGCCCACCCCCGCACCTGCACATGTTGTGCAGCGCGTGGCTACGACGAGTGCCCACCCAGAGCTCCCACTGCTCCCAATGGTACCTCCTCGTTCAGCACATCCATTTTTCTGTTCTGCATGTATGTACTATAATTTACGCCCCCTCAGCATCAGCAGGTAATGCGATGAGAACGCCAGCGAGAAATGTCATTCAGGGCCACCGACTCAACCTATCTCCATGTGAAGGTAACCTCGCCCATCGTTTTTCGACTTTTGCTTAATTATACTAGTTGAATTTAACAACACCGTGTGTTCCATGGTAGCCAATACTTCCATGAGCAAGTGGGTAAAAACTGCACACTAACCCTACCAAAGTGAGGAAAATTGTTTGGGGTCTGCTCTTTGCCAATTTCTACAAACGGTGACCCAGTTTTTCAAGAAAAACATGCAAGCAATCAGTGAACTATATATCGATCTACCAAATGATGGCAGCACAACTGTGTTTGGTGAGAGGTGTGCTGATCTTCCCGGCCGGAAATATGTATCTCTTCCCGGCTTCCAAACTGATCCGTGGGTCAGGGGGGTGGTATCTTGCGCTCCACAAGCTGGTGTTGCTGAGCTAATTGAGCAGTACCTCATTTCTGCTCCCGACACCGAGCTAGCTGGGTATGTCCATGCACCAATGTAACGAGTTTACATTTTTATCCTGTCATCACATTGTGAGCAGTTATTGTTAATTTTCCAGTACTAACAAATCACTGTTCTTTATGCAGGAACTTTCTTGTTCACGAGGACCCCAGATTCATTCGGATATTTGGTTTTGTTCTACGTGACCAGCTTGTTGGCAATAACATTATAGGCCATGAATTGATGTCAATCTTGTTTAGGCGTTTTGCTCAACTTGATGCGTACGCTGAAATTGAAAGTCCTTACTTAAGCTGGAGGCACCCAATTGAACCGGATTTTCCAGTAAGCTAAATACCTTCCTATTTTTTTTTCCTTCTATTAAACTGGGGTTTCTCGCCGACCATCATGTGTTCATACTGCCATTTTGCAGACACTAGTGTTGTCTGACTGCGATTTTATGCACACCGTGTCAATCCAGAGGCAGTTAGCATCTGATTATCTCAAGTATGACATAACTTAGTCAAAAATGGTACCTTTCTGGTCGAGAACCATATGTTTTCCATCACAACAAATTGACTCAATTGCACAGCAATACCTGACATCCTTGTGTTATCCCACAGTTCATCACACCGGTGCCACGCCCTGAAGGGTGGTTGGTTGTTATCTGGGACATGCAATTGAAAGTTATCAATTTGCTCGACCCGCTCTATCACAAGGCTCTGGAATGTCTCCCCTGGAAGGACCGTGACAAAGCAACGGCATGGAAACTGCACAACGCACTGTTCGCATGCCTTCATGAATTCTATGCTGGATGGCCGGCAGTCAAGGAAAATTGGCGTATGACGCATGAACCTACAATGGACGTCGTTTTCACTGTGTAAGTAATTCCAAAATATGTATGCAATCAACCGAATTGTGTCATAGAACCATTCAAAAGTTACAATCTAATTTTTGCTCGGCCCCTCAATGTTTTTTAGTGCTGAATCAGGAGCGTGTGCCATACACATCTATCGTCAGTTTGATGGTGACAAGCTGAAAATCCCGCTTACCAAGGTATGTTCAAGACTGTTGCCAGCCAAAAAAAAATTTCATCCCGCGCAGTACAACCATATGCATCAATTTTTTGACCTAAATGATACATCAATCTGCAATATGTGGTTGACACACCATCCACATCTTTGATAACAGCAAAACGTTTTCAAAACCAAGAGGGACTGCCTGCACGAGTGCTTGAAGATCCAGGGTAACTTCTCAAAGCTAGCTCACAAAGCATTGTGGACTGTTTTAGCGCCATCTGACTCTGCCTTCGACGACTAAACACGTAATCTGGCACCAACCATCGCCATGCGAGATGTTATCCACTTTTCACTGTCTTTGCCGCGTCGTTTATCATTGGGGATTGTATGAGACATGGGTGAACAACTTATTTTGTGGCGTGTTGTTTATGGAAACCTAGTTACCTATTCCCTGTCGCGAGATTGAACCATGTTGGGTTTTACAAGCCCTTTTACCTGTTTGGACAAAACCTATATATATGTATTACTTCCTCCGTTCCCAAATATTTGTCTTTCTAGCCATCTCAAATGGACTACAACATATGGATGTATGTAGACATGTTTTAAAGTGTAGATTCACTCATTTTGCTCCATATGTAGTCACTTGTTGAAATCTCTAGAAAGACAATTATTTAGGAACGGAGGGAGTAGTACCTAAAGTATTCTTCCTGTAGGCCGGAATGAAGATCTTTTTACAAAATCCCCTTGTTCATATACATCACCGAACCTTTGGTTTTTTAATACAGTAATCACAATCTCGAATGGATTTGTCGCATGAGTTTATTCACTACCACTGCCATAAAAGGTATTAAACAACCCTAACCATACATCCCATCTACACCACATCTTTTTCCGGTTCACCTTAAATTTGTTAAATTCCTGAAAGGCAAAACCGCTAACGAAGCTGCCTGAGCAAAACCACTACTTCCAAATGCTACCAATTTGTCACTCCAAATGGATGCCTTTAGTCATCCCTTGTTCGTTCTCCTTTTGCTATTTTGCATGAACTGCATATAAAAGACCTGCAGTACACATCAACCATATACGTGCTAACTTTGTCATTACACGACTGAACATCAAGGCAACACAACTAAAGACAGGGCCAAATTTTAGTACTAGTCATAAGTACATAAACATCTTCACGAATACAGACGACATGATAAGTAAACCATGTTCAAGCACTACCGACTACACACCACAGCCCCCCACATGAAATCCGCATAGGGGATGGACGCAAAAGGCACCACAGTCTATTTTCACCAGAATCTAACATAACCATGCGTGATGGGACATTTAGCTATCCAAAGCCAGCAAGTGGAGCGGGAGCTAATCTATCATACCCCACCCATGCATCTAATTCAAAAGATCTTCCACGGTAGTCCAACAGTTCTTAACGCTTATTATATACACGTAGTTAAAATAGCCTCCCCGTGCTTGTTTAGAACTTCGTAGATCATGAAGCTTGGCAGGTCACCCCTGTTGCCCCTCATCGTAATCACCTCATATGCAAACTGCTTCTTCAGGTAAGCCAGCTCATTCTGCGGAGGAATCATTAAATGATATATGATGAGTCATCTTGCTATCTCTGCTGCTTTCTATCCAATGCTAACATTAGTATGCATTCATAGAATGATGTCTTTTTTTACCTCGCCAATTTGCCTTTCGAGATACAGTCCATTGTAGTTCCTCCAGTAATGCCCAAGGTAGATCCAGCTGTCCTCACTGTCAAAAAAAATGTGAATTAACAGTCACACAATGCTACATGTTTGCTTGCTCTCCTTTCTATGGTGGTGATTTTTTCTCGATGACTTACATCTCACACGGCTCATTCATGTTGTAGGCATAAAGCACTCTCCAACCATCCTTAGGTATGGGCCAGTCTGCAAAGTGTCCACGAAGGACCCTCCGGAGCCTGCGCAGGACGAGGTGTGCATTGACCTCATGTCTCATCATCATGGATGCTTGTTTCAACTGGATCCATGACAAGAAGTGTTTTTTCTTTAATGTCCACAACATAGAAGGAAAATCCCCCCATCATCGGTATAGGAAGAAACAGCTGCAAAATAGAAAGTGAAGCAAAAATCAGCAAGGCAAGTCATTCATGGTTTCTGCATTCATTTTGTAAGTAACTTATATGTCGTTCGAGATTTTATTTTCTGTACCTTCTTGGTCCATTGAAGCTTGTACCCAAGCAAATCTTCATCCAGCATACTCACTATGAATTCGTAGTCAAGTACATTAGAGCTCAAGTCATCAGAGCTGTACATAAGATGTTCCTGCCGCCAAGCCATACAGTTAGTTATTGATATACACGAGCTACTCGTGCTCACACTTATGAAGATGTAGTTGCATTTACCACAAAACGAATGTCGAACAGATGCCCCCATCTTATTTTGCATTTGCCATACATGTGAGCATCTTTAGCGACTAGCATCCATGAAAATGCTATCCACCCATACTTTATCAGCTCACCATCAGGGCCAAATTGATGTATGAAATCATCCCCACCCAGGACAATGAGGTACATGACCAGGTGCTTGAACCATTTCCTGCGTGTAGATTCCCAATTAGGTCTGGAAACATGTACTAATTTTCATAGACAAATCTGGCAACTACGCATCAGAAACAACTACCCACCTGTCACGATCACTCCGTGTGATGTGCAGCATCTTGTCGTAGAACCACAGCACATCCTGAGCAGTGGGTATATCATGCTTAAGTCCGAATCTCCCAGGGAACTTCTCACCCATCTCACCCTTAACCTCAATCCTTAGTATTCCCTCTGGCAATCTCAGATTTCTTGACAGTCTCTCTGATACCGGCACTGAAATTTCAGAAAACATTACATGTAAGGATGCAAACAAATGCCCTATCTCAACCAGACAAGCTAATGTATTAAGCTCCAAAGTTATCATTGGAGACAACGTCTGGTCACCTGTTGCTCCCTGGTGTCGTGCAACTGCTGAACCATCCGTTCCTGTCACATGTGAACATATTATTACACTACTTGAAAATAGAACCAATTGTATCCGCTGTATACTTCAGGCAAATCTCAGAACCCTGTTTTTTACCTTGGTTAGAATTTTGTACCCGCGGTGGCAACTGGGTCGAGCTGCCCCCAACTTCCCTCACTGTCATCTTTATTTGAAATATTACATAAATGAAAATGAAATAAGGTGCATGAAATAATATTGTTCTCATTTTCATGTGCGTGAGAGCTCACCTGTTCTCCCTGCAAAAGTATCGCCAGGGATACTATCATGCCTATGGAGTCTGCCAACAGTGACAGGTACATCATCAGGAGCGATGTCCACACCAACTACAAGACACACCAACAGATCAACTAAGTTTAACCGATCCAATGTTATCAATAATGCAACGCCCGTGTAAACACGCCCACTCACCAGCATTGTCGTGTGCTGGACCAATAGGATCCATTACATTAGCTTCAGTTAGGCCTTTACTAACTGAACTAGCAGCATGTGCCTGCACCATACCACCACTGACAGTGTTGCCAACAACTGAAGATTTTTCATATTTTTAGTCCTCATCTCATAATTTTCAAGACATAAAAAATGAAAGTGCACATTATCGCAAAGTGATTTTTTACCTGTACCATGTCGAGCTGGTTCCACATTGTCCTCACCACTAGCATCGTTCCCGTCATCAGAACTGCTGTCTCCAGTTTCAGAGCTGTCCGTTGGACAAATTGTCTGAACAACATTCGAGAACCTAACTCTTCTTCGGTGCTTTCTCTCTGCCTTTCTTGATTTCCTTGTCTTACGTTTCTTCTGGGGGGCAGCCCTCCTCCCTGCCGAATCAAACACATTTTTCGCAAACATATGTTAGCTGGAGAAGTATCATTTTTTCTACATTTCACTTGTCCGGTTTAACAACATTTTTACCTCTATATTGTCGGTGCATGGATATGCCACTCCGACAGTAGTAATAATCATCTAAGCTGGTTTGAACCACTATATCTACAGGAAGAAATACTTGTGAGGTTGTCATCACCACGTATTTCTTGCAGCGCGTACTTATGAATCGTTTTTCTATGACACACCTGAACCTGATGATCGTCCTGCCATCGCCCTTGTCCCCATTGAACCAGCTAATCCTACACGAGAAGACACCATCTCGATTTGCTCATCAGTAGCTGTAGCAAAAACTTGGAAGGATGAGTACCCCTATACTGTTCCAAACACTTTTTCATGGACCGTCTAACTGTTCACATGTTATCTTTCTACTCACCGTTGCGATCATAAAGCTTCTGGTACATTTGTGATGTATGTGTATCATTAGCCAATTGGTCCCTTGCGTCCTGATCAATCTCCTCCTGAAACTTATTAGCAACTTCCTCATCTTTCGCCTGCTGCTTTTTTGCTTCCCTTTCTTTATCCTCCAAAATCTTCCTTGCCACTTCTGCGTCATGTTTTTCTTGTTCCCTTAGCCTTTTGTCAGTGACCACCCCATTTACGTGATCATGTCCAGACCGGATTTCAAAATCAGACTCCTGATGGCTGTCAATGTCAACTGCATACAAAACTCCTCCTGGAGCAATCAATGATAAGTGTTGGTTGGCATCAACGGTTGTTTCCTCCAACACATCTGCATTCATCATGGGTCGCTTAGTCAACATACAAAATTTAATTCTACTGAAACAATTAAATTTTTGAAAATGTAGCAACTTACATTCGCGAACCAGCTCGGTCTGAAGCTGCATTGCACACTCCACGTCGATGTTGA
Source organism: Aegilops longissima (assembly GCA_021605205.1). NCBI lineage: Eukaryota > Viridiplantae > Streptophyta > Magnoliopsida > Poales > Poaceae > Aegilops > Aegilops longissima. The sequence goes on along the minus strand of CM038678.1, from coordinate 102,204,609 downwards.
CAACACGAGGCTGTTGAGTGTCATGCACGTCAATCTCATCCTTCACAGTCATTGGTGTTTCAACGGCCTCAACTTGCATTGTTGTGATCTCTTCCAGAACAGTGTCCATTTCACTAGCAGCACCTGCACAGTCCAACAGGCCTAGCTTCTTTCTTTACATGTCCAAAATAAATAAATTACCTACATGCTTATTTTTAAGACATATGAACATGGAATACCTGATGTTGGCTCGACAACATCCAGCGGAGCCCTGTTTTGCCTTAAGCCGGCAGCACCTCCGTCCCTCGTGCCATGTCTTGAAACCACATTTCCTTGATTCACCACTCGGGCGTGCCGTGCAGGCCCTATAGTTTTTATCAAGTTATGTATCCTGATCAAATCAAACATCAAAACTACATTTTCACACCTGCGAAAGCACTACCAAATTCATACCTCCAGCATCTCCCATACGTATCCCTTCTTCAGCTCCACCCCCTAACATATCTATGAATTTTTATTTGAAATGTTGTTAGGTATCATCTTGCTCATGGTTAAATACACATAATTGCTACAATGTAGTCAGCCCATGAGTCACTAACCTTGTCTTCATAGGTGACGAACAACGTTCCTGGAGCGACGTTCACGAATTTCTTCATCATTATCATCACTGTCGGATGACTCCATCTCAGATTCTATAGCTGCTGCTTTCTTGCCTTTGTCTGCTGCACTTATTCGGATAGACCGTCTAAGTGGGGTAGTTGCTGAAGGCGCCATTGGAGGTGGTGTTGACATCACACTAGGTTCAACACCAAGCACTCCACCTGCAACACAAAACAACAATGCCACGATCAGTCACCATAAAGATCGTAATGGCACAACATATTCAAGTCCCTTGCTGCGTCTTGAAGTTTTTAAAGCACTTACCGCTTGCGACAGGTTGTGGTTCCGCCAATGTTGTTGTCATGACGGTACATTCGCTATCCACAACTACATCATCTTCAAAGTTCCAAATCTCTTCTACATTATCCTGCATGCTTCTAACAATCAGCAATGGGCACTAAAATAACAGGGAAGTTTTTCATAATTTTCAGGATGAAAGCTATCACCAGAGTAATGCTGCCTGCTACCAAAGGATGCCGGTGCATCTGAAGATTAGTAATGTATCCATCATGCCTTGTCTGCATTAGAACAACAGCTGTCCGAGTCAGTACTGCAGTTTTCATTTCTCTAAAGATTTGCACGCACACTCCTTCCATTTACAAAATGTTGTACTTACTCTATAAGCAGCAGGGTTAGCCTTGAGTAGCTTAATTAGCTTGGCAACCTGGTCATGTGTGTAAGCTGCTATCCTTGGCCCAAAGCTTGGATGCAAGTTATGATTCCCGAAGTCTATCCAGTCCAGAGTGAAACACTACACAACCAACAAAAAGTGTTAGAAAGGTATACAACTTTTTAGTGCTGCCATCAGCATAAAGACATGCACAATGATTGAAAGGTGCATTCCAACAACTCACTTTAAGGAAAAGTGGATTGCCACATAGGGTAGAAGCATCCATGCCGGCGACTACGTCCGCATGCAGCCTTCTTGCAGCCCTTCTAGCCATCTCCACCAAATAGGGTCCCTAGTTGTATGACCCAATCTGTGTTGGGTCTTGCACCACAAGCAAAATTTCTTCAGGAATGACATGCACGGACTGCCTTGGACCAATGAACGTGGCGCACACAACTATGGTGACAGCAACCATGAAAGCAATTATGTCCTCTCTGGTCATGCAACAAGGGTTGATCTTGCTAATGACCTCTCTGCAGTCTTTCACACTCACAGCCCCCGCGCCCTCTAAGCGTAGGCACCTCCTGATGTTATCCATTAGGTCAGATCTGTGAGGTGGTGCCCCGAACTCCACTAATCTACCTCTACCAGCCACGCCAAAGATCCTAACCGCATCACGGACCGTGATTCTTCAGACCTCACCGTCCCAAAATACAAATGTCATGTCTCTTGGTTCACCTCGAAAGCAAAGTTATGAGAATTTTCGATCTACATTCCGGCGCATCAGCTTAGTGAGCAAGCTAGCTAGACCATTGGGAATGGCGACGACAGAGAAGATGGGGCCGATGGTCAGCAGTGGCGGAGTAGCGAACATGCTCGAGTACGTTGCCCGCCTCCTTAGCTCGACCACCGGAGAGCCGCTCGCGGACACCACCATCGACAAGCTTCCCCGGCGCTTGTTTATTTTTCGCCAGCTAGATCCTCCCGCCTCGTCTGGTTCATCGGTCGATCTGGGCCGCTTCCGGCTCCCTGGTCCGTCATCAGTCGCCATCTGGCTCCTGCGTTCAAACAGACATTGCCGTAGCAAGAAGCAGAGGTCACAGATGAGATCCCCATGGAAGAAGAACATAATATGGATGAGAGAGCGGTGCAGATGTGTCGCCGGCGCATGCGCTCGCGTTACTCACCTGTGAGCCGCCTTCAAGCCGGCCGGATAGCGGATCTGCGCCGCTTTCCCAACGCTAGCTCCCACCTTGTTCTTCCCCAGGCTGCTGTGAGGGAGAAGGAGTGTGGTGTTGGGGAGTGGAGTGAGCAGTACCGCAACAGCTAGCACAAGAGAGGTAATAGTCTCTGGTTTCACCAGCGGCCGCCTGCCACCTGACAACTTTTTACCGCCACAGTGGTAAATACGTATCTCTGTATTTTTTTATCACCCAAAGTGCTACAGTACTAGATATTTTGGTTTACACCGGTGGGAACTTTCCCGCCCTCACCCGTTGGCACGTCGCTCAGGTCGCACCGAACATGAGCGTACAACATTTTCGTTGTACCGTTCAGTCCTGCCCGGAAGTGCACGCGTGTCATCTTCAAAACAAGTTCACGATTCATTTACCCAGTTTATCCACCTGGTCCCACTAGTTAGAATGGAGCATCCTAATTGAGTAATGGGTGCATACGCACACACCATTTATCTGTTTTGGGACCAGCCCCGGCACCTGACACGTATCTTCAACTGGAAACAAACAGCCCACTAGGACGATCCATTTTGCTACTAGTGACAAAACCAGAGGATGTTCCTCTGGGGCCACGCTACGAGACCACCCTGTCCTTGCGGTTCCTACGAGCAGCACCGGCACAACAAACGGGCGGGCGCGGTAGTGTGCGGTCGCTGGATGCACATGCAGTGATTGCAATCTCCAACAGTGCCACGAATATCTAACCCCTTTGACCATGGGCCCCATCTCCGGTCAGACGCATGCAAGCTTCGCGAACAACGCATGCACATGCACCATGCAGATGCGAACCTCTCATGAGGCAAATTTAATATGATTTGAACACAGCTACCCACCATACAACATTGATTTTCAGGACTTGGGCTCAATCTGCGACGCTAAATCACCGGCTGATAGAACCCACACCATGGTCTTAAATTAACAAAGTGCAAACTAACTTAAACGACTACTACTGTACATACTCCACGAGCACCCCCTAAACAAAAACACAGGCAATTTTCATCTACTCGAATCCTCAGTGGATAGCCTAGTGAAGCCGGTGACGCTTCGCTGGTGGGCTCACCACTTCTTCTTCTTCCCTGTCGTCTTCACCCATCTCATACTCTGGAGCTGCCGATCCTTCCCCGTCCTCACAATCCTCGCCATCAACAATCTGTCCCCACGCGGCTATTTCTGGATCGTGGTCACTAGTCCCTTTGACGTCACCAGCTTGTGGTTCCACTCCAGCGTTTCCTCCCACATCGGGTTCTTCATCGTCAAATCCATCATCCACGTATGGAACTCTACCCCAGGCACAACCCTGTTCAAGAAGAATCACGATCGAGAAATCAGCATGAGGCAATGAGATCAACAAGGAGCGTCCACACACACAACAAACCACGCACCTGTGTTGATCCACTGGTCATATCCGATTCCGCAGGCCCAATTGAGTCGTCGAGTACTACCTGGTTCACACTCCCTTCAGAAGCCCTTACGTTCGAAAGAACCTGCTTAACAAATGAAGAAGCTCAAGTAACTATCAACTTGATGCAATTTAACGGATCAAGAGATTGGTCTTATAGCGAAGGCACATACCTCACGGTTCCTAAGCTTAGCTGCTTGCAGATTGACACCGGTCAAAATAGAACCGTATGCAGTTGTCGCTGTAGCTTCCATCTTCCCAACGGGGGAAAACAATGGTGCTGGCGTCGCTGCACTAGACCCGTCCCTCAGCCTGCTCCTTTGTCGATCTTATATACCAGGAGAGGCACCTCTTTCCCGCTCAGGCGGTTCAAATTTCAAATCCCTTATCCTGGGCCATGCCTGCTGACACTTGGCCTCCATACCTAGTAAAATTGACACGTACATGCTTTTTAATTCTGAAACGACACCCCACAACCCATGACATATATTAAATATACAAGCAAACCACACAGAGACATTCAAGCATATTGGGCAACGCCTGGAGCTTGCCCACTTCAGTAATACACTGGACCAAATCATACAGATAGCAGCACATGAAAAACAATGAATTGTGTGCCAGAAACAAGTCTGAATATTCACAGAACTCAGATAGACATAGAGCCACGATTGAACTAAACATGAACTAAACGGTTACAAGCAATGGATCAGCACCTCGATAAAGTAACATCCTAACACAGAATGCGCCACAGACCTTTTTTACTCTTCACATACCTCCAGCGAGTCTTAGTTCCATTGCTTTACTGCAATTGTTCCTCCGGTGTCCTTCCACGCCACAGTTCTTGCACCTAGCAGGCTTCCTTGGTTGCTTTGGTAAATCACCACGGTCAGGGCATGTCGTTCGCTTGTGACCTTGTCTACGACGAATCGTGCAAAATCGGGTCCGTTTTCTTAGACCTTCATACGGAGCCTTCTCCCTGCTGGTAGTTGGTCATCCCATCTCTTTCGCCGGAGCCAGCAATCCATCCAACCGGTTGCTTGTCCTTGACATGGAATCATTTTCTGGAAGGTTCGCAGCAAAACCCACCACATTGTCTGTTTGTTCAACACCTGCAGCAGGCCGGCTCCGCTCATTCACAAATGTGCCCTTGTCCGCTATTCTATCCTCTAGTCCTAGACCATCTCTAATCTCTGCGTATGGGAGCATAACTGCCAAATTTGACTTGAATAGGTCCATCAAACGGTTATACGCTTCAACACTGGTGTCTCCAAGCCTAACTAATTCCATTGCATGCATATATATGGTGAAGTGCCTGTATGAGAAGGGATTGTTCTGCATACTGTCTTTTTGGTACTGAGCCAGATGAGCAGGCAGAACATCTCGGGCATCCTTTGTCCATCTCTTCACTATATGCTTCGCCGGAATTTCCTTAGCTCGAATGAAGTCCAAGACCTGCAAGAATAAGACAACATTCCTACGGTTCAGCTCGCAAGTTTCATCTTCATCTTGCTGGCATAACCTATTCAAATTTCAAAAATAAATATCCCATGCCCAGTTCCGACCATGCCAAGAATGAAAGCTACAATAGACTTGCCCTCTACATGTAGGCATCAAATGATCAACAAAGTAAACCCAAACTAAACCCCACCAGTCAAAAAGAATCCACATAGTAGTTGAAAAGACCACTAACCTTCAGAACATGGCTGCAAAGCAGGCCCATATGTGCAAACTGCCCACACTCGCACTCGAACTCATCTCCACCGTCGAGCATACTCACCTTGTAAGATACTCTACACCACTTTTCCCTTTTCTCTGCTTTGCTATGTATTGCCACGTATGTCTTCTGTTTCTCAATCTCCTCCACCAGATAAGCGCCACACTCATACAAAATCTGCCCAAATTGTTCAAACATTGCTCGTGTGTATATTTTGCTTGCATGCCTCTCCACTGCAAGATTTGCCCTCATCAGCGGCTTCCCCTGGAAAAATGGCAAAACATTCGAAATTAAACCCGTTTTTCATTGCAAGCAACACCATGATAATTAGAAAAAAAAATCCCCAACAAAATTATGCACTTACGATACGAGTGCGCTTCTCCTCATAATTCTCCTCCGATTCGCGGTCGAACTGAAGTCTCATGTATTTCTGGACAAACATGTGCATTGGGCATCCTGGAGGCACATAATTTTTCAGCATGTTGTTTGCGCTCTCACTCCGCTGTGTGCTCGTCATTTTCGCACAAAACACCCCCTTGAAGTACGGCTTCGCCCATTTCTTACGAATTTCAAACAACTGCGTCATATAATCATGACCTCTTAGCTTGTATTTATCCAGCAGCACCTCCCAAGCTTTCTCAAATTCATCTTCAGTGAGCATGTGGTTTATCACTTTGTAAAATTCAGCCCTGAATTCACTTCTCTTCGTGTACAGCGGCCCAAGTGACTCTTTTGCTTTCTTCAACACATGCCATTTACACCACCTGTGTGTTGTATTCGGCATAACCTTGCTGATAGCAAGCTCCATTGCACGGTTCTGGTCTGAGATAAGAAATCAAAGCAGTGGGAAATCAACTAATCAATGCTCCCTCATAACTACCATTGCTGAATATCAAAAACTTAGGTAAAATCTTTTTTTTACCTGTGAGTATAGTTACTGGTGCTGAGCCACCCATCATACGAAGGAACTCAGAAAAAACCCATATAAAGCTTTCCTCAGTCTCATCACGGACAAGCACACCCGCCATGATCACACTCTGGAAGTGGTTGTTCACGCCAACGAACAATCCAAAAGGCATGTCGTACAAGTTTGTCTTGTAAGTTGTGTCAAATGTTATGACATCCCCGAAGAAAGAGTACTGCAGCCTGCTGTTCCCACTTGCCCACATCAAATTCCTAATTCTCCCATCACTGTCAGCTTGCACCCTATATGTGAAGTGCGGATCTTTCGCACCAATCTCGCAAAGACATCCATTGTCTTCTTCACATCATCCTCTGCGTGGTCTCGATTAATTCTACCACAAAGACTGCGCAAGGACCTTTTTGTGAAAGGGACATTATCGACCTAAAGAAACCTCCGATTATGTTGTACACCTTAGACAAATTGACATTGTTCTGCCGCAACTGCTTCATAAGATCTCTTGTGTATACATCTAAATGCTTGTGCGATGGCCAATGTAGTGTCTCGCCAAAGTTCGGCGACAACGAGTGGTTGTGAGTAGCCCTGTGCTCAGCAATATACCATACATTATCCTCTCCTCGTAGGAGCCTTATTAAAGCTGGGCATTCACAGCGACAAGATCTTGTATTCTCAACTCCAGCTTTTCCCTGCAGGAAATGTACCACACGAACACAAAATTCAGTTAATGTCAGGTTTCAGCAACACCGGGAAATTGAAGACTGTATACAGAAAACAATTTGTACTAACCGAGCAACCACATATGATTTCTTGCATGCATTTGATCCTCTCTACATTAAGCCGACTCTTGCCATATCTGATACCAAACCCCTTTTCCCATGAATACAAATTGTAGAAGTCATACGCCTCTCCTACTGAATCAAATGTTGTGCCAATAGTCGGTGTGATCACATTGTCACTTGGATTCTCAGCATAGTTTCGAACAGCCTTCTCAAATGCAGTGACACGGTTTGGGCAAGGCGGCCGACTCGGTGCAGCGGCACCGATCCTCAACCTGCATTTACATACCATGAATCACATTTCGTCTAAATGAGCATTACTGTTGATACAACCATAATTAAAATTCATGTAGCTGCACCAACTCACATCATGTATTCGCCCTCAATCAGGACAACCGTAAAACGGAAAGAGCATGCTGGAACTATCAAAATTAAAAGGGCAGCACAACATGGTAAACGTGCCTGACCAAAATATCGTCATCAGTACAAGTTTCATTTATCAAGTCTACTTTCAGATCGGACACCACTTATAGCAGTGTGGTCAGTATCTAAAGGGAACTGAGTAATACAAATTCATAACGATACACGGTAAATGCATAAGCATAGGATTACGTTTGAATACCTAAGTAGTTACCGTGCAATCAAGAATGAGAATGGATTACAAACAAACATATGAATTCATGAAAAAAATTGCTTGCAACAGAATCTTTGAAATACACTATTTTCATGATATATTTTAGTATAATTAGATGCCACGGATAATCAGACTCAGTCCTCCATCATCTAAACCAGAAAACATACAACATGGAACACATTCCCGTCACAAAATCTCATTACTATCCAGAGCAACAGGTATTACTTAAAAAAAAGGCCTAGGTTTCACTCACAACTAATGCCCAGCGAATCAATCATGTAGACACATGGGTGCGCATGTTCTAACAATTTCCTACTTAGAACAATGCAGAGACCTCACTGCCTTTGCTTGTAATAATGTACAAATACAAATCACAAACAAAGGATATTACGCATAATATGCCACAACTTCGCCTCAAAAAGCTCAAGCCCCTGTTAACTGTTACAATATGCAGCTACTAATTCAGTTATGAGGTTCCTTCTTCAGTCGAACCTCCTAAAAAAATCAGTACCGTCTTTTTTCCCTAAAACATTTCATTCCACTTGATGACAACAGCATTTTCAGTCACTCGTATGACACAACAATCATCGTATTGCTCATCCCAAAGGCATCATCACCAATTAAAGTACATATGCACGCCATGAACTAACCTCTTATTCCATCCAGGAGCTCGTGGGTTCATCTTCCTAGTGGATAGCTCCGAGCTTGGTGGAGACAAGTCCCTCCTCTCCTGCGCTGCTTCACTGAGCATCAAGATCTGCGCCTCCGCTGTAGCTGCCGGCCGATCCTTAGCCGCCACCTGCTGTCCTTCTGTCTCCTGCGCCGCCACCATCTCCACATCGACCGCACCCGCCCCCTCCGTTGCCGGCACCAAACTCTCCCCAACTTCCTCCGGGAAGTTAGATCTGCCCGACGCACACGCAAATCCGCTCAGAATCACCACATTTATGGTCTACAAATCGCTAGAAGAAAGGCAAAACCTAGAGTGCATGCCCTTTTATAGGTTGCATCAGGAACTCCATCCTTGTCGCCCTCATCTCTGCCGTCGGCGCCGCCGCTCACCACCAGCCCTTCGAAAAATAGGTCAGGTTTACCCTAGCCCACGACAGCAGACCGCCCAGATGGTTCCTACCTTGGGCCCAGCGAACGGAAATGCTCACATTCGGGGCCACAGACTAGACGTCGAATTACTGTTCTGATCCACGGCCCAACTCGTCAACCACAAACGGACGTTTCTCCGCCCGTGAAAGTGCAGCCCACCACCCACGCCTGCCATCTACGTATTTCGCCACAGTGGACATTTACTAACTCGTGAATCCCTCCCGTATTTACAACTGGCACAGATCTCCATGCTTCAGCCAACGTCCTAGATAACGGGCTCATCTGAGCTCGCGCTTAGATACTCCGCGTCCCCTATTATATTGTTTTGTGCATCATGTCCATCTCATAAACATTGCATCATCATATTGTATTAATTAAATAATTAATTTAGATATTATATTTTGCTATTTTGTTAAATGATAAGTAGATAAATCCCTTCTCCTTTAAATCTTCTGTATCGAGACTCACCCGAAACCTAGAACACACTCTTTTTATGATATTAGCAGGACTGTCCAGCCCCTTAATCGGCGGAAGAAAAGACCAGTGATGGTAGTCGGTGACTTGTAGGGAAGAACCTCAACGCTGTCGATGGCGGCGAGAGGAACCAAACCCTAGCGAGAGGACGCATCTTCCTTCTACTACAATCTACACATGAGAGTAGTAGAAGGCCTTCTGGCTTTTTAAAAAAAGAAAATAAGGCGTTCTGGCGTGACTGGAATAAATAGATGATCTAGATTTTTTTGAGCCGTAATAGATGATCTAGATTTTTTTGAGCCGTAATAGATGATCTAGATGTATCCATCCATTTTTATCCAATTTTCAGACAAGTATTTTTTGAACTGAGGGAGTAGATTTTAAGGCCCACTACGCTGGTATTGGGCTCGCGGTGCGTCAGTGCAGGCTCTTGTAGCGCTGGCCATCCTCTTCCTCTTCTAGAAACAAAAGGGGGCTGGATCGGTCGATCGATGCGGCGCGGCGATGGCGACGACGACGTCAGGCACCACCGCCGGATTCCCCGCGCCGACGAGATCGATGCTGCCAGGTTCCCCATGACAATCTGTTACAGCGACGACGACGAGGAGATCGATCTGAAGTCGCCGTCGGAGATCGTAGCCCTCCACGCCGCGTGCCGCGACCGCATCACCGAGTACGACCCCAAGAAGAGAGCCCGCGTCCTCACCCGCTTCTGCGGCGTCAACCTCGCCGGCTTCGACCTCGACAGAGAGTGTCAGTATCTCCACTATTTATCAATTTACAACCATTTTAATATAAATTTCTCCTGAAATGGTTCTCCTGATCTGGGGTGTATATCTCTTGTCCCTGATTTTTCTTTGCTTGCAGCCAAGGTTGGCCTCGGGCCGCTGCTTGAGGATGTAACGCCTCAGCTGTGGGAGTTCCGGGCGGAGACGTCGTACAATGTCGTTTCCGTCAAGATAATCGAATCCGATCTGGGTTACCCGGTCAGTGTGTTCGGTACCGTTGTCCCGAGAGATAGCATCGACTACAGATGCGTCTATTTGTTCAGACGCGAGCGGGACGATCCCCAGATCATCAGCTCCAAGGTAGTTCGCCCCTTTGTCTCCTGCCAAACTATTTGTAGATTGACTGAAACGAGGACAGCTGGGCGAAAGCCTTTTTCGGTAAACGAGGACAGCTGCGTACTTAAGCTAAATTAAGCTTACTAGTAGTTCTTTTGGTTCCTAGTTGCAAATACCATGATTGATTTCACATTAGTACACTTCAATTTCTTGTAGAAATAAATAGATTGATGTCGATACCTATTATTTAATCTGTCGATGTAAGTGCTGTAATAATGGGTGTTATTACCAAACCATACAACTTCATCACATTATTCTAGTGCTACGCTTGTTTAAATTTTGTCATGGCGTCATGCTGTAAAATATGGCTTCTATACTGGAAATAAAAGAAACTATGTAGGAGTATATAGTTTGTCCATCTGAATATACTACTCCCTCCATACCATAATATAAGATTTGCAAGCCACAAATATCTGGCTGCTGGTAGCAATTTATGGGCACTAAAGCAGTGCGGCAACAGAATTACACAAGTTATCGATGCTCCCCAAGCTATTTAAACAACATATCTTCAAACTGTTTGAATCTGCCCGACTTGTCAAGTGTGCTTTGATTTTCATGTCCAGCTAGCTACATAGTTTGTTCAACTACGTAGGCCTGTTGTGACCTTTTCTATAAATTACTTGCAGGAGGATATGTTAGCATTGACAGGTCCACGTCGAGGATTAGTAGCATTTGATAATATATGTTTTGAGTTCAACCTGAAGGTGAAGGGTGATCCTGACGATGAAGACTTTAGCAAAGGCGTAATCGAGTCCCGCGCCTTTGACTCTGGACCCATCATTAGGATGCTACCTAGTTGGCTCAGTACAGTGGAATTAGTATTTGCACCTGTTAAACATCCAGTGGCGGCTAGCCTCCAAATCAACATTCTGAACGGTCCGCCCTATGCCCCTTTCGTTGGCAAACTATCTGCTGGGACTAGAAATGCCGAGACCCATATTATTCTATATGATGGTAGAACAATGAATTGCAGCGGGATATCAGTCGGAGATGATGGCTCCATTCCCTTGAGTCGTAATTTGGTAGTTATCCCTATACCTACATGCGACGACGTTGAAAAGTTTTTGGTCCATGTTTGTATTTTTGATAATGATGAGGATGAAGGCACTCATATTACTCTACAACACCCTGATGAAGAGCATGTTTGCACTCACGGTTACTATGAGCTACAAGTGAAGGTTACATGGACTGCCATCCTCATAATACCGAGCGGTGCCAAATATCACCCAATGAGGGGCCTCTCATGGACCGAGTGTTATGGTTCGCTGAATTACAGTGGTTGATAGTGGTGATTGTTGCCTCTGTCTGTGTGATGTGGGAGGACATGGCTCAGTTGCCAGCTAGCACACTCTTCCTCTCATCTTACCAAGTTGTAAGAGTTGTGCTCGCTGAATGGAACCAGGAGGTATATTTAATAGTCATAAGTATCTTTCTTCTTGGAGGGAAATTTCTTTATTTGCTGTATATTGATGCACGTACTAATTTGTTGTTTGCTTCATATGCTAAGATCATTGAAAGGTAACAAAAAGGGGAGGCCATCAAAAGTCTCAAGTCATACTAGTATTATACTTGACTATAAGGAGGCTAATAAAAAGTCTCAAGTCATATTGTACTCAGTTATAGAAAAGAGGCATAATTAAACATAATGAGTGAAGATTCATTCCGTCATATATCTGGCAACGCTAACCTCGGCATCACTTCTTCTTTTTCGAAGAACTTGCTGAAGACGCCCACTTCACTTTTTCAGGTTTGATATTGACAGTTCTCTTCACAACTGCGAGCTTCATCATCAGATGAGTTACCTTAATCCCGCGCCAAGGTTTGTTTTGCGCCACAGAACCTGAAATGACATCCCACTGGTTGAACAGCTCAATGTGCTCCTTGGGTACCGGACTATCCAGTTCTTCGCCAATGTTGTTGGTCACCCATCTCCTCCAGAGCGCGAAGCGGATTGCTTCGGAAATCATTACAGTCGGGAAGGATAGTGGGCCGGATTTCAGAACCTGAAGTCCCTCCTCACCGCGGTTTTTTTCCTAGCTGGCGATGCAGTGGGTAAAAGCTGGTTTACCCCGTTTATGTCAAAAGTTTTCTCAGAAAGAAAGAAGTAGTGGCATCGGTACTAACCTTTAAGATATTTTAAAAAAGAACTTGCACACAACTTTGCACTTAAATTGCACCTTTTGTAATATGCAAGGAGTTAACATATAATAGTGCAATTTTCAAAATCTAGTATAATTTGCACACATATTGTGTAGTACTTACGTGTATACATTTCACTGGAAAAAATAGCGCGCTATAGCGTCGCTAATAGCACGCTATAGCGTATTGAGAATTGCCTCCCTAAATATATTGATGTACAACATCTTGCTAATAGCACGCTAATAGCATATTTTGAGGTCGCCGCTATTTTGTTGTAGCGCGCTATTTTTTTATTTTACATTTACACTCACCCAACATCAACAAAATATCCATAAAGAACAAAAAGAGAAACCGCCTAAAAACAGGAGAATTTCAAGTCCAATAAGAAAATCGACTAACCCCAAACAGGAGTGGTGCGAGCAGTGGCGTGGTGGCGGGAGGCTGCACCAGAGGGGCTTAGTTGATTGATTTGCTCCATCTCAGCCAGTTACGCGACGACAGCTGCCGACGGCGGGCTGTGTCGGGGGTGGCATGGCTTGTGGCCCAAATCTAGCGATGTTGCGCCTTCGTTGCGGCTACATGGATCGGACCTGATCTCGTGTTTGGTGGCATTGCTCCGGACTCTGAAGTGAGATCTATAAACGACGGCTTGAGGCATAGGACATGGATGTGCAGCATCGACGAATTATCTAGCCTGGTTGGCAATCTGCTATGGTGACACGCTAGTGGCCACGATTGTAACAAGTCATCGACGAATTATCTAGCCTGGTTGGCAATCTGCTATAGTGACACACTAGTGGCCACGATTGTAACAAGTCAGGAGTAATACGATGGATATATTAGCCTATTATATTGTTTGTGCATCATGTGCATCTCATAAACATTGCATCATCATGTTGTATTAATTAAATAATTACTTTAGATATTAGATTTTTCCATTTTATTAAATGATAAATAAACCCCTTCTCCTTTCGATCTTCTGCATTGAGACTCTCCCAAAACCTAGAACACACTCTTTTTACGATATTAACAGGACTGGCCTGCCCCTTAATCGACCCAAGAAAATTTCAGCAACGGGAGCCGGTGACTTGCAGGGAAGAAATCTCAACACCATCGACAACGGCGAGAGGAACCAAACCCTAGCGAGAGGAAGCATCTTCCTTCTACTGCAGTCTACAAGAGAGTAGTAGAAGGAGTTCTGGCTTTTTTTAAGGAAACTAGCAATGTGCCCGTGCGTTTGCAACGGATACAAAGTAGAAAAACACTCTAGTTTTGGTATATGTATATAGCATTAAAAATATATTACGTTTCACTCAAAATATATTCCTCGGGCTGTTTTGATGAGGTGAGGAAGGAATGTGATTAGTTTCAAGATACTAAAGGGCTTTCTGCAGATTGGAGCAGAGAAGTGGGGTATTGTTGCAAAAAAGCCACAACTAACCTTACAACCGTTAGATACAGATCTCATGGTTAGAAATTACACATCAACATCACCAAGATTAGGCGTTCTGGCGTGACCGGAATAAATAGGTTTGAAGGCCCACTACGCTGGTATTGGGCTCGCGGTGCGTCAGTGCAGGCTCTTGTAGCGCTGGCCATCCTCTTCCTTTTCTAGAAAAAAAAAAGTTTGGATCGGTCGATCGATGCGGCGCGGCGATGGCGACGACGACGTCAGGCACCACCGCCGGATTCCCCGCGCCGACGAGATCGATGCTGCCAGGTTCCCCATGACAATCTGTTACAGCGACGACGACGAGGAGATCGATCTGAAGTCGCCGGAGGAGATCGTAGCCCTACACGCCGCGTGCCGCGACCGCATCACCGAGTACGACCCCAAGAAGAGAGCCCGCGTCCTCACACGCTTCTGCGGCGTCAACCTCGCCGGCTTCGACCTCGACAGAGAGTGTCAGTATCTCCACTACTTACCAATTTACAACCATTTCAGTTTAATCTCCTGTAGTTTGGCGGGGAACTGAAATGGTTCTCCTGAACCTGATCTGGGGTGTATATCTCTTGTCCCTGATTTTGCTTTGCTTGCAGCCAAGGTTGGCCTCGGGCCGCTGCTTGAGGATGTAACGCCGCAGCTGTGGGAGCTTCGGGCGGGGACGTCGTACAATGTCGTTTCCGTCAAGGTAATCGAATCCGATCGGGGCTACCCGGTCAGTGTGTTCGGTACCGTTCTCGTGAGAGATACCATCGACTACAGATGCGTCTATCTGTTCAGACGCGAGAGAGAAGATCCCCAGATCATCAACTCCAAGGTAATTGTGTGCACTAACTAATTCGCCCCTTTGTCTCCTCCCAAACTATTTAGACTGACTAAAACACGGACAGCTGCGTACTTAAGCTAAAAAGTTAAACTTAATAGTAGTTATTTTGTTTTTCTAGCTGCAAATACCATGATTGATTTCATATTGGTACACGTCAGTTTCTCTTAGAAGTAGTTGTGGACTACAGTTGATACCTACTCCCTCTGTAAAGAAATATAAGATCGTAAATGATCTTATGTTTCTTTACAGAGGGACTATTATTTAATCTGTCGAAGTAAGTGCTCTAAGAATGGGTGTTGTTGCTAAACCATACAACTTCATCATATTATTTTGGTGCTACGCTTGTTTACATTTTGTTTCTCAGTAGCAGTCCTCTTTGAGACCTGGTTGTTTATTCTTTCTATGGAATGTGGTACGGCCAGTTGTTTATTATGTCATGGCGTCATGCTGTAAAATATGCCTTTTATATACAGGAAATAAAAGAAACTATGTAGGAATAAATAGTTTGTCCATCTGAATGTACTACTATGCAAGCCACAAATATCTGGTTGCTGTGGTAGCAATTTATGGGCACTAAAGGAGTGCGGCAACAGAATTACACGAGTGATCGATGCTCCCCAAGCTAGTTAAACAACATATCTTCAAACTGTTTGAATCTGTCCAACTTGTTAAGTGTGCTTTGCTTTTCATGTCCAGCTAGGTACATAGCTTGTTCAACTACGTAGACATGTTGTGACCTTTTTTTATTAAATACTTGCAGGAGGATATGTTAGCATTGACAGGTCCACGTCGAGGATTAGTAGCATTCGATAATATACATTTTGAGTTCAACCTGAAGGTAAAGGGTGATCCTGACGATGAAGACTTTAGCAAAGGCGTAATTGAGTCCCGCACCTTTGACTCTGGACCCATAACTATGATGCTACCTAGTTGGCTCAGTACAGTGGAATTAGTATTTGCACCTGTTAAACATCCGGTGGCAGCTAGCCTCCAAATCAACATTCTGAACGGTCCGCCCTATGCCCCTTTCGTTGGCAAAGTATCTGCTGGGACTAGAAATTCCGAGACCCATATTACTCTATATGATGGTAGAGCAATGAGTTGCAGCGGGATATTAGTCGGAGATGAGGGCTCCATTCCCTTGAGTCGTAATTTGGTAGTTATCCCTATACCTACATGGGACGATGATGAAGAGTTTTTGGTCCATGTTTGTATTTTTGATAATGATGAGGATCAAGGCACTCATGTTACTCTGCAGCACCCTGACGAAGAGCATGTTTGCACTCACGGTTCCTATGAGCTAAAAGTGAAGGTTACATGGACTGCCATCCTCACAAGACCGATGGGTGCCAAATATAACCCAAAGAGGAACCTCTCTTGGACCGAGCGTTATGGTTCACTGAATTACAGTGGTTGATGATGGTGATTGTTGCCCCTTGTCTGTGTGACGTGGGAGGACATGGCCCTGTAGCCAGCTAGCAGCCTCTTCCTCTCATCTTACCAAGTTGTAAGAGTTGTGCTCGCTGAATGTTTGGTATTAGAGTTGTGCTTGCTGGATGTTTGGTATTAGTGATAATGGAACCAGGAGGTATATTTGATAGTCATGAGTATCTTTCTTCTTGGAGGGAAATTCCTTTATTTGCTGTAAATGCACATACTAATTTGTTGTTTGCTTCATCATATGCTAAGATCATTGGAAGGTAACAAAAAGGGGAGGCCATCAAAAGTCTCAAGTCATACTAGTATTATACTTGACTATAAGGAGGCTAATAAAAAGTCTCAAGTCATATTGTACTCAATTATAGAAAAGAGGCATAATTAAACATAATGAATGAAGATTCATTCCGTCATATATCTGGCAACGCTAACCTCGGCATCACTTCTTTTTCAAAGAACTTGCTGAAGACGCCCACTGAACTTTATCAGGTTTGATGTAGTCACCTCTCTTCACAACTCTGAGCTTCTTCATCAGATCAGTTGCTGCAATCCCGCTCCAAGGTTTGTCTTGCGCCACATGACGTGAAATGTCTGCCCACTGGTTGAACATCTCACTGTGCTCCTTGGGTACCGGATTATCCAGTTCTTCGTCAATGTTATTGGTCACCCATGTCCTCAGTGCGAAGCGGACTGCTTCGGAAATCGTTACAGTCAGGAAAGATAGGGGGCCAGATTTCAGAACCTGAAGTCCCTTCTCACTGTGGTATAGCTCTCCAAGTTTTCCCAAGCTGGCGATGCAGTGGGTAAAAGCTTGTTTACCCGCGTTTATGTCAAAAGTTTTCTTAGAAAGAATGAAATAGTGGCACTAAGTATTACCTTTTAAGATTTATTTTATTAAAACTCACACACAACTTTGCACTTAAATTGCACCTTTTGCAATATGCAAAGAATAAACATATAATAGTGCAATTTTCGAAATCTAGTATAATTTGCACACATATTGTGCAGTACTTTGTACTTATGTGTACACATTTACATTCACCCAACATCAAGAAAATACCCATAAAGATTAAAAAGAGAAATCGCCTAAAAAGTGGAGAATTTCAAGTCCAATACGGAAATTGACTAACCCCAAACAAGAGTGGCGCGGGCAGTGGCCCCAGGCGTGGTGGCGGGAGGCTACCCCGGAGGGGCTTAGCCGATAGATCTGTTCCAACTCAGCCAGTTACGTGACGACAGCTACCGGCGGTGGGCTGTGTCGGGGTGGCATGGCTTGTGCCCCAAACCTAGCGATGGTGTGTCGTTGTTGCGGCTGCACAGATCGGCCCTGATCCCGTGCTTGGTGGCGTTGCTCCTAAGTGAGATCTATAAACAACGGCTTGAGGTAGAGGACATGGATGTGCAACACCGCCGACAAAATTTCTAGCCTGGTTGGGAATCTCCTATAGTGACATGCTAGTGGTCACGATTGTAACAACCCCGGAGTAATACCATAGATATATTAGCCTATTATATTGTTTGTGCATCTCATAAACATCGCATCATCATATTGTATTAATTAAATAATTAATTTAGATATCAGATTTCACTATTTTGTTAAATGATAAATAATAAATAAACCCCTTCTTCTTTCAATCTTCTGCATCAAGACTCACCAAAAATCTAGAACACACTCTTTTTTATGATATTAGCAGGACTAGCCTGCCCTTAATCGGCCCAAGAAAAGACCAACGAGGGTAGCCGGTGACTTGTAGGGAAGAAATCTCAACTCTGTCGACGGCGGTGAGAGGAACCAAACCCTAGCGAGAGGACACATCTTCCTTCTACCACAAGAGAGTAGTAGAAGGCGTTCTGGCTTTTTTTTTAAGGAAATAAGGCGTTCTGGCGTTTTTTAGGATTTTTTTGAGGGGTTACCACACTTTATTCAAACTTCCAGAATGTTTGGTACAAATAAAATAGTAGGAGTTGTGGATAACCAAATGTGCCGTAGAGCGGCAAGAGAGGCCGAGGCCTTTGCCAAGTCGTGAGCTTCAAAATTCGATTCTCTAGCTTCATGCACCACTTCTGGCTCATCAAAAAGCATCATTCTTTGCTTGATATCCCTGATAACTGTCGCCGAGCAGCCCATAAAATTCCTAGACAAGTTATTAATGGACAGACAATCCGTTGCAACTCTGATCCTTCTCACCTGTAAGTCCGTAAGTCCGTAGCGAGAGCAAAAGCCTCACAGCAGGCATGGGCTTCCAAGCATTCAGGATCAATAAGATCATCAAAGACTGTCACTGACGCACCCAGATAATTACCTTGGTCGTCGTGACAGATGGCTGCACTTGCGCCTTTTGCATTGTTCCTAGAGATTGCAACATCTACGTTTATTTTTGCCACACCTGGATCACTCTTAAGCCAACGTTTTGTGGCTGCACCTAGCTTTGAGATGGGCTTTTGTTCCAGCTCAGCCAAGAACCTCTGAATAAAAGAGAACGTAGATAAAGGACTCTGAAAGATCTCTTCATGCTTAGCCTGTCTCCTTGCCCACCAAATTGCCCACAGCGTGACTAAAATCTTTGCAAAGTCTTGTTCAGTAGTTGAGCTCTGCATCGTTGTAAGCCACAGCCGCGCATCGGTGACCCTACATGAGATCATATGCTCAACTAGCTCCTCTTCGAACAAAGCCCAAACACATTTGGACATGTGACAGTCGACTAGTGCATGGCACCAGCTATCCACTTCGGTGTTGCACAAAAAACAAGTGTCAATATCAGAGATATGTCGCTGTTTTAGTACTTCACCAGTCGGAATAGAGTTCCTCGCTAACCTCTAAGCAAAAAATTTGATCTTCCCAAGGACGTTTGCTTTCCATAACTTCTTCCATTGCATCTGATTTGCGGACGTATCTGACACACCTCCACGTTGTTCAAGCCAGTGCTCCCTACGTCGTTTCGTGTCAACCAGGAGGTGATAAGCGGAGCGAACCGGAAAAATACCAGAGCGCTCGTAGTGCCATGCCCACCAATCGCTAGACTTTGAAGTGCTCAGAGGTATATTTAAAATGGCATCAGCATCAACGGCGCTCATGTGCTCATACACAGCAGCTCGATTCCACTTCCTAGAAGGTCCATCGACCAGTTCCGATACCAACACCGGCGGTTAGCTGAAATAGGGTGCAAAGCTCGCAACATATTGTTTCTTGGAATCCAGTTTTGGTTCCACACAGAAGTGGACTCTCCGTTACCAATCCTTCGAATAAGCCCCTGCTTTAAAACTTCCAAACCTGCATGTACTGCTCTCCATACTTGTGACGGATGTGATCCAAGTTCTGCACTCAATAAATCAACTGACGGGAAGTACTTTGCCTTTAGAATTCTCGCACTGAGTGAGCCAGGCTCCTGAAGTATCCTCCATCCTTGCTTTGCTAGCATAGCAAGGTTGAATAGCTCAGTATCTCTAAATCCCAACCCACCCATGTACTTTGGCATGGTGAGATCTTCCCAAGAAACCCAAGCCATCTTTCTTTTTCCGTCCTTACTTCCCTAGAAAAAATTTCAAAGCATTGTGTTCACCTGATTACAAAGTCCTCGAGGTAGCAGGAAGACATAGAGTAAGTTGGAATCGCCCGGGCAATAGACTTTATCAAAATTTCCTTCCCCGGCGAGGCCATACACCTTTCTATCCATCCTTGAACCTTTGCCCACAATCTGTCGTTTATGTATTTAAATGAACCATTCTTACTTTTTTCCCACATCTGACAGTAGACCAAGGTACCTTTCATTCAATGACTCATTTGGAACAGTGAGTATAGATTTGATAGAGTTCCTTCTAGACTCCGGGCAGCCCTTACCAAAAAGGATGGAGGATTTGGACAAGTTCACTCTCTGTCCCGAAGCATCGCAGTACTGTTGAACTGTATCTCTAATAATAGTTGCTGCAACGTCATTTGCCTTGAACATGAGTAAGCTGTCATCAGCAAACAACAAATGATTAACGGGAGGGGCCGTTGAAGGAAATATGCCCTAGAGGCAATAATAAAGTTGTTATTTATATTTCCTTATATCATGATAAATGTTTATTATTCATGCTAGAATTGTATTAACCGGAAACTTAGTACATGTGTGAATACATAGACAAACAGAGTGTCCCTAGTATGCCTCTACTTGACTAGCTCGTTAATCAAAGATGGTTAAGTTTCCCAGCCATAGACATGTGTTATCATTTGATGAACCGGATCACATCATTAGAGAATGATGTGATGGACAAGACCCATCCGTTAGCTTAGCACTATGATCATTTAGTTTATTGCTATTGCTTTCTTCATGACTTATACATGTTCCTATGACTATGAGATTATGCAACTCCCGAATACCGGAGGAACACTTAATGTGCTATCAAACGTCACAACATAACTGGATGATTATAAAGATGCTCTACAGGTGTCTCGGATGGTGTTTGTTGAGTTGGCATAGATCGAGATTAGGATTTGTCACTCTGAGTGTCAGAGAGGTATCTCTGGGCCCTCTCGGTAATGCTCATCACTATAAGCCTTGCAAGCAATGTAAATAATGAGTTAGTTGTCGGGTGATGCATTATGGAACGAGTAAAGAGACTTGCCGGTAACGAGATTGAGCTAGGTATGATGATACTGACGATCGAATCTCGGGCAAGTAACATACCGATGACAAAGGGAACAACGCATGTTGTTATGCGGTTTGACCGATAAAGATCTTCGTAGAATATGTAGGAGACAATATGAGCATCCAGGTTCTGCTATTGGTTATTGACCGGAGATGTGTCTCGGTCATGTCTACATAATTCTCGAACCCGTAGGGTCCGCATGCTTAACATTCGATGATGATTTGTATTATCAGTTATGTGATTTGATGTACCGAAGTTTGTTCGGAGTCCCGGATGAGATCACGGACATGACGAGGAGTCTCTAAATGGTCGAGACATAAAAATTCATATATTGGAAGCTTACATTCGGACATCGGAATGGTTCGGGTCGTTTCGGATGAGTTTCGGAGTACCGGAGGTTACCGGAACCCCTCCGGGAAGTTATTGGGCCTCATGGGCCTAGTGGTGGAAGAGAGGAGACAGGCCAGGGAGTGGCGCGCTGTCACATCCCTAGAATTGCTTGACATTAGTTGCATTAAGGCATTCATGTCATCATGTTAATTTCCATGAAAATTGAAATGGGGATTTGTGAAACCCTCAGAATCACTTTTGGAAATGACCTAAATAAAAATCGCTCCAAAAGGTCCAAGAAAATGCTCATGTGGCCTCTCTCAAAATATTGGGCAGAGATAACAACCTAACCAATATTTTTAGGATCTCATAAGTATTTATTTTGGGCATTTGGAATTAATACATTAAATATTTGCCTTGGATATATATTATTATATATATATAATATTGTCCAAAATTGTGCCCTTTTGTTGAGGAGCTCTGGAATAATATAGCAAGCTCC
This sequence comes from Aegilops longissima, assembly GCA_021605205.1. Lineage (NCBI taxonomy): Eukaryota > Viridiplantae > Streptophyta > Magnoliopsida > Poales > Poaceae > Aegilops > Aegilops longissima. Next base: position 102,182,674 of record CM038678.1, on the reverse strand, counting down.
TGCAAAAATTGGCATAATTAAATAAATTAGTTTGGTATTTTAAATAAATCAAACAAATGTCAGAAAAATAGAAAAGGAAACAAATTAGGTAAAAGCCTTACCTAACTTACCTGGCGCCTAGCCCCCTGTGCTGGCCCAGCACCTGCGGCCTGGCCGGCCCAGCTGGCCAGCCCCGGCCCAGCCCGCCTCCCTCCCCTGTCGTCTTCCTCCCCGACAGGGGGATGGGCGCGATGTTCGACGCGCTGCAGCTCCGCCGCGCCACGCCACGCCACCCCTCCCTGCCCGCCGCCCCTCGCCGCTCTGGACGATCCTGCGACGCCACGTGCGCCCGGGTCCTTCCCCACTCTCTCGCCTTCCCTCCTCGAGCTCTCTCTCCTCTCTTTCCCGAACGACACCGAGCGCCACCGCTGCCGCTGCTTGCCACCGCCCTTCCCTTGCCTCGCCGGCGTGCCCAATAGCTCCGCCTCGTCGCCCGGGACCTCTCCACGACCCACGCGTCCCCAAACGCCTCGAGCGCCGACTCGCCCTCGTCTTCAACCTCGGCACCCGAGCCGCCTCCGGCCGATTCGGCGCCGCCAGACCTCCCGAGCTCACCGATCCCTCTCCGACCAGCGGTGAGCTCCTCTTCCTTTCCCTCATCCCCCTCCGTCCCACGCTACCAGAGCCACCGCCCTGCTGGCACCAAGCCGCCGTCCGCCATGGCCGGCGAGCTCCGGCCCCGAGCGCCTCTGCCTCGCCGGCAGCTCCGACAGCCTCCGCAGCCTCTAGGTGCTTCCTAGCACCTCCGCCACTCCCCACGAGCCGCAACCCCACGGCCGCCCTTACCGAAGTTCCGCCACAGATAGTTCGTCGCCGGCCGATCCCGGCCGCCCGACCCGGCTATCCCCACCAAGAACCCCAACAGATCCCCACTCTCAGAGGTACTCTCCCTGCCCTTTTGGTGGCCGGAATGGCCATCTGACTTGCGCCAGCGCCGGGTTCGCCGGCTGGCTAAACGCCGGGCGCTCACGATCACGACCGGCGTGGGTTGACCCTGCCTGGTTTGACCTCCCCTCTCCTCACTGACATGCGGGCCCCGCCCGACTAACTACTTTAGTTAGGTTTAAAACTAATTTAACTAACCCGGGTTAGTGCTAACTAACTAGATTAGTTTAGTTAGTCATCGACGTGTGGCCCCACACAGGTTTGACTGGGCGCCAGTTGACGCTGACGCCACACTCGACGTCAGCCGACGCAGATAATCTCCTTTTATGGATTTAATTTAATTCAGTAAATTTCAGAAAATGTCCTAAACTTCAAAAATTCATAGAAATTCAACCGTAACTCAGATTCAAATAATTTATATATGAAAAATGATCAGAAAAATATGAAGAATCTGTTTATGCCATGATCATGCATGTTTGAACAAGTTAACATCACTGAATAGGATGAATCATGATTAGGGTAACTTATGAAATAGCATTTTGAGTTGGAATTCAACCTTGTTTGAATTCCACCCCAACTAACTTGGATTATTATTGCATTAGGTAAATTCAGTACCTTAATATGACATGTCATTCATGTGAATGTGCATTGCATTGATTGTGTTCTCTCTTATTGCGGTAATTGTCCCTCCTAGAGCGATGTACCGACGATGGTTATTCGATGACACCGATGAAGAACTATTATCTTGAAGTGCCGTGCAAGCAAAACCCCTTGTTCATTCCGATACAATCCCACTCTCTCGCTCCTGCTCTATTTTATTGCATTAGGACAACAACGATTCAATGTTACTTGCTGCGGTAGCTGAACCCTTGATCCTTTGCATGACTGTCATTCCACAAGAATTAGATGAAACCCACTAGCATGAGTAGGAGTTGTTTGAGCCCATGTTGTGCCTACTCATTTATGCTTGTTTGTCATGCCTGCTACGCTTAGAGTTGAGTCGGGTCGATTCATCGGGAATGAATTGGAAAGTGGTGAACATGTCCTCACTGTGTGTGAGCTAAGTGTGTGAACACGATTTGGTAAAGGTAGCGGTGAGAGGCCATGTAGGAGTACATGGTGGGTTGTCTCATTGCAGCCGCCCTCAGAACTGAGTTACGTGTTTGTGATCCATGAACAGCTACTACCACACATTGGGTTCCGTAACTCGACCCTCTCGACTTATTAATCAACTCGATCTCGCCCGGGAGTTGCAACTAGTTTCGTGTTTGTAGGTAGTGTTAGTAGTCTACCAAGTGGCACCCGTGCAGGTGGGCTTGGGACAGACTAGGCACAATGGCACGGTGTACCAAGTGGCACCGGTTGGTGGGCTTGGGAACCCTGCTCACATCGTTTGGGGCCGTGAGCGACACCCGGCCGGATCTCCTTGCGGATGGAACCCGAATAGGCGATAAACCCGGACGAGAGACTTGTGTGGTTGGTCGGTCGTGGCCGACTCCTCGCCCGGCTTCCGCTTGAAGGTTGCCGAGGTACATGACGTGTCTGGCGGTAAGTGGCGAGAGTGTGTGAAGAAGTACACCCTGCAGGTTATCATTATCTATTCAATAGCCGGATTCCTCGGATATGGAAACTTGGACCCTTGCATAGTTCATAGACAAGTGAAAGTGGATACCCTAAAATGCGCAAGATAAGCGTGAGTGCTATGGATGGCGCTTCTCGAGGTAGACGGGAGCGGATCCATAGTGGTGTATTGATATGGTGAATTTGTGGACTCGTGCGCCACCTCAAAAGAGTTACTCGCAATGTAGTTCAGATAGCCACCGAGTCAAAGCTGGCTTGCTGCGGTCAAACTCCACCACCCCTTTTGATAATGATGCATATGTAGTTAGTTCGATGTAAGTCTTGCTGAGTACAATTGTACTCACGCTTGCTTATTTTATGTTTTGCGAGAGACGTCGGCCTCGCTAGTAGTTCCGCTTGGACTTGACGCTTAGCTTGTTACCTCAGCTACGATCTTGTGCCTCGGCAGATCGGTAGATAGTCGCTTCTCACCTTTTCCATTTATAGTTGTGCGTACTCGAGACATGATTAGCTTCCGCTTGTGCTTTGACTTGTATGCTTTCAATGATGGGTCATGAGACCCATGTTTGTAATATCTCGCTCTTGAGCCTAATGAGTAATATATTGAGTTGTAGAGTTATGTTGTGATGCCATGTTGTATCTACGCATATTGAGCATAATGTGTGTATGTTTGAAATGCTTGGTATGTGTGGGATCCGACAAACTAGTTGTTTATCCTTGGCAGCCTCTCATATGGGGAAATGTAGTCTCGTGCCTCTGAGTGATAGTAGTCCGCTACAGCCCGGTTCACCGGAGTCCTGCTAGCCCAAGACTACTGCTTGGACACTTGACGGCGGCATGTGTTTCACTTCGTTCCTATGTCGTCCTTCGGGAAATGTCACGCGGTGTTATTCGAGTCCTGCCTAGCTCTGCTACAGCCCGGGATACCGAGTCCTGTTAGCCAGTGCTACAGCCGAATACATACGTTGATGACCGACATGCTCGATGTGATTCATGTATGCCTGTCCCCATGGGTTAGCGCCGCTTTGGGTTCACGACTAGCCATGTCGGCCCGGTTCTTTGTCATATGGATGCTAGCGACACTATCATATACGTGAGCCAAAAGACGCAAACGGTCCCGGCCATGGTAAGGCGACACCGTGGGAATACCGTGCGTGAGGCCGCAAAGTGATATGATGTGTTACATGCTAGATCGGTGTGACTTAGGATCGGGTCCCGACAGCGTTGGTATCGAGCCCGATTGCTCAGAGGATTACCAAGCCAAACTGGTGAAGTTGTGTCTAGAAATGCTTTAGTTATGTAAGGGAATTGATTGTGGAAGGAACGTAAGGCTCTTTTTACTCCTTATACCTCATGGCCTTCGATCCGGAAGTCATCCTCTTCTCTTCTACGGGGTTTAAGAACTAGGCTTCTCATCTATCTATTAGGATGACGTGTTACTAACCCATAGACTTGTAAGATTGTTGGTTTTAATCCCCAGTTCAGTTCCTACTATTTCTGTATGATAACTGTTGATCCCAAAATCTTGTTATGATGTTGTTGAGTGGTTATGCCACCGTTTTCTACAGGATGTCTCAAATCATTTTGAGCATTTACAGCCGTTATGCTGTCCGAGTCATCCCAAGTCTCTAAATAGTCTGATGCATTTGCAAATCCTTTCTTTCTGTTCCCGATGTCCTCTTTGGTCAGAATAAGCACACTAACCGGTGCGTTGGGGTAATTTATTGCCTTGACATATATGTTGGAACTACTATTATGACCCTAGGTGTTTAGGAAGTCACCTAGCAATTTAGCAATGCTTTTGTATCCCCAGTGTGATGATTCTGGCCATCATTTTCGAAAGCATCCCGTGATGCCATTTAATAGTAGGCATTCTACTCCTGGGTTTCTGGACCCGAGATTCACCCTACTTACCTCATGTTGTTAGTATTTGCTAGTGCCTTTAGGACATTAGTAACCTTGCGATAGTCCTCGAGGGCCGTGGTATTTCCTTCTTCCAAATACTACGAACCGCTTATGGCAGAAGTTCCTCGTTGAACCAATACATCACAGTAAGAGTGCTCCGAGGAGTTCTCTATTCATAATTGTGACTCGCCAATTCTACCTTTACGCATGGATTATCTGGAAGAAATGTTGAGCTTCGTTCGACATACTAATCCGTGCATCCACAACTCGAAAATTATATGTTCCTTTGAGTTGTTCTCTTAGATGCCTTCGACCTTCATCTATCAATTGATAGCCAAGGGTATGTGCGCATTTGTGTTCATCGATGCATTTTATCCTTGGGTCCGTCAAGCCATTCCATTCGGAATGACTAGGAGAAACAAACTCCAGTACCTCATCCATTTCTAGGATTGGGTCAAAGTAGTTGCATCCCGCAGATCAAACGCCAATTCAGCTTTTGTTCTGTTCTACCTCGGAGTGTTACCATCTTTATGTCAAGAGTGTCATGGGAATTGCACAACCTCCTAGGAATTCTTGATGCAGTTGATACTTCTCATCATCATTGTTCATTTCTCGGTTCCGTGTTGATGCAACCGGAAAGCCGACAAGTGAATTGTGATGTGTGAAATCAATACTCCGAGCAACTTGTCGCTTGGTAGTGAATGGACGATATTCTCATTCTTAGCATGTTGGTTGTCAAACCATCGTCCTAAGATTGATTGTGCTACCTAGTCCCTATTTCTGGTGCACACCTCGATTGATGAGTTAGGATTGTGTCAAGTCCTCACTCATTTGATCATATCGTCTTGCCCTCAAAAGCAAGATTGTTCTCGAGCTTAGTAACATACCGGTGGTTCGTGACTTTCCAATTATCTTCTTGGAAGTGTTACCGGGTTGCTTCCTGACTGTTATGTTGAGCTCGTGATCAAGTTGGTTCCCTATGGACCACCCTTTCTCCAAGAATCTGTGTTGGATATTCCTGAGCTAGTTGGTTAAGCTAGACAATAACTTGGAGAGTTGGAAGATAAAAGCTTGTCCAACTTAGCTCGATCCAAAGGGATATTCTTGTGTAGTGTGTGTTGAAGAAAGATGATATCTTCATCGATTGGTCCTCGTGATCAGTTGTTGGACCTATTGTCCTACCAATTCCTTGACTTGAGTATGGGCCATTGTCAAGCCAAATCAGAACCAACGATATTCGTAATGTTGTCTTACTCGTGGTTGATCCTTCGAGCATACACCATTACCTCTTTTGGTCTGACCAATACTATCACGTGTTCACATGATGGTGGAAGTCCAGTGATATGGAAATTCCGATGAGCTATTGTTGAGCCCATCAGCAGTAATTTGTCTCCCCCATGAGTCATGTGGAACACCAACGTAGTATTGGAAACTTGTGCAAGCATTTCTTCGTGTTTCGTTCATGAAGCATATGTTTGGATGAAAGTAGTGACTTCCTCTAATTCATGTGCATCTGATGTAAGTTGCCGCCATGAATTTGAGAAAGGTTTGTTTTGTTTCCTGTGGAATCATCCCAAGTCCGTCATGCATGTGCAAAGTATTCTATGGTTTGATAGTGATCATCTTCATTCCGTATGTATCCCTAGCACACCAAGCCACTGATTGATTTGTTCAAGGAAGTAAGTTCCTTCTTAAGAGCATGCCTTATGCAAGGACTTCAATATCCTCGATCATGGTTCCCCACCTGAACTCGGTAGTATTTTATTATAAGACTACTACGTGGCCATGTTTGTCTGGGACAATGTGTTCACAGGTTTGTAGCAGAACCAGCTCATGTTTTGGGGCTTGCTATCGTAGTTCATGTCCCGAGAATCTCGCAACACCATCTCGTCGAATTGTGTTGCAACCCTTCATTTTTAGACACGATGAGTCTGAAGTATCCTAACACCAACCAGATCTGAATCTCAGGCAGATATGATGGTTGGAACATCCGAACAGTTGCATTTCGTTCCCAGCTTGCACCGTCCTTGTGCTATCCCGCTATAGACTGTCTTCTTAGCAATTCTTGTCCAGGTTTATCTTCAAAGTGGACTTACCATGGGTTCCCCCCCCACCTTCGATGATAAGCAAAATCATCCATTGCGTTGTCTTCAACAAGGTAGTCCACATCATCCATTCTAGTCCGGGTGTACCATTCCTTTGCACTCCACCAAATGATCGCTCGTGATTGCCTTAGGCTGGTATAAAGAGTTCCAATGATCTATGGATCAAAAGTAATTCTTTTTGCCACTTAAGGGAATAGTTCCTTGCGCCACCTTTCTCGAGGTGTCCCGTTACGGGATCATGGTGAATATTCTTCGCCACCTTGACACCATCCACCATCTCCCTAAGCGTGGAATTGTGACCACTAATCAAACCTCGTTGTTGTTCTTCCATCCCCCTCGATGTATTTTGTGTCTCAACTCGAGATGTGACACCGTCTCAGCCCGGGAGTTGATCATGTTTACCTGATCTTCATTAAGATCGAATCATGTAGGGTTTCCCTTCTTTCGTTGTCGAGTCGGGTGAAGATCTCAAGACGCCAAGATCAAGAAGATGGAGTGAACCAACATCTTCGAGGAAGGCAATTGGATCATGGAGATTGTAATAGTTTGTGACCTCCTTTTCCTTTTACTCACGCCTTGAATCTCGGTGAGATTCTTGTTTAGTGGGGGTGAGTTGTCACATCCCTAGAATTGCTTGACATTAGTTGCATTAAGGCATTCATGTCATCATGTTAATTTCCATGAAAATTGAAATGGGGATTTGTGAAACCCTCAGAATCACTTTTGGAAATGACCTAAATAAAAATCGCTCCAAAAAGGTCCAAGAAAATGCTCATGTGGCCCTCTGAAAATATTGGGCAGAGATAACAACCTAACCAATATTTTTAGGATCTCATAAGTATTTATTTTGGGCATTTGGAATTAATACATTAAATATTTGCCTTGGATATATATTATTATATATATATAATATTGTCCAAAATTGTGCCCTTTTGTTGAGGAGCTCTGGAATAATATAGCAAGCTCCTGCAAAAATTGGCATAATTAAATAAATTAGTTTGGTATTTTAAATAAATCAAACAAATGTCGAAAAATAGAAAAGGAAACAAATTAGGTAAAAGCCTTACCTAACTTACGGCGCTTAGCCCCTGTCTTGGTTGGCTGAAGACTGCTGGCTCTGGCCGGCCCACTGGCCAGCCCAGCCCAGCCCGCCTCCCTCCTGTCGTCTTCCTCCCGACAGGGGATGGGGCGATGCCCGCGCAAGGCCCGCGCGCCGCCGCCCCCCTCCCTCCTGCCTGCCTCCCCTCGCCCGCTCTGGACGATCCCGCGCGACGCCACGTGCGCCCCGGGTCCTTCCCCCACTCTCTCTCGCCTTCCCCTCCCCTGGAGCTCTCTCTCCCTCTCTTTCCCGAACGACACCGAGAGCGCCACCGCTCGCCGCCGCGGCCACCGCCCTTCCCTTGCCTCGCCGGCGTGCCCAATAGCTCCGCCTCGTCGCCCCGGACCTCTCCGCTGACCCACGCGTCCCCAAACGCCCTCGAGCGCCGACCTCGCCCTCGTCTTCAACCTCGGGCACCCGAGCCGCCTCCGGTCGATTCGGCGCCGCCAGACCTCCCGAGCTCACTGATCCCTCTCCGACCCAGCGGTGAGCTCCTCTTCCTTTCCCTCATCCCCCTCCGCCCCACGCGCCAGAGCCACCGCCCTGCTGGCACCCGGCCGCCGTCCGCCATGGCCGGGCGAGCTCCGCCCCGAGCGCCTCGCCTCGCCTGGCAGCTCCGACAAGGCCTCCGCAGCCTCTAGGTGCTTCCTAGCACCTCCGCCACTCCCTCACGAGCCGCAACCCCACGGCCGCCCTTACCCAGTTCCGCCGCCAGATAGTTCGTCGCCGGCGCCGATCCCGGCCGCCTGACCCCGGCTATCCCCACCAAGAACCCCGCAGATCCCGGCTCTCCAGAGGTACTCTCCGGCCCTTTTGGTGGCCGGAATGGCCATCTGCACTTGCGCCATTGGCGTGGTTCGCTGGCGGCTAAACGCCGCGCGCCACGATCGCTGACCGGCGTGGGTTGACCTGCCTGGTTTGACCTCCCTCTCCTCATCGACATGCGGGCCCGCCCGACTAACTACTTTAGTTAGGTTTAAAACTAATTTAACTAACCGGGTTAGTGCTAACTAACTAGATTAGTTTAGTTAGTCATCGACGTGTGGCCCCACACGCCAGTTTGACCTGGGCGCCAGTTGACTCGCTGACGCCACATCGACGTCAGTCGACGCAGAATCTCCTTTTATGGATTTAATTTAATTCAGAAATTTTTAAAATGTCCTAAACTTCAAAAATTCATAGAAATTCAACCGTAACTCAGATTCAAATAATTTATATATGAAAAATGATCAGAAAAATATGAAGAATCTGTTTATGCCATGATCATGCATGTTTGAACAAGTTAACATCACTGAATAGGATGAATCATGATTAGGGTAACTTATGAAATAGCATTTTGAGTTGGAATTCAACCTTGTTTGAATTCCACCCCAACTAACTTGGATTATTATTGCATTAGGTAAATTCAGTACCTTAATATGACATGTCATTCATGTGAATGTGCATTGCATTGATTGTGTTCTCTCTTATTGCCGGTAATTGTCCCCTCCCGGTAGACGATGTACCGACGATGGTTATTCGATGACACCGATGAAGAACTATTATCTTCAGAAGTGCCAGGCAAGCAAAACCCCCTTGTTCATTCCGATACAATCCCACTCTCTCGCTCCTGCTCTATTTTATTGCATTAGGACAACAACGATTCAAGCTGTTACTTGCTCATGTAGCTGAACCCTTGATCCTTTGCATGACCTGTCATTCCACAAGAATTAGATGAAACCCACTAGCATGAGTAGGAGTTGTTTGAGCCCATGTTGTGCCTACTCATTTATGCTTGTTTGTCATGCCTGCCATTGCTTAGAGTTGAGTCGGGTCTCGATTCATCGGGAATGAATTGGAAAGTGGTGAACATGTCCTCTGTGTGTGAGCTAAGTGTGTGAACACGATTTGGTAAAGGTAGCGGTGAGAGGCCATGTAGGAGTACATGGTGGGTTGTCTCATTGCAGCCGCCCTCGTGAACTGAGTTCGTGTTTGTGATCCATGAACAGCTACTACCACACATTGGGTTCCGTAACTCGACCCTCTCGACTTATTAATCAACTCGATCTCTGTCCGGGAGTTGCAACTAGTTTCGGTGTTTGTAGGTAGTGTTAGTAGTCTACCAAGTGGCACCGTGCAGGTGGGCTTGGGACAGACTAGGCACTGATGGCACGGTGTACCAAGTGGCACCGGTTGGTGGGCTTGGGAACCCTGCTCACATCGCTTGGGGCCGTGGCGACACCCCGGCCGGATCTCCTTGCGGATGGAACCCGAATAGGCGATAAACCCGGACGAGAGACTTGTGTGGTTGGTCGGTCGTGGCCGACTCCCTCGCCCGGCTTCCGCTTGAAGGTTGCCGAGGTACATGACGATGTCTGTATGTGTAAGTGGCGAGCGTGTGTGAAGAAGTACACCCTGCAGGGTTATCATTATCTATTGAATAGCCGGATTCCTCGGATATGGAAACTTGGACCCTTGCATAGTTCATAGACAAGTGAAAGTGGATACCCTAAAATGCGCAAGATAAGCGTGAGTGCTATGGATGGCGTTTCGAGGTAGACGGAGCGGATCCATAGTGGTGTATTGATATGGTGAATTTGTGGACTCGCAGCGCCACCTCAAAAGAGTTACTCGCAATGTAGTTCGGGATAGCCACCGAGTCAAAGCTGGCTTGCTGCGGTCAAACTCCACCACCCCTTTTGATAATGATGCATATGTAGTTAGTTCGATGTAAGTCTTGCTGAGTACAATTGTACTCACGCTTGCTTATTTTATGTTTTGCGAGAGACGTCGGTCTCGCTAGTAGTTCCGCTTGGACTTCGACGTTTAGCTTGTTACCTCAGCTACGATCTTGTGCCTCGGCAGGATCTGGTAGATAGTCAGGCTTCTCAGCCTTTTCCATTTATAGTTGTCTGTACTCAGACATGATTAGCTTCCGCTTGTGCTTTGACTTGTATGCTCTGAATGATGGGTCATGAGACCCATGTTTGTAATATCTCGCTCTTCGGAGCCTAATGAGTAATATATTGAGTTGTAGAGTTATGTTGTGATGCCATGTTGTATCTACGCATATTGAGCATAATGTGTGTATGTTTGAAATGCTTGGTATGTGTGGGATCCGACAAACTAGTTGTTTATCCTTGGCAGCCTCTCATATGGGGAAATGTAGTCTCGTGCCTCGAAAGTGATAGTAGTCCGCCACTGCCCGGTTCACCGAGTCCCGCTAGCCCAGACTACCGCTTGGACACTTGACTGGCGGCATGTGTTTCACTTCGTTCCTATGTCGTCCTTCGGGAAATGTCACGCGGTGTTATTCGAGTCCTGCCTAGCCTGCTACAGCCCGGGATACCGAGTCCTCATAGCCAGTGCTACAGCCCGAATACATACGTTGATGACCGACATGCTCGATGTGATTCATGTATGCCTGTCCCCATGGGTTAGCGCCGCTTTGGGTTCACGACTAGCCATGTCGGCCGGGTTCTTTGTCATATGGATGCTAGCGACACTATCATATACGTGAGCCAAAAGGCGCAAACGGTCCCGGACCATGGTAAGGCGACACCCGTGGGAATACTGTGCGTGAGGCCGCAAAGTGATATGATGTGTTACATGCTAGATCGGTGTGACTTAGGATCGGGGTCCTGACACGCGCGCCCACCCCTAGCCCAAACCGAATTGGACTAGGGTTGGGGGGCCGGCCCCCCTTTCCTTCTCTCCTCCTCCTCCCCCCTTCTCCTTGTGGGAATAGGAAAGGGGGGCGAATCCTATTTGGAGTAGGACTCCCCCCGGGCGCGCCACACTTTGGCCGGCCTCCTCCTCCCTCCCCCCTTTATATACGTGGGAAGGGGGCACCCCAAAGGCACACAAAAGTTTCTCTTAGCCGTGTGCGGTGCCCCCCTCCACAGAAACACACCTCAGTCATATCATCCTAGTGCTTAGGCGAAGCCCTGCACCGGTAACTTCATCATCACCGTAGCCACACCGTCACGATGACAGAACTCTCCCTTCGCCTCAACTGGATCAAGAGTACGAGGGACGTCATCGGGCTGAACGTATGCTGAACTCGGAGGTGCCGTACATTTGGTGCTAAGATCGGTCGGATCCTGAAGACGTACGACTACATCAACCGTGTTGATAAACGCTTCCACTTTCGGTCTACAAGGGTACGTGGACACACTCTCCCCGCTCGTTGCTATGCTTCTCCTAGATAGATCTTGCGTGATCGTAGGATATTTTTTTGAAATACTACGTTCCCCAATAGTGGCATCCGAGCCAGGTCTATGCGTAGATGTTATATGCACGAGTACAACACAAAGAGTTGTGGGCAATAATACTCATACTGCTTACCAGCATGTCATACTTTGATTCGGCGGTATTGTTGGATGAAGCGGCCCAGACCGACATTACATGACCGTGTTCATGAGACTTGTTCTACCGCCGTGCTTCGCCCACAGGTGGCTAGTGGGTGTCTATTTCTCCAGCTTTAGCTTAATCGAGTTTCACTACGCCCGGTCCTTGTTGAAGGTTAAAACAGCACACTTGAAGAAAAAATCATTGTGGTTTTGATGCGTAGGTAAGAATGGTTCTTGCTAGAAGCTCGTAGCAGCCACGTAAAACTTGCAACAACAAAGTAGAGGACGTCTAACTTGTTTTTGCAGGGCTTGATGTGATGTGATATGGTCAAGACGTGATGATATATTAATTGTTGTATGAGATGATCATGTTTTGTAAAAGTTATTGGCAACTGGCAGGAGCCTTATGGTTGTCGCTTTATTGTATGAAATGCAATCGCCATGTAATTGCTTTACTTTATCGATCACTAAGTGGTAGCGATAGTCGTAGAAGCAATAGTTGGCGAGACGACAACGATGCTTTGATGGAGATCAAGGTGTGAAGCTGGTGACAATGGTGATCATGATGGTGCTTGGAGATGGAGATCAAAGGAACAAGATGATGATGGCCATATCATATCACTTATATTGATTGCATGTGATGTTTATCCTTTATGCATCTTATTTTGCTTAGTACGGCGGTGCATCATAAGATGATCTCTCACTAAATTTCAAGGTATAAGTGTTCTCCCTAAGTGTGCACCGTTGCGACAGTTCGTCATGCCAAGACACCACATGATGATCGGGTGTGATAAGCTCTACGTTCACATACAACGGGTGCAAGGCAGTTTTGCACACGCAGAAGACTCGGGTTAAACTTGACGAGCCTAGCATATGCAGATATGGCCTCGGAACACTGAGACCGAAAGGTTGAGCGTGAATCATATAGTAGATATGATCAACATAGTGATGTTCACGATTGAAAACTACTCCATCTCACGTGATGATCGAACATGGTTTGTTTGATATGGATCACGTGATCACTTAGATGATTAGAGGGATGTCTATCTAAGTGGGAGTTCTTAAGTAATATGATTAATTGAACTTTAATTTATCATGAACTCAGTACCTGATAGTATTTTGCATGTCTATGTTGTTGTAGATGAATGGCCCGTGCTATGGTTTCGTTGAATTTTAATGCGTTCCTAGAGATAACTAAGTTGAAAGATGATGGTAGCAACTACACGGACTGGGTCCGTAACTTGAGGATTATCCTCATTAATGCACAGAAGAATTACGTCCTGAAAGCACCGCTAGGTGCAAGACCCGCTGCAGGAGCAACGCCGGACATTATGAACGCCTGGCAGAGCAAAGCTGATGACTACTCAATAGTTCAGTGTGCAATGCTTTACGAATTAGAACTAGAACTTCAACAACGTTTTGAATGTCATGGAGCATATGAGATGTTCCAGGAGTTGAAGAATATTTCAAGAAAATGCCCGGATTGAGAGATATGAAGTCGCCAATAAGTTCTACAGCTGAAAAATGGAGGAGAATAGTTCTGTCAGTGAACATATACTCAAAATGTCTGGGTATCATAATCACTTGACTCATCTGGGAGTTAATCTTCCGGTTGATAGTGTCATTGACAGAGTTCTTCAATCACTGCCACCAAGCTACAAAAGCTTCATGATGAACTATAATATGCAAGGGATGGATAAGACAATTCCCGAGCTCTTCGCGATGCTAAAGGCTGTGGAGGTAGAAATCAAGAAGGAGCATCAAGTGTTGATGGTTAACAAGACCACTAGTTTCAAGAAGAAGGGCAAAGGGAAGAAGGGGAACTGCACGAAGAATGGCAAGCAAGTTGCTGCTCAAGTGAAGAAGCCCAAGTCTGGACCTAAGCCTGAGACTGAGTGCTTCTACTGCAAAGGGACTGGTCACTGGAAGCAGAACTGCCCCAAGTATTTGGCGGATAAGAAGGATGGCATAGTGAAAAGTATATTTGATATACATGTTATTAATGCGTACCTTATTAATGCTCGTAGTAGCGCCTGTGTATTTGATACTGGTTCTGTTGCTCATATTTGCAACTCAAAACAGGGGCTACGGATTAAGAGGAGATTGGCTAAGGACGAGGTGACGATGCGCGTGGGAAATGGTTCCAAAGTCGATGTGATCGCCGTCGGCACGCTACCTCTACATCTACCTTCGGGATTAGTTTTAGACCTGAATAATTGTTATTTTGTGCCAGCGTTAAGCATGAACATTATATCTGGATCTTGTTTGATGCGAGACGATTATTCATTTAAATTGGAGAATAATGGTTTTTCTATTTATATGAGTAATATCTTTTATGGTCATGCACCCTTGATGAGTGGTCTATTTTTGTTGAATCTCGATAGTAGTGATACACATATTCATAGTATTGAAGACAAAAGATATAAGTTTAATAATGATAGTGCAACTTATTTGTGGCACTGCCGTTTAGGTCATATTGGTGTAAAGCGCATGAAGAAACTCCATACTGATGGGCTTTTGGAATCACTTGATTATGAATCACTTGATGCTTGCGAACCATGCCTCATGGGCGAGATTACTAAGACTCCGTTCTCCGGAACAATGGAGCGAGCAATAGACTTGTTGGAAATAATACATACTGATGTACGCGGTCCGATGACTGTTTAGGCTCGCAGCGTGTATCATTATTTTCTGACCTTCACAAATGATTTGAGCAGATATGGGTATATCTACTTGATGAAACATAAGTCTGAAACATTTGAAAAGTTCAAAGTGTTGGGGAACACAGTAATTTCAAGAATATTCCTACGATCACGCAAGATCTATCTAGGTAATGCATAGCAACTAGAGGGGAGAGTGTTGTCTATGTACCCTCGTAGACCGAAAGTGGAAGCGTTATGACAACGCGGTTGATGTAGTCGTACGTCTTCACGATCCGACCGATCTCAGCACCGAACATACGGCACCTCCGAGTTCAGCACACGTTCAACTCGATGACGTTCCTCGTACTCTCGATCCAGTTGAGGCCGAGGGAGAGTTTTGTGATCACGACGGCGTGGTGACGGTGATGATGAAGTTATCGGCGCAGGGTTCGCCTAAGCACTACGACGATATGACCGAGGTGGAATATGGTGGAGGGGGCACCGCACACAGCTAAGACAACTGTCAACTTGTGTGTCCAAGGGTGCCCCCTGCCCCCGTATATAAAGGAGCAAGGGGAGGGGGTCGGTGGCCTCATAGGGTGCGCCCCAAGGGGGGAATCCTACTCCAACTAGGAGTAGGTTCCCCTTTCCTAGTCCAACTAGGAGGGGAAGGAAAGAGGAGGAGGGGAGAAGGAAAGAGGGGGCCAGCCCCCCAATCCCTAAACCAATTCGGTTTGGGCCTAGGGGGGCACGCCCCACAGCTCCCTTGCTGCCCTCTATTTCCACTAAGGTCAATGAAGGCCAATTGACCCCCCGGGGGGGTTCCGGTAACTCCCCGGTACTCCGGTATTTATCCGGTGACCCCCTTCCTGTGTCCGAATATAACCTTCCAATATATCAATCTTTATGTCTCGACCATTTCAAGACTCCTCATCATGTTTGTGATCCCATCCGGGACTCCGAACAACCTTCGGTACATCAAAACACATACACTCATAATACCGATCGTCATCGAACGTTAAGCGTGCGGACTCTAAGGGTTCAAGACCTATGTAGACATGACCAAAACTCATCTCCGGTCAATAACAAATAGCGGAACCTGGATGCTCTTATTGGTTCCTACATATTCTACAAAGAACTTTATCGGTCAAACCGCATAACAACATACGTTGTTCCCTTTGTCATCGGTATGTTACTTGCCCGAGATTCGATCGTCGGTATCATCATACCTAGTTCAATATCGTTGCCGGCAAGTCTCTTTACTCGTTCAGTAATGCAACATTCCGCAACTAACTCATTAGTCACATTGCTTTCAAGGCTTATAGTGATGTGCATTACCGAGAGGGCCCAGAGATACCTCTCCAAAACACGGAGTGACAAATCCTAATCTCGATCTATGCCAACTCATCAAACACCATCAGAAACACCTGTAGAGCATCTTTGTAATCACCCAGTTACGTTGTGACATTTGATAGCACACTAAGTGTTCCTCCGGCATTCGGGAGTTGCATAATCTCATAGTCATAGGAACATGTATAAGTTATGAAGAAAGCAATAGCAACAAACTAAATGATCATCGTGCTAAGCTAACGGGTGGGTCAAGTCAATCACATCATTCTCTAATGATGTGATCCCGTTAATAAAATGACAACTCATGTCCATGGCTAGGAAACTTTAACCATCTTTGATTAACGAGCTAGTCAAGTAGAGGCATACTAGTGGCACTCAGTTTGTCTATGTATTCACACATGTACTAAGTTTACGGTTAATACAATTCTAGCATGAATAATAAACATTTATCATGATATAAGTAAATATAAATAACAACTTTATTATTGCCTCTAGGGCATATTTCCTTCAGTATCCCACTTGCACTAGAGTCAATAATCTAGTTCACATCGTCATGTGATTTCACACCAATAGTTCACATCTTTATGTTATTTGTTCACATCTCCATGTGACTAATACCCAAAGGGTTTACTAGAGTTAATAATCTAGTTCACATCGCTATGTTATTAACACCCAAAGAGTGATCATGTTTTGCTTGTGAGAGAAGTTTAGTCAATGGGTCTGTCACATTCAGAGCCATATGTATTTTGCAAATTTCTATGTCTACAATGCTCTGCACGGAGCTACTTTAGATAATTGCTCCCACTTTCAATATGTATTCAGATTGAGATTTAGAGTCATCCGGATCAGTGTCAAAGCTTGCATCGGCGTAACTCCTTACGACGAACTCTTTATCACCTCCATAACCGAGAAATATCTCCTTATTCCACTAAGGATAATTTTGACCGTTGTCCAGTGATCCACTCCTGGATTACTATTGTACCCTCTTGCCAAACTCATGGTGAGGTTCATAATAGGTCTGGTACACAGCATATCATACTTAGTAGAACCTATAACTGAGGCATAGGGAATGAATTTTCATTCTCTTTCTATTTTCTGCCGTGGTCAGGTTTTGAGTCTTTACTCAACTTCACACCTTGCAACACAGGCAAGAACTCTTTCTTTGACGGTTCCATTTTGAACTACTTCAAAATCTTGTCAAGGTATGTACTCATTGAAAAAACTTATCAAGCGTCTTGTTCTATCTTTATAGATCTTGATGCTCAATATGTAAGCAGCTTCATCGAGGTCTTTCTTTGATAAACTCCTTTCAAACACTCCTTTATGCTTTCCATAAAAATTCTACATTATTTCCGGTTAACAATATGTCATTCACATATACAAATCAGAAATGTTGTAGTGCTCCCACTAACTTTCTTGTAAATACAGGCTTGTCAAAAAGTCTGTATAAAACCATATGCTTTGATCACACTATCAAAGCATATATTCCAACTCCGAGATGCTTGCACCAGTCCATAGATGGATCGCTGGAGCTTACACACTTTGTTACCACCTTTTGGATCGATTAAACCTTCTGGTTGCATCATATACAACTTTTCTTTAAGATATCCGTTAAGGAATGCAGTTTTGACATCCATTTGCCAAATTTCATAATTATAAAATGCAACAATTGCTAACATGATTCGGATGGACTTAAGCATCACTACGGGTGAGAAGGTCTCATCGTAGTCAACTCCTTGAACTTGTCGAAAATATTTCGCAACAAGTCGATCTAGATAGTAACATTACCGTCAGCGTCAGTCTTCTTCTTGAAGATCCATTTATTCTCTATGGTTTGCCGATCATCGGGCAAGTCAACCAAAGTCCACACTTTGTTCTCATACATGGATCCCATCTCAGATTTCATGGCCTCAAGCGATTTTGCGGAATCTGGGCTCATTATTGCTTACTCATAGTTAGTAGATTCATCATGGTCAAGTAACATGACCTCCAGAACAGGATTACCGTACCACTCTGGTATGGATCTTTCTCTGGTTGACCTACGAGGTTCGATAGTAACTTGATCAGAAGTTTCATGATCATCATCATTAGCTTCCTCACTAATTGGTGTAGGAATCACTGGAATTGACTTCTGTGATGTACTACTTTCCAGTTCGGGAGAAGGTACAATTACCTCATCAAGTTCTACTTTCCTCCCACTCACTTATTTCGAGAGAAACTCCTTCTTTATAAAGGATCCATTCTTAGCAACGAATATCTTGCCTTCGGATCTGTGATAGAAGGTGTACCCAACAGTTTCCTTTGGGTATCCTATGAAGACACATTTCTCCGATTTGGGTTTGATCTTATCAGGTTGAAACTTTTTCACATAAGTATCGCCGCCCCAAACTTTAAGAAACGACAGCTTAGGTTTCTTGCCAAACCACAATTCATATGGCGTCGTCTTAACGGATTTAGATGGTGCCCTATTTAACGTAAATGCAGTTGTCTTTAATGCATAACCCCAAAATGATAACGATAAATCAGTAAGAGACATCATAGATCGCACCATATCTAATAAAGTGCGGTTACAATGTTCGAACACACCATTACGCTGTGGTGTTCCGGGTGGCGTGAGTTGCGAAGCTATTCCACATTGTTTCAAATGAATACCAAACTCGTACTCAAATATTCTCCTCCACGATCAGATCATAGAAACTTTATTTTCTTTTCACGATTATTTTCTACTCCACTCTGAAATTCTTTGAACTTTTCAAATGTTTCAGACTTATGTTTCATTAAGTAGATATACCCATATCTGCTCAAATCATTTGTGAATGTCGGAAAATAACGATACCCGCCGCGAGCCTCAACACTCATCGGACTGCATACATCAGTATGTATTATTTCTAGTAAGTCAGTTGCTCGCTCCATTGTTCCGGAGAACGGAGTTTTAGTCATCTTGCCCATGAGGCATGGTTCGCAAGCATCAAGTGATTCCAAAAGCCCATCAGCATGGAGTTTCTTCATGCGCTTTACACCAATATGACCTAAACGGCAGTGCCACAAATAAGTTGCACTATCATTATTAAGTTTGCATATTTTGGCTTCAATATTATGAATATGTGTATCACTACGATCGAGATTCAATAAACCATTCACCTTGGGTGTATGACCACAGAAGGTTTTATTCATGTAAACAGAATAACAATTATTCTTTGACTTAAATGAATAACCGTATTGCAATAAACATGATCCAATCATCTTATGCTCAACGCAAACATCAAAGAACATTTATTTTAGGTTCAACACTAATCCCAAAGGTAAAGGGAGTGTGCGATGGTGATCTTATCAACCTTGGAATCACTTCCAACACACATCGTTGTTGGGGAACGTAGTAATTTCAAAAAAATTCCTACACACACGCAAGATCATGGTGATGCATAGCAATGAGAGGGGAGAGTGTTGTCTACGTACCCTCGTAGACCGAAAGCGAAAGCGTTAGCACAACGCGGTTGATGTAGTCATACGTATTCACGATCCGACCGATCCAAGTACCGAACGTACGACACCTTCGAGTTCAGCACACATTCGGCTCGATGACGTCCCATGAACTCCGATCCAGCAGAGCTTTGCGGGAGAGTTCCGTCAGCACGACGGCGTGATGACGGTGTTGATGATGCTACCGACGCAGGGCTTCGCCTAAGCACCGCTACGATATTACCAAGGTGGAATATGGTGGAGGGGGCCACCGCACACGGCTGGGAGAGATCAACAGATCAACTTGTGTGTCTAGAGGTGCCTGAGGGAGTCCTGGATTAAGGGGTCCTCGGACAGCCAGACTATATAATTTGGCCGGACTGTTGGACTATGAAGATACAAGATTGAAGACTTCGTCCCGTGTCCGGATGGGACTCTCCTTTGCGTGGAAGGCAAGCTTGGCAATTTAGATATATAGATTTCCTTCTCTGTAACCGACTCTGTGTAACCCTAGCCCCCTCCGGTGTCTATATAAACCGGAGGGTTTAGTCTGTAGAACAACAACAATCATAATCATAGGCTAGCTTCTAGGGTTTAGCCTCTACGATCTCATGGTAGATCAACTCTTGTAATACTCATATCATCAAGATCAATCAAGCAGGAAGCAGGGTATTACCTCCATCGAGAGGGCCCAAACCTGGGTAAAACATCGTGTCCCCTGCCTCCTGTTACCATTAGCCTTAGACGCACAGTTCGAGACCCCCTACCCGAGATCTGCCGGTTTTGACACCGACATTTGTGCTTTCATTGAGAGTTCCACTGTGTCGTCGTGATAAGGCTCGATGGCTCCTTCAATCATCTTCAACGACGCGGTCCAGAGGGAGGTTTTCCTTCCCGAACAGATCTTCGTATTCGGCGGCTTCGCACTGCGGGCCAACTCGCTTGGCCACCTGGAGCGGATCGATAGCTACGCCCCTGGCCATCAGGTCAGGTTTGGAAGCTTGAACTGTACTGCCGATATCCGCGGAGACTTGATCTTCGACGGATTCGAGCCCATGTCAGGTACGCTGAACAGTCACGATGAGCATGACTTAGATCTGCCATCAAACAATGTTCTGGAGATCGCACCTATGGCGGCCCCGGGAATCAATCCGGAGCAGATCGCGCCCTCCAAGGACGGGTGGATAGACCCCGCCACGGAGGCCGAACACTCATTGGCGTTGGAGCCGAACACTGAAGCCACCTCCTGTGAGGATGGTATCCTCGGACCCTCGGACTCGTCTCCGGCTACAAGATCCGAACCGCGTACGTCCGTGCCTATCAAATCTGATTGGGCACCAGTCATGGAGTTCACCTCCGCGGATATTTTTCAGCACTCGCCCTTGGGTGATGTGCTAAATTCATTAAGGTCTCTTTCCTTGTCGGGAGACTCTTGGCCGAACTATGTCCGACTCGAGTGGGAAGCGGACGATGAAGAAATTCGTCCCCCACCCACCACCCACTTAATAGCCACTATCGATGACTTAACCGACGTGCTTGACTTCAACTCCGAAGACATCGATGGTATGGACGACAATGCAGGAGAAGAACAGGAACCACCGCCTATAGGGCGCTAGACAGCCACCTCATCATACGATATATATATGGTGGACACCCCCAAAGAAAGCAATGGCGATGAGGCAACGGAAGATAACCCCGTGGAGAAGCAATCTAGGCACCGGCGTCATAGGCGCCGCTCCAAGCCCCGCCATAGCAAAAATAGTGATACCGGCACAAGAGACAACAGTCCGGATGGTGCCGAAGACGAAAACAATCCCGCCTAGCCAGGCTTCGAGCAGGCCGAGCGAGGGGATGGGCAAGCTAGCCCTAAAGAACAGGCAACAGATGGAGAATCAGAGGATGATAACTACATGCCTCTCTCCGAAGACGAAGTGAGCTTTGGCGACGAAGAATTCATCGTGCCTGAGGATCCCGTCGAGCAAGAGCGCTTCAAGTGCCGGCTTATAGCCACTGCAAAAAGCCTGAAGAAAAAGCAGCAACAGCTCCAAGCTGATCAAGATCTGCTAACTAATAGATGGACCGAGGTCCTGGCTGCCGAGGAATACGGACTCGAGCGCCCTACCAAAAGTTACCCAAAGCGCAGGTTGCTACCTCAACTCGAGGAAGAGGCGTTAAAGCCCACACTACCAGCGCATGATGCGGCTGACCGGCCACCCCGTGGCCGAGACAAAGCGGCATACCAGCCCAAAGTCCAGACCGCATCCCATCGCCAATCAAACGATAATACTAAGGCCCGGGGCTACACGAAGGACCTGCGAGATGTATTGGAAAACAAAGCAGGACAGTCAAGATCGATCTACAGATCACGGGGGCACGCCACAACACGTGACGATGACCATCACGCCGGATACAATAAACCAAAGTCCGGCCGGGCCGAATACAACAGACCAGATTCATTTGAACTACGTCGGGATGTAGCCCGGCATAGAGGCGCCGCACACCCCCTATGCTTCACTGATGAAGTTATGGATCATGAATTCCCAGAAGGGTTTATACTCGTAAACATTGAATCATATGATGGCACAACAGACCCCGCGGTATGGATTTAAGATTTTCTCCTACACATTCACATGGCCCGCGGCGATGACATACATGCCATAAAGTACCTACCACTTAAGCTCAAAGGACCGGCTTGGCATTGGCTGAATAGCCTGCCAGCAAGCTCCATTGGCAGTTGGGAGGATCTGGAAGACGTATTCCTTGATAACTTCCAGGGCACTTACGTGCGACCACCGGATGCTGATGACCTAAGTCACATAACCCAACAGCCCGGAGAGTCAGCCAGGAAATTCTGGACTCGGTTCCTAACTAAGAAGAACCAAATTGTCGACTGTTCGGATGCCGAAGCCTTAGCAGCCTTCAAGCATAACATCCGCGATGAATTTCTTGCCCGACACCTCGGCCAAGAGAAGCCAAAAAATCCATGGAAGCCCTCATGACACTCATGACCCGCTTCTGCATGAGCGAAGATAGCTAGCTGGCTCGTAGCAACATCACACCCAAAAACCCGGCGATTCAGACGCCAGAGACAGCAGTGGCAAGCCACGACGCAATAGACACAAGCGTCGCAATAATGGCAACAACGCCGAAGACACAGTAGTCAATGCAGGATTCAGAGGCTCTAAATCCGGACAACGGAAAAAGGCATTCAAAAGAAACAATCTGGGCTCGTCCAGTTTGGACCGCATACTTGATCGCTCATGTCAAATTCACGGCACCCCCGATAAACCAGCCAACCACACCAACAGAGAATGCTAGGTGTTTAAAAAGGCCGGCAAATTGAATGCCGAAAACAAGGAAAAGGGGCTGCATAGCGATGACGAGGAGGAGCCCTAGCCGCCGAACACAGGAGGACAGAAGAAATTCCCTCCCCAGGTGAAAATAGTGAATATGATATAAGCAACCCATATTCCCAAACGGGAACGGAAGCGTGCACTAAGGGATGTCTATGCGATGGAGCCAGTCGCCCCAAAGTTCAACCCATGGTCCTCTTGTCCGATCACTTTTGATTGCAGGGACCATCCTACCAGTATCCGTCATGGCGGTTCGGCCGCATTGGTCCTTGACCCCATCATCGACGGATTCCATCTCACACGAGTCCTCATGGACGGCGGTAGCAGCCTGAACCTGCTCTATCAGGATACAGTGGACAAAATGGGCATCAACCCCTCGAGGATCAAACCCACAAAAACCACCTTCAAAGGTGTCATACCCGGTGTGGAGGCCTGTTGCACGGGCTAAATCACACTGGAAGTGGTCTTCGGATCTCCAGACAATTTCTGAAGCGAGGAGTTAATCTTCGACATCGTCCCCTTTCGCAGTGGCTATCACACACTGCTCGGATGAACCGCATTTGCCAGATTCAATGCGGTACCGCATTATGCATACCTCAAGCTCAAAATGCCAGGACCTCGCGGGGTTATAACAGTTAATGGAAACACAGAGCGCTCGCTCCGTATGGAGGAGCACACTGCGGCCCTCGCGGCGGAAGTACAAAGCAGCCTTCTTAGGCAAACAGCCCATTCGGCGATAAAGAACCCGGACACCGTCAAGCGAGTCCGGAGTACCCCGCAACAAGATCATCCGGCACTTTTAGAGCTCGACTAGCAATTCGGCCTCCGTCCTAGTCCCAGACAAGCGGCAAAATTTGTGCCGCGCGTACATAATTACGCACTTAAAATACCATGGGCATAGGCGGAGGCACGACTATGACACGGTCCACAATGCGGTTCGACCGCCCCAGGACCCACGCATCTTTGCACCTTTTTCCTTTCAGGTCCTCATCTTCGGGAGGCTCCTCCGATAGACAAACTATCGGACACATAGCGGGACGGACACATCTAGAATACAAGAAGCTGGGGCATCCAAGGGAATCCTCCGGTGGTCTCTGATAACGATCGTTATACCTGTTTTACATACCCGCATACAACCCGCTCCTGGTCAGGATGTGTCAAACAGTCCTATTTTGCTTATCGCACTACTTGTATATGTACGCATTGACGTATCATTTGAATAACAGGGGAAAATAGTGTACAGCGTCAGCTTACTATTACGTTTATTTACCCCTTTCCTCTACTGCTTATTTATTATACCCGTGCATTTTCGCACGACCAGTTTTCCAGGGGCTTCAGTGTACCCCATAACATGGCAAGAAAAGTCCGAACACTTTTGACAGTGCGGCACCCTGAACTTATAGCACTATATGCATCAGCTCCGAATCATGTCTTGGGTCAATAGTTGGGTTTGCCCGGCTCCTATGTTTTGGTACCTTACGTTCCGCTATATCGACTAAGGTAGCACAGGGAGAACTACTGCGATTGTGTCCCGGTTCTCCCGGACGAACACCTCAGTAGAGAAAGCCGAAATCTGACTGTTATGATAAGGCGAGAGCTGGTCGCTGTTCGAGAGGTCTCAAATCCTTAAAGATTTTTTCCGCTTCAGGCGAGGAATCGGCCTCGTCCGATTTAGGTGTGTATAGCGCCCCGAGTCTGGCCTTCCGATACTAGGGGCTTCGCCAAAATTTAAAATTGTAGACTTCTATGGCCAAGTGAGAGCGATAAAGTTGTATAGTCCGATTGCCTTGTTCGTTGCGCTAAACACCTCCTTAAAAGGACCAAAAATTTGGATAAAGAGTGTTTATACTTATCCCGAACACCCCAGTACTAGTTACATGGGGGCAGAAGCCGACGACTGGCAACTCTCAAGAATTTATAAACGGCCGCACAGAAGGTAATATTTTAAATTA
This sequence comes from Aegilops longissima, assembly GCA_021605205.1. Classification (NCBI taxonomy): domain Eukaryota; kingdom Viridiplantae; phylum Streptophyta; class Magnoliopsida; order Poales; family Poaceae; genus Aegilops; species Aegilops longissima. Next base: position 102,157,973 of record CM038678.1, on the reverse strand, counting down.
ACAAGCGCCATATAGCGCACATGAACTCGTTTTCATATTACAGGATGACATGAGTACATTCATTCAAATATTACATCCTTGGTACATTCATCCGGCACAAGGCGGGCACCCTTAATGACATTGTCATAATATTGTTCGGCGTGGCGATGCTCCTTGCCCTTCGGCAACCCCTCCGTCACCAACTTCTCGGCGTCCATCTTCCCCCAGTGCACTTTCGCACGGGCCAAAGCCCTGCGTGCACCCTCAATGCAGACGGACCACTTAATGACTTCAAGCCGCGGACAGGCATTCACCATCCGCTTGACAAGGCCAAAGTAGCTGTTGGGCAGGGGCTCACCAGGCCATAGCTGGACTATGAAGTCCTTCATGGCCAGTTCGGGCGCCTTGTGAAGTTCGACCAGTTGCTTCAGCTGGTCGCTCAAGGGCATTGGATGTTCGACCCCAATATACTGGGACCAAAACAGCTTATCTGTCGAGCTCCCTTCCTCAGCCCGGTAGAACTCTGCGGCATCAGAGATGCTATGCGGCAGATCTGTGAATGCTCCTGGAGAGCTCCGAATTCGGGTAAGTAAAAGGAAAGTATCCTTCACATGCCTGCTTTGCATAATGAAAGCCTTACCCGCAGCTATCTTCTTGGCCGCCTCAATTTCCTGGAGGGCCTTTTGGGCTTCGATCTTGGTGTCTTGCGCGCTCTAACGGGCCTTCGCAAGCTCCAACTCTTGCGTCTTGGAGTCACGCTCCAAGGACTCGAGTTTTTTGACAAAATCCTGGAGCTCATGCTGGACCTCATCAACCCGAGCCTCTTGTTTTTCGCGCTCGGTGCGCTCCTTGGCCGCTTTGTTTTTGGCCTCGGACAATGCCTTCTTAAGGGCCGCCACTTCGGTCGTGGCCCCTAGTAAAATTCATCGTGGTTCTATTAGCATCAACGACTTTTTTTACTTTATATAACATTCATACGGGGTATTACTTACCTTTGTTGTCCTCGAGCTGCCTCTTCACGAGGCCGTGCTCTTCTTTGGCCAGCCCTAGGTTCTGCCTCAGTCCGGAGACCTCCGTAGTGGCGGCGGCGGTGGCCAGCAGCGACGCCTGCTTATTCACATAGACATAATATGATTAGACTCCTGGGAATAATATTTGATCCTCTGTTCGGCCTTTCTTTCCGAACACCAAACAGAGCATCAGGGGCTACTGTCTATACTATGATACTTTCTCATAATTTAAATTACTTACCTCAAAGCCTGTCAGGAGGCTGGCGCAGGCTTCGGTCAATCCGCTTTTGGCGAACTGAACCTTCGCAATCACCGTAATCATAAGAGTACGGTGTCCTTCATCAAGGGAAGTGCTCTGAAGCGCTTCCACCAAGTTATCCGATGCCTCTTGATGGATAGAGGTCATCGGCACAGGCGGCTCGCCCCCTTGGTGAGGGGCTGCCTGCCTGAATCTGGAACCACTGGAGGTTACAACGCAGTATCCGGCTGGGGGCCAAGCTTGCTGCGGCCCCCCTCATCAGAATCCATGGGGATCTCCAACCCCCCCATGAGCCTGGCATCGGGGGTTTCGCCTTGAGGCATCTCCAGAACTATCTCTCCCTGGCTCGGTATCCTCTGAGATAACACCTCGGTGTCATCTGTGGGCTGGGGAGTGGAGGCCGTTGGGAGCGAATAGTTGTTCATCTCCGACGAGCTCAAGGACCCATCCGAGGAGGATAAGTCGATGTGGGCTTTGGACGGGCTGCACAAACATATTTTGACATAATAAGAAGCCATAAAGCCAAAACATGCAAGAAGTATTATGGTATCCGGATACTTACGACTTCGCCAGGGGCTTGGCCCTTGGTAGCCACTCCTCCTCGCTGTAGGCGGCCGTTGTGGAGTGGTCCGAAGGGAGGGTCCTTCCCTTCTTGGACCCTTCGACCTCCCCGGAAGGGGCGGCCTTCCTTTCCTTCTCCCCCTCGGTTTGGGGGAGAGGATTTTCTTCTTCCTCCTCCTTGTTGTCGTTGGAGGAGTGCGCCTCGGTGTCTTCAGACGATGAGTCCGACACCACCTTGCACCGGAGACTTTTTCTGGTCCCCGTGGCCTTCTTCTTGGCCTTCTTCTCCGGCACCTCATAGGGCGCCGGAAACAGCATCTCCGTCAAGAGAGTGGTTGCTGGATCTTCAGGCAACTGATCTGGACGGTCGATCCGCTCCGCTGTCGCCACATAGTCCTGTTCAATCAGTACGGTGGCTTAGATTCCTCCCACAAACATACTGAGGAAGGGCACATCTCGTGAAATATAGAGAGCTTACCAGATTGGCGGGGCGCCTTGCGCTGAGCCCGCGGTCCTCGGTGGTGGGAGGAGGAACTTCGGCGGCCTTGAACAACACCTTCCAGACGTCTTTATGCGTCGTGTCGAAGAGCTCTCACAACGTCCGGTGTTTGGCCGAATCGAACTCCCACATGTTGAATGCCCGTCTTTGGCACGGGAGAATCCGGCGAAAGAGCATGACCTGGACCACATTGACAAGCTTGATCTTCTTGCTTATCATATTTTTGATGCAGTTCTGGAGTCCGGTCAGCTCCGCGGGCACACCCCAGGCCAAGCCCTTCCTCTTCCAGGAGGTGAGCCGCATGTGGATGCCATATCGGAATTCGGGGGCCGCCGCCCAGTTGGCGTCGCACGGCTCGGTGATGTAGAACCACCCCGACTTCCACCCTTTCACGGTCTCCACATAGGAGCCTTCGAGCCAGGTGACGTTGGGCATCTTGCCCACCATGGCGCCTCCGCACTCCGCTTGCTGGCCGACCACTATCTTCGGCTTCACGTTGAAAATCTTCAGCCACAGGCCAAAGTGGAGTTTGATGCGGAGGAAAGCCTCGCACACGACGATAAACGCCGAGCTGTTGAGGATGAAATTAGGGGCCAGATCATGAAAATCTAGCCCATAGTAAAACATGAGCCCTCGGACAAATGTGTGGAGGGGAAATCCTAGTCCGCGGATGAAGTGGGGGAGGGACACAACCCTTTTGTGGGGTTCCGGAGTCGGAACGATCTGCCCCGTGTCCGGGAGCCAGTGCGCGATGTCAGCGGCCAGGTATCCGGCCTCCCGGAACTTCGTAATGTCCTCCTCCATGACGGAGGAGGCCATCCACTTGCCTCCCGCTACGGACATGTTTGGAATGGTTGTACGGAGAAGGTGAGAACTGGGGCGCTGGAGCTCGAGCGTGCGAGAATGGATGAGCAAAGGAAGAAGAAGGCGTGGGTGAAAAAGGGGAATCCCTATCTCCTTATAAAGGCGGTAGAAACTGTGCGCCTCCTCGCTCGCCCGTTAAAATCGCTTATTCCCCAAGCGCCACGATTGATGGCACGGTTGGGTTACCCATGCCTGTATTGATGAGAATCCCGTGGTATGGGGACACGATCTCTGCTTCGACAAGACGTGTCAAGGAAACCGCCTCGCATTATGTGCAGTAGCTGGTTGTGAAAAACGGTTCGAAAAAAGACCGGGCCGTGGTGTGATGTCACGCTATGAAAAGTTGTCAGCAGATTAGATTCGTGGAATATTTTGCTCTCTACGGTGGTATGTGGAATTTGTTTTGCAGAGCCGGACACGATTCTTGTGTTCAAAATCTTCTATGGAGTATTCGGAGAAGGAGCCCACCTTGCAATGCCGAAGACAATCTGCGAGCCGGGCTCATCGTCATTGAAGCCTGGTTCAGGGGCTGCTGAGGGAGTCCTGGATTAAGGGGTCCTCGGACAGCCGGACTATATACTTTGGCCGGACTATTGGACTATGAAGATACAAGATTGAAGACTTCGTCCCGTGTCTAGATGGGACTCTCCTTTGCGTGGAAGGCAAGCTTGGCAATTCGGATATATAGATTTCCTCTCTCAGAATCGACTGTAACCCTAGCCCTCCGGTGTCTATATAAACCGGAGGGTTTAGTCCGTAGAACAACAACAATCATAATCATAGGCTAGCTTCTAGGGTTTAGCCTCTACGATCTCGTGGCAGATCAACTCTTGTAATACTCATATCATCAAGACCAATCAAGCAGGAAGTAGGGTATTACCTCCATCGAGAGGGCCCGAACCTGGGTAAAACATCGTGTCCCCTGCCTCCTGTTACCATTAGCCTTAGACGCACAGTTCGGGACCCCCTACCCGAGATCCGCCGGTTTTGACACCGACAGTGCTCCCTGCCCCCGTATATAAAGGAGCAAGGGGGAGGCTAGCCAGCCCCTGTAGGGGCGCTAGGAGGAGGAGTCCTCCTCCTAGTAGGAGTAAGACTCCCCTTTCCTACTCCTACTAGGAGGAGGAAAGGAAGGAGGAGAGGGAGAAGGAAGGAGAGGGAGGAAAAGGAGGAAAGAGGGGTCGGCCCCCTAGTCCAATTAGGTTTGGGCAAGGGGGCCGCGCGCCCTGCCTCCTCTCTTCCACCACTTGGCCCATGAGGCCACATTTTTCCTCGTATTCCCAGAACTTCCGGTGCACGAAAAATACCCGAATCACTCGAAACCTTTCCGATGTCCGAATATAGTCATCCAATATATCGATCTTTATGTCTCGACCATTTCGAGACTCCTCGTCATGTCCCCGATCTCATCCGGGACTCTGAACTACCTTCGGTACATCAAATCACATAAACTCATAATACTGATCATCACCGAACTTTAAGCGTGCGGATCCTATGGGTTCGTGAACTATGTAGACATGACCGAGACACATCTCCGGTCAATAACTAATAGCGGAACCTGGATGCTCATATTGGTTCCCACATATTCTACGAAGATCATTATCGGTCAAACCGCATAACAACATACGTTGTTCCCTTTGTCATCGGTATGTTACTTTCCCGAGATTCGATCGTCGGTATCTCAATACCTAGTTCAATCTCGTTACCGACAAGTCTCTTTACTCGTTATGTAATGCATCATCCCGCAACTAACTCATTAGTCACATTGTTTGCAAGGCTTATAGTGATGTGCATTACCGAGAGGGCCCAGAGATACCTCTCCGACAATCAGAGTGACAAATCCTAATCTCGAAATATGCCAACTCAACAAGTACCTTCGGAGACACCTGTAGAGCACCTTTATAATCACCCAGTTACGTTGTGATGTTTGGTAGCACACAAAGTGTTCCTCCGGTAAACGGGAGTAGCATAATCTCATAGTCATAGGAACATGTATAAGTCATGAAGAAAGCAATAGCAACATACTAAATGATCAAGTGCTAACTAATGGAATGGGTCAAGTCAACCACATCATTCTCTAATGATGTGATCCCGTTAATCGAATGACAACTCATGTCTATGGCTAGGAAACTTAACCATCTTTGATTCAACGAGCTAGTCAAGTAGAGGCATACTAGTGACACTCTGTTTGTCTATGTATTCACACATGTACTAAGTTTTCGGTTAATACAATTCCAACATGAATAATAAACATTTATCATGAAATAAGGAAATAAATAATAACTTTATTATTTCCTCTAGGGCATATTTCCTTCAGTCTACGGGTTCAATACCTATGTAGACATGAACAAAACTCATCTTCGGTCAATAACCAAAAGCGGAACCTGGATGCTCTTATTGGTTCCTACATATTCTACAAAGATCTTTATCGGTCAAACCGCATAACAACATACGTTGTTCCCTTTGTCATTGGTATGTTACTTGCCCAAGATTCGATTGTCGGTATCATCATACCTAGTTCAATCTCGTTACCGGCAAGTCTCTTTACTCGTTCAGTAATGCAACATTCCGCAACTAACTCATTAGTCACATTGCTTGCAAGGCTTATAGTGATGTGCATTACCGAGATGGCCCAGAGATACCTCTCCGAAACACGGAGTGACAAATCCTAATCTCGATCTATGCCAACTCAACAAACACCATCAGAAACACCTGTAGAGCATCTTTGTAATCACCCAGTTACGTTGTGACATTTGATAGCACACTAAGTGTTCCTCCAGCATTCGGGAGTTGCATAATCTCATAGTCATAGGAACATGTATAAGTTATGAAGAAAGCAATAGCAACAAACTAAACGATCATCGTGCTAAGCTAACGGATGGGTCAAGTCAATCACATCATTCTCTAATGATGTGATCCCGTTAATCAAATGACAACTCATGTCCATGGCTAGGAAACTTTAACCATCTTTGATTAACGAGCTAGTCAAGTAAAGGCATACTAGTGGCACTCAGTTTGTTTATGTATTCACACATGTACTAAGTTTCTGGTTAATACAATTCTAGCATGAATAATAAACATTTATGATGATATAAGGAAATATAAATAACAACTTTATTATTGCCTCTAGGGCATATTTCCTTCAGTCTCCCACTTGCACTAGAGTCAATAATCTAGTTCACATCATCATGTGATTTAACACCAATATTCACATCTGTATGTGATTAACACCCATAGTTCACATCGTCATGTGACCAACACCCAAAGGTTTTACTAGAGTCAATAATCTATTTCACATCGCTATGTGATTAACACCCAAAGAGTACTAATGTATGATCATGTTTTGCTCGCGAGAGAAGTTTAGTCAACGGGTCTGTCACATTCAGAGTCGTGTGTATTTTTGCAAATATTCTATGTCTACAATGCTTTGCATGGAGCTACTCTAGCTAATTTCTCCCACTTTCAATATGTATCCAGATTGAGACTTAGAGTCATCTGGATCGGTGTAAAAGCTTGCATCGATGTAACTCCTTACGACAAGCTCTTTTATCACCTCCATAATCAAGAAATATTTCCTTAGTCCTCACTAAGGATATTCTTGACCGCTGTCCAGTGATCTACTCCTTGATCAAAATTGTACTCCCATGCCAAACTCGGAGCAAGGTATACAATAGATCTGGTACACATCATAGCATACTTTATAAAACCTATGACTGAGGCATAGGGAATGACTTTTCATTCTTTTTCTTTTTTCTGCCATGGTCGGGTTTTGATTCTTACTCAACTTGACACCTTGCAACACAGGCAAGAGCTCCTTCTTTGACTGTTCCATTTTGAACTACTTCAAAATCTTATCAAGGTATGTACTCATTGAAAAATCTTATCAAGCGTCTTGATCTATCTCTATAGATCCTGATGCTCAATGTGTAAGTAGCTTCACCGAGGTCTTTCTTTGAAAAACTCTTATTAAAGTATCCTTTTATGCTATCCAGAATTTCTATATCATTTCCAATCAACAATATGTCATCTACATATTGTTTCAGAAATGCTACAGAGCTCCCACTCACTTTCTTGTAAATACAGGATTCTCCAAAAGTCTCTATAAAACCATATGCTTTGATCAACTCATCAAAGCGTATATTCCAACTCCGAGATGCTTACACCAGTCCATAGACGGATCGCTGGAGCTTGCACATTTTGTTAGCATCTTTAGGATTGAAGAAACCTTCTGGTTTCATCATATACAACTCTTCTTTAATAAATCCATTAAGGAATGCAGTTTTGACATCCATTTGCCAGATTTCATAAAACGTGGCAATTGCTAACATGATTCGGACAGACTTAAGCATCGATACGAGTGAGAAAATCTCATTGTATTCAACACCTTGAACTTGTTGAAAACCTTTTGCAACAAGTCGAGCTTTGTAGATAGTAACACTACTATCATTGTCCGTCTTCCTCTTGAAGATCCATTTATTTAATATGGCTTTCCGACCATCGGGCAAGTCCACCAAAGTCCACACTTTGTTCTCATACATGGATCCCATCTCAGATTTCATGACCTCAAGCCATTTCGCGGAATCTGGGCTCATCATCGCTTCCTCATAGTTCGTAGGTTCATCATGGTCTAGTAACATGACTTCCAGAACAGGATTACCATACCACTCTGGTGCGGACTATACTTTGGAAGACCTACGAGGTTCTGTAGTAACTTAATTTGAAGTTGATCATCATCATTAGCTTCCTCACTAATTGGTGTAGGAATCACTGGAACTGATTTCTGTGATTAACTACTTTCCACTTCGAGAGAAGGTACAATTACCTTATCAAGCTCTACTTTCCACCCACTCACTTCTTTCGAGAGAAACTCCTTCTCTAGAAAGGATCCATCTTAGCAATGAATAACTTGCCTTCGGATCTGTGATAGAAGGTGTACCCAATAGTTACCTTTGGGTATTCTATGAAGACGCACTTCTCTGATTTGGGTTCGAGCTTATCAGGTTGAAACTTTTTCACATAAGCATCGCAGCCCCAAACTTTAAGAAACGATAACTTTGGTTTCTTGCCAAACCACAGTTCATAAGGCGTCATCTCAACGGATTTTGATGGTGCCCTATTTAAAGTGAATGCATCTGTCTCTAATGCATAACACCAAAATGATTGTAGTAAATCAGTGAGATACATCATAGATCGCACCATATCCAATAAAGTGCGGTTACGATGTTCGGATACACCATTATGCTGTGGTGTTCTATGTGGTGTGAGCTGTGAAACTATTCCACATTGTTTTAAATGAAGGCCAAACTCGTAACTCAAATATTCTCCTCCACGATTAGATCGTAGAAACTTTATTTTCTTGTTATGATGATTCTCCACTTCACTCTGAAATTCTTTGAAATTTTCAAATGTTTCAGACTTGTGATTCATTAAGTAGATATACTCATATCTGCTCAAATCATCTGTGAAGGTCAGAAAATAACGATACCCGCCACGAGCATCAACACACATTGGAGCGCATACATCGATATGTATTATTTCCAACAAGTCAGTAGCTCGTTCCATTGTTCCGGAGAACGGAGTTTTAGTCATCTTGCCCAAAAGGCACGGTTAGCAAGCATCAAATGATTCATAACCAAGTGATTCCAAAAGTCCATCTTTATGGAGTTTCTTCATGCGCTTTACACCGGTATGACCCAAACGGCAGTGCCACAAATAAGTTGCACTATCATTATCAACTTTGCATCTTTTGGCATCAATATTATGAATTTGTGTATCGCCTACGATCAAGATCCAACAAACTATTTTTATTGGGTGTATGACCATTGAAGGTTTTATTCATGTAAACAGAACAACAATTATTCTCTGACATTAAATGAATAACCGTATTGCAATAAACATGACCAAATCTTGTTCCTGCTCAACGCAAACACCAAATAATATTTATTTAGATTTAACACTAATCCCGAAAGTATAGGGAGTGTGCGATGATGATCATATCTATCTTGGAACCACTTCCAACACACATCTTCACTTCACCCTCAACTAGTCTCCGTTTATTCTGTAACTCCTGTTTCGAGTTACAAATTTTTAGCAACCGAACAAGTATCAAATACCCAGGGGTTACTATAAACACTAGTAAGGTACACATCAATAACCTGTATATCAAATATACCCTTGTTCACTTTGCCATCCTTCTTATCCACCAAATATTTAGGGCATTTCCGCTTCCAGTGACCATTTCCTTTGCAGTAGAAGCACTCAGTTCCAGGCTTTGGTCCAGCTTTGGGCTTCTTCGCGGGAGTGACAACTTGCTTGCCGTTCTACATGAAGTTCCCTTTCTTTCCCTTTGCCATTTTCTTGAAACTAGTGGTCTTGTTAATCATCAACACTTGATGCTCTTTCTTGATTTCTACCTTCATCGATTTTATCATCATGAAAATCTCGAGAAACGTTTTCGTCATCCCTTGCATACTATAGTTCATCACGAAGTTCTAGTAACTTGGCGATGGTGACTGGAGAACTCTGTCAATCACTATCTTATCTAGAAGATTAACTCCCACTTGATTCAAGCGATTGTAGTACCCAGACAATCTAAGCACATGCTCACCGCTTGAGCTATTTTCCTCCATCTTTTAGCTATAGAACTTGTCGGAGACCTCATATCTCTCAACTTGGGTATTTGCTTGAAATATTAACTTCAATTCCTGGAGCATCTCATATGATCCATGACGTTCAAAACGTCTTTGAAGTCCCGATTCTAAGTCGTTAAGCATGGTGCACTAAACTATCAAGTAGTCATCATATTGAGCTAGCCAAACGTTTATAACGTCTGCATCTGCTCCTGCAATAGGTCTGTCACCTAGCGGTGCATCAAGGACATAATTCTTCTGTGCAGCAATGAGGATAAACCTCAGATCATAGACCCAGTCCGCATCATTACTACTATCATCTTTTAACTTAGTTTTCTCTAGGAACACATATAAAACATAGGGAAGCAACAACGCGAGCTATTGATCTACAACATAATTTGCAAAATACCAGGACTAAGTTCATGATAAATTAAAGTTCAACTAATCATATTACTTAAGAAATCCCACTTATATAGACATCTCTCTAATCATCTAAGTGATCACGTGATCCAAATCAACTAAACCATAACCGATCATCACGTGAAATGGAGTAGTTTTCAACGGTGAACATCACTATGTTGATCATATCTACTATATGATTCACGCTCGACCTTTGGATCTCAGTGTTCCGAGGCCATATCTGCATATGCTAGGCTCGTCAAGTTTAACCCGAGTATTCTGCGTGTGCAAAACTGGCTTGCACTAGTTGTAGATGAACTTAGAGCTTATCACACCCGATCATCATGTGGTGTCTCGGCACGATGAACTTTGGCAACAGTGCACACTCAGGGAGAACACTTTTATCTTGAAATTTAGTGAGAGATCATCTTATAAATCTACCGTTGAGCTAAGCAAAATAAGATGTATAAAAGATAAACATCACGTGCAATCAAAATATGTGACATGATATGGCCATGATCATCTTGCGCCTTTGATCTCCATCTCCAAAGTACCGTCATGATCCCTATCATCACCGGCATGACACCATGATCTCCATCATCTTGATCTCTATCAACGTGTCATCACACGGTCGTCTCGCCAACTATTGCTCTTGCAATTATTGCTATCGCATAGCGATAAAGTAAAGCAATTATTTGGCGCTTGCATCTTATGTAATAAAGAGACAACCATAAGGCTACTACCAGTTGCCGATAACTTTAACAAAACATGATCATCCCATACAAAAATTTATATCTTATCACGTCTTGACCATATCACATCACAACATGCCCTGCAAAAATAAGTTAGACGTCCTCTAATTTGTTGTTGCAAGTTTTACGTGGCTGCTATGGATGAGCAAGAACCGTTCTTACCTACGCATCAAAACCACAATGATATTTCGTCAAGTTAGTGTTGTTTTAACCTTCGCAAGGACCGGGCGTAGCCACACTCAGTTCAATTAAAGTTGGAGAAACTGACACCCGCCAGCCACCTGTGTGCAAAGCACGTCGGTAGAAACCAGTCTCGCGTAAGCATACGCGTAATGTCGGTTCGGGCCGCTTCATCCAACAATACCGCCGAACCAAAGTATGACATGCTAGTAAGCAGTATGCCTTGTATCGCCCACAACTCACTTGTGTTCTACTCGTGCATATAACATCTACGCATAAACCTAGCTCTAATGCCACTGTTTGGGAACGTAGTAATTTCAAAAAAATTCCTACGCACACGCAAGATCATGGTGATGCATAGCAACAAGAGGGGAGAGTGTTGTCAGCGTACCCTCGTAGACCGAAAGCGAAAGCGTTAGCACAACGCGGTTGATGTAGTCGTACGTCTTCACGATCCGACCGATCCAAGTACCGAACGTACGGCACCTCCGAGTTCAGCACACATTCAGCTCGATGACGTCCCACGAACTCTGATCTAGCAGAGCTTTGCGGGAGAGTTCGGTCAGACAACGGCGTGATGACGGTGTTGATGATGCTACCAACGCAGGGCTTCGCCTAAGCACCGCTACGATATTACCGAGGTGGAATATGGTGGAGGGGGGCACCGCACACGGCTGAGAGAGATCAACAGATCAACTTGTGTGTCTAGATGTGCCCCCCTGCCCCCGTATATAAAGGATCAAGGGGGAAGACCAACCGGCCCTTGTAGGGCGCGCCAGGAGGAGGAGTCCTCCTCCTAGTAGGAGTAGGAAGAGTCCTACTCCTACTAGGAGGAGGAAAGGAAGGAGGAGAGGGAGAAGGAAGGAGAGGGAGGAAAAGGAGGAAAGAGGGGCCGGGCCCCTAGTCTAATTCGGTTTGGGCTAGGGGGGGCGCGTGCGCCCTGCCTCCTCTCTTCCACCACTTGGCCCATGAGGCCCGTTACTTCTTCCTCGTATTCCCGTAACTCCCCGGTACCCCGAAAAATACCCGAATCACTCGGAACCTTTCTGATGTCCGAATATAGTCGTCCAATATATCGATCTTTACGTCTCGACCATTTCGAGACTCCTCGTCATGTACCAGATCTCATCCGGGACTCCGAACTACCTTCGGTACATCAAATCACATAAACTCGTAATACTGATCATCACCGAACTTTAAGCGTGCGGACCCTACGGGTTCGAGAACTATGTAGACATGACCGAGACACATCTCTGGTCAATAACCAATAGCGGAACCTGGATGCTCATATTGGTTCCCACATATTCTACAAAGATCTTTATCGGTCAAACCGCATAACAACATACGTTGTTCCCTTTGTCATCGGTATGTTACTTGCCCGAGATTCGATCGTCAGTATCTCAATACCTAGTTCAATATCATTACCGGCAAGTCTCTTTACTCGTTATGTAATGCATCATCCCACAACTAACTCATTAATCACATTGCTTGCAAGGCTTATAGTGATGTGCATTACCGAGAGGGCCCAGAGATACCTCTCCGACAATCGGAGTGACAAATCCTAATCTCGAAATATGCCAACTCAACAAGTACCTTCGGAGACACCTGTAGAGCACCTTTATAATCACCCAGTTATGTTGTGACGTTTGGTAGCACACATTGTTCCTCCGATAAACGGGACTTGCATAATCTCATAGTCATAGGAACATGTATAAGTCATGAAGAAAGCAATAGCAACATATTACACGATCAAGTGCTAAGCTAACGGAATGGGTCAAGTCAATCACATCATTCTCTAGTGATGTGATCCCGTTAATCAAATGACAACTCATGTCTATGGCTAGGAAATTTAACCATCTTTGATTCAATGAGCTAGTCAAGTAGAGGCATACTAGTGACACCCTGTTTGTCTATGTATTCACACATGTACTAAGTTTCCGGTTTATACAATTCCAACATGAATAATAAACATTTATCATGAAATAAGGAAATAAATAATAACTTTATTATTGCCACTAGGGCATATTTCCTTCAATCGTCACCTCGCCTTCAACTAGTCTCTGTTCATTTTGTAACTCCTGTTTCAAGTTACTCATCATAGAAACTGAACCAGTATCAAATACACAGGGGCTACTATGAACACTAGTAAAGTACACATCAATAACATGTATATCATATATAATTTTGTTCACTTTGCCATCCTTCTTATCCGCCAAGTATTTGGGGCAGTTCCGTTTCAAGTGACTATTTCCTTTGCAGTAGAAGCTCTCAGTTTCAGGCTTGGGTCTAGCTTTGGGCTTCTTAATGGGAGTGGCAACTTGCTTGCCATTCTTTTTGAAGTTCCCTTTATTTCCCTTGCCCTTTTACTTGAAACTAGTGGTCTTGTCAACCATCAACAATTGATGCTTTTCTTGATTTCTACCTTTGATGATTTCTGCATCGCGAAGAGCTTGGGAATCCTTTTCGTCACCCCTTGCATATTATAGTTCATCACGAAGTTCCAGTAACTTTGTGATAGTGACTAGAGAATTCTGTCAATCACTATCTTATCTGGAAGATTAACTCCCACTTGATTCAAGCGATTGTAGTACTCAAATATTCTGAGCACATGCTCACTAGTTGAGCTATTCTCCTCCATGTTGTAGGCAAAGTACTTTGTCAGAGGTTTCATACCTCTTAACATGGGCATGAGTCTGAAATACCAATTTAAACTCTTGGAACATCTTATATGCTCTGTGGCATTCAAAATGTTTTTGAAGTCCCGGTTATAAGCCATTAAGCATGGTGCACTAAACTATCAAGTAGTCATCATATCGAGCTTTTCCAAACGTTCATAACGTCTGCATATGCTCCTGCAATAGGTCTGTCACCTAGCGGTGCATCAAGGACATAATTCTTCTGTGCAGCAATGAGGATAATGCTCAGATCACGGACCTAGTCCGCATCATTGCTACTATCATCTTTCAACATAGTTTTAATCTAGGAACATATCAAAATAAACGGGGAGCTATATCACGAGCTATTGATCTACAACATAGATATGCTAATACTATCAGGAATAAGTTCATGATAATTAAAGTTCAATTAATCATATTACTTAAGAACTCCCACTTAGATAGACATCCCTCTAATCATCTAAGTGATCACGTGATCCATATCAACTAAACCATGTCCGATCATCACGTGAGATGGAGTAGTTTTCAATGGTGAACATCACTATGTTGATCATATCTACTATATGATTCACGCTCGATCTTTCGGTCTTATTGTTCCGAGGCCATATCTGCATATGCTAGGCTCGTCAAGTTTAACCCGAGTATTCTGCGTGTGCAAAACTGGCTTGCACCCGTTGTATGTGAACGTAGAGCTTATCACACCCGATCATCACGTGGTGTCTCGGCAAGACGAATTGTTGCAACGGTGCATACTCAAGGACAACACTTTTACCTTGAAATTTAGTGAGAGATCGTCTTATAATGATACCGCCGAACTAAGGAAAATAAGATGCATAAAGGATAAACATCACATGCAATCAATATAAGTGATATGATATGGCCATCATCATCTTGTGCCTTTGATCTCCATCTCCAAAGCACCGTCATGATCACCATTGTCACCGACTTGACACCTTGATCTCCATCGAAGCATCGTTGTCGTCTCCCCAACTATTGCTACTACGACTATCGATACCGCTTAGTGTGTCGGGGGTTGGGTGCGACATATGCTAGTAGAACGTCACCGGTGCCTGGAAGCGGGATGAGGCGTAGACACGAACGCCAGAACACTTTACCCAGGTTCGAGGCTCTCTTAGGAGATAACACCCCTAATCCTGCTCTGCGGGGTCTCCGCATGATCACTAAGGCACTAGTGAGTATAATGGTGCTCCTCGAGCTGTATGCTAGAGGTAGAAGGAAGAAGGGATAGCTATCTTCTTCCTCTAGGTATGAGTCTAGTTCTAACAGGTTGGGAACCCTTTGCATGGGTGCCCTGGGGGGTTTATATAGGCCTACCCCCCAGGGGTACAATGGTAACTTGGCCGGGTGTAGGACCCGGCTGTCAGTGTCTCTGGTCGCCCTCTTCTCCGCCGACTGCTGGGGCCCAGACTGGTCTGGTACGGAGCCGACAAGCCGCCTCTGCCACTGGCGGGTCTGGTCGGTGGCTGATCACTGTAGTCGTAACATTAACGACGCGCGCTTGGTCAAGGAGGGCATGGCTACAGTTTCGCCGCCTGGCAGGACATCACTGTAGCCCCGTCCGTGTCTAGTCTGGTTAATGGCGCACGGGCCTCGAGGAAGGATCCGGCTGCCCGCCAGGAGCCGGATCCCCTTGGACCCGAGTGGCCAGGCTAGGCCGCCCTCCGGGCCATCTCTGCCTGGTAGGGCCTGCCGCCTGCGAGACGTACCGATAGGCCGTCGTGGGAGCAGGCTCCACCTGACAGGGGTGACGTCAAGGGTGCAGTGGCAACAGTGGCACGTCGTGCGGAGATCTCTGCCTGTACGGGGCACTGTGGCCACGCCAAGACCGGGATTCAGGGGTGATGGGATACACTGTAGCCTCACCCCGTCTCATCCTCTCGATGAGGGGCGCAGACTCTGAGGGCACCGGGGGCCGCCTGCCAGGAGCCGGCCTCTACGGAGGCCGCCTGCTAGGTGTCGGTCCGTCTTGGTGCCGTCTGCTGGTGCTCGGCCGTCTTCCGGCAGCCGGCCGTTGAGCCAGCCGGCCACCGGAAGGCGGCGCTTCATTCTGGAGTCTTGTGGGGCGCAGCCGGCCCAAAGTCTTGAAAGGCTTGGGGACTCGGGTTAGGCTACCCGTGGCCCATTACTCCGACAGTAGTCCCCAAAGCTGGTGAGGTGTCGCGGCTGACAGGCCGTGAATCCTTAGCAGTTTCCTTCCTTGCCGCACTCTGACCGAACGCTCGGTCCGCCTTCCAACGCACCGGCGCCAGGAGCCGATTTGACAAGGGGGGTTCGCTCGTCGATTTCGAACGCCAAGGCGGGAAGCAGATGGCGTGCCTGCTAAGCTTCCCAGGCCTGCCGCCCGCCATGAGCACGCCACGCAGCGTATGTCAGCCCGGCCAGCCTGCCATCCCATGCTCTTGACGGGACGTGACAGCAGGCCGGGCCCACTACCACTGGGCCTCGGCACGCGGGCGGATCCGCTGGGGCCTAGGCGGGCGGTTGCAATTCCTATGGGAGTTACTGCACAGTAACTCCGCGTAGTAATCGGGGGATCATGGGGTCGTGGGCGCAGTTAATCCCGCGATCCCACGTCCCATCCCCTCGGCTTCGCAGCCCGAGGGCTATAAGTAGGGGGAGGGAGGGGAGTGGTGGAGTACGCGCGCCCTCCTCCCCACTCTTTCTCCCTCCTCTCTATGCTGCTGCTGCCCCGCGCCCGCCGTAGCGCCGCCGCAGCTTGCCGCTGTCAAGCTTCTTCTCCCCGCGCAGCTGATGACCCACAAGTATAGGGGATCTATCGTAGTCCTTTCGATAAGTAAGAGTGTCGAACCCAACGAGGAGCAGAAGGAAATGATAAGCGGTTTTCAGTAAGGTTTTCTCTGCAAGCACTGAAATAGTAGGTGATAGATAGTTTTGTGATAAGACAAATAGTAACGAGCAAAAGTAAATAAAGTAAATAAAGTGCAGCAAGGTGGCCCAATCCTTTGTGTAGCAAAGGATAAGCCTGGACAATATCTAATAATGAAGAAGGAGGTCCCGAGGACACATTGGGAATTATCGTCAAGCTAGTTTTCATCACGTTCATAAGATTCGCGTTCGGTACTTTGATAATTTGATATGTGGGTGGACCGGTACTTGGGTACTTCCCTAACATGGACAAGCATCCCACTTATGATTAACCCCTATTGCAAGCATCCGCAACTACAAAAAGGAGTATTAAAGTAAACCTAACCACAGCATTAAACATATGGGTCCATATCAACCCCTAACGAAGCAACGATAAACTAGGGTTTAAGCTTCTATCACTCTAGCAACCCATCATCTACTTATTACTTCCCTATGCCTTCCTCTAGGCCCAAATAATGGTGAAGTGTCATGTAGTCGACGTTCACATAACAGGGGGACGCGCCCCCTGTCTCCTGGACAGGGTGTGGGCCCCCTGGCCTATTTCTTTTGCCCAAAAATTCTTATTAAATCTGAAAAGTTGTTTCGTGGAGTCTCAGGTCTTTTGGAGTTGTGCAGAATAAGTTTCCAATGTTTGCTCCTTTTCCAGCCAGAATTCCAGCTGCCGGCATTCCCCCTCTTCATGGTAAACCTTGTAAAATAAGGGAGAATAGCCATAAGTATTGAGATATAATGTGTAACAACAGCCCATAATGCAATAAATATTGGCATAAAAGCATGATGCAAAATGGACGTATCAACTCTCCCAAGCTTAGACCTCGCTTGTCCTCAAGCGAAAGCCGAAATCGAAAAATATGTCCACATATTTAGAGATAGAGGTGTCGATAAAAATAAAATACGGACATGAGGGCATCATGATCATTCTAATAATAGGAACATATATGGATTTTGTCATATGATTTCCTATGTTCAAGTAATAAGCAATTCACAATGTCAAGTATGGTTCAAAAACTTCATTGGGAACTAACAAACTATAATCTCAGTCATTGAAGCAATTGCAATTTATCGTAACATCAGAAAGAGTCAATAATAGAGCTTTTCAACAAGCTCACATACTCAACTATCTCGTAGTCCCCTATAATTGTTAACACTCACGCAATACTTGTGGTTATAGGTTTCAGCCGGACACTGAGAAAGATAGGGGCTTATTGCGTTGCCTCCCAACGTATTCACCTTTAGGTGATGTCAACAATAATAGCCTATGCCAACCTACATCCAATTGGATATATATATATATATCATGATCTTTCAAACACGAGGAGCTTGCCAAAGGATAAAATGAAAAAGGGAAAGGTGAGGATCACCTTGACTCAAGGATAAGGTAAAACATAAAGTAAAAGATAGGCCCTTCGCAGAGGGAAGCAGAGGTTGTCATGCGCGTTTAGGGTTGATGCGTAAAGTCTTAGTGCAAAAGAACGTCACTTTATATTGCCCCTTGTATGTGGACCTTTATTATGCAGTCCGTCACTTTTATTACTTCCACAACAAGTTTGTACAAAGCTTATTTTCTCTGCACTAATAAGTCATACATATTTAGAGAGCAATTTTTATTGCTTGCACCGATGACAACTTACTTACTCAATCCATAGGTAGGTATGGTGGACTCTCATGGCAAAACTGGGTTTAAGGATATTTGGAAGCACAAGTAGTATCTCTACTTGGTGCAAAGAATTTGGCTAGCATGAGGGGGAAAGGCAAGCTCGACATGTTTGGAAGGTTAATGACAATATACTTTAACTGAGATGTCGGAAAACATATACCATTACGTTGTCTTCCTTGTCCAACGTCAACTCTTTTAGCATGTCATACTTAATGAGTGCTTCACAATCATAAAAGATGTCCAAGATAATATATTTATATGTGAACCCCTCCTTCCTTATTACTTACTATTAATTGCAACGATGACCAAGGCTACGTTCATCAACTCTCAACAATTTTTATGCCTCATACTTTCTATGTGTGAAGTTATCACTATTCATAAGATCAATATGAACTCTTTTGTTCTTTTTATTTTCTCAAGATCATAGCAACATAGCAAAGCCCTTGACTCAACACTAATCTTTATTATAGATAGCACACGGACTCGATTACATAAAGAGATCACAAAGCAAAACTCAAAACTACTTGATATCAAAACTTCAATCTACTAGATCAAGATACTACTAAAAGGATCAAACTAAATAAAGCGGTAAAGATAGGAGTGTGATGGTGATACGATACCGGGGCACCTCCCCCAAGCTTGGCAGTTGCCAAGGGGAGTACCCATACCAAAGTGATTATGTCTCCTTCTTCACGGTTGGTGTCATGATCTTCTTGGCGATTATGCTCTTCAGGATACGGTTCTCCTCCTCGAGCTTATTGACTTGTTGTTTGAGGTCCATATTTTCTTTACGGAGCTTGCCCGTGACAGACAACGCTCCTTTTACCCAAGGATGCTGCATAGCTTCTGGAGAACAAGTGAAACTCTTTTTCATATTTTCATAAGAAAGAAATCTGGAGTTGAAAGGAGTGACCGAAGTAGGGACAGCCAGGCTAGGTAGTTCCCCCATAGTGAATTCTGCTTGGAGGCGAGAGGTAACTTCTTGATCTTCCTCCATGGCATCTATCCTTTTCAAATCAGCCTCCATCTCATCCTCCGTTGATGGTCCAAAGTGATAGGCATCGCTATTTGCTCCTGGACCTGGCGTTGGGTAGGACACCCGGCTCTCCCCAACTGATTCCTGAGAAGACATCTTGCTTAATTCTGCAACAGGAACAGCTCGAAACGAAAACAGAGGATATTTGCGTGATACGGTGGTCAAAACCTTCGGGAGTATATATAATGAATTTTTACCGACCAAAATACGTAACATACAAGAAAACGGAGTCCGGGAGGCACATGAGGTGCCCACAAGACAGGGGGTGCGCCCTCCTCTCTCGTGGAAGCCTCGTGTCCCTTTCGGACTACTTCTTTCTTCCTAAAATCCCTAAATAATCCAAAACTGATGAAAATTGCCATTAGAGTTGTTTTGGAGTCGGTTTACTTACCGTACCACATACCTATGCCTTTTTGGAGTCTGGAACATTCTGGAAAGTGTCTCTTATGTATTCCTCAGGGGTTACGGTTTCAATAATATTAGTTTCAACATTGATAGGATTACCTGAAATATAATGTTTAATTCTTTGACCATTTACCACCCTCGGATTTGTGCCTTCAAAGTTGTTGATGTTTATAGCACCAGAACGATAGACCTCCTCGATAACGTAGGGACCTTCCCATTTTGAGAGAAGTTTTCCTGCAAAAAATCTTAAGCGAGAGTTGAACAATAACACATAATCTCCTACGTTAACTCACGCTTCTGTATCCTCTTATCATGTCAGCGTTTGACTTTTTCTTTGAAAAGCTTGGCATTCTCATATGCTTGGGTTCTCCATTCATCAAGTGAGCTAATATGAAATAACATTTTCTCACCGGCAAGTTTGAAGTCATAATTGAGCTCTTTAACAGCCCAATATGCTTTATGTTCAAGTTCAAGAGGTAAATGACATGCTTTTCCATAAACCATCTTATATGGAGACATACCCATAGGATTTTTGTATGCAGTTCTATAGGCCCATAATGCATCATCAAGTTTTTTGGACCAATTCTATCTAGATCTATTCACAGTCTTTTGCAAAATTTGTTGGGGAACGTAGTAATTTCAAAAAAATTCCTACGCACACGCAAGGATCATGGTGATGCATACCAACGAGAGGGGGGAGTGTTGTCCACGTACCCTCGTAGACCGAAAGCGGAAGCGTTAGAACAACGCGGTTGATGTAGTCGTACGTCTTCACGATCCGACCGATCCAAGTACCGAACGTACGGCACCTCCGAGTTCAGCACACGTTCAGCTCGATGACGATCCCCGGACTCCAATCTAGCAGGGTGTCGGGGATGAGTTCCGTCAGCATGACGGCATGGTGACGGTAATGATGTTCTACCGACGCAGGGCTTCGCCTAAGCACCGCTACGATATGACCGAGGTGGAATATGGTGGAGGGGGGCACCGCACACGGCTAAGGAACGATCACGAAGATCAACTTGTGTGTCTATGGGGTGTCCCCCTGCCCCGTATATAAAGGAGCAAGGGGAGGAGGGCCGGCCAAGGAGGAGGAGGCGCGCCCAAGGGGGGAGTCCTACTCCCAACGGGAGTAGGACTCCTCCTTTCCAAGTAGGAGTAGGAGAGAAGGAAGGGGAAGAGAGAAGGGAAGGAAGGAGGGGGTGCGGCCCCTTCCCCTAGTCCAATTCGGACAAGGCCTTGGGGGCGCAGCCTGCCCTAGGCAGCCCCTCTCTCTTTCCCGTATGGCCCAATAAGGCCCAATACTTCTCCCGGGCGAATTCCCGTAACTCTCCGGTACTCCGATAAATACCCGAATCACTCGGAACCTTTTCGAAGTCCGAATATAGTCGTTCAATATATCGATCTTTACCTCTCGACCATTTCGAGACTCCTCGTCATGTCCCCGATCTCATCCGGGACTCCGAACTCCTTCGGTACATCAAATCTCATAAACTCATAATATAACTGTCATCGAAACCTTAAGCGTGCGGACCCTACGGGTTCGAGAATAACGTAGACATGACCGAGACACGTTTCCGGTCAATAACCAATAGCGGAACCTGGATGCTCATATTGGCTCGTACATATTCTACGAAGATCTTTATCGGTCAAACCGCATAACAACATATGTTGTTCCCTTTGTTATCGGTATGTTACTTGCCCGAGATTTGATCGTCGGTATCCCAATACCTAGTTCAATCTCGTTACCGGCAAGTGTCTTTACTCGTCACGTAATGCATCATCCCGCAACTAACTCATTAGCCACATTGCTTGCAAGGCTTATAGTGATGTGCATTACCGAGAGGGCCCAGAGATACCTCTCCAACAATCGGAGTGACAAATCCTAATCTCGAAATACGCCAACTCAACATGTACCTTCGGAGACACCTGTAGAGCTCCTTTATAATCACCTAGTTACGTTGTGATGTTTGGTAGCACACAAAGTGTTCCTCCGGTAAACGGGAGTTGCATAATCTCATAGTTATATGAACATGTATAAGTCATGAAGAAAGCAATAGCAACATACTAAACGATCAAGTGCTAAGCTAACTGAATGGGTCAGGTCAATCACATCATTCTCCTAATGATGTGATCCCGTTAATCAAATGACAACTTATGTCTATGGTTAGGAAACTTAACCATCTTTGATTTACAAGCTAGTCAAGTAGAGGAATACTAGTGACACTATGTTTGTCTATGTATTCACACATGTATCATGTTTCCGGGTAATACAATTCTAGCATGAATAATAAACATTTATCATGATATGAGGAAATAAATAATAACTTTATTATTGCCTCTAGGGCATATTTCCTTCAGTCTCCCACTTGCACTAGAGTCAATAATCTAGTTCACATCGCCATGTGATTTAACACCAATATTCACATTTGTATGTGATTAATACCCATAGTACATATCGTCATGTGATCAACACCCAAAGGGTTTACTAGGGTATGATCATGTTTTGCTTATGAGAGAAGTTTAGTCAACGGGTCTGTCACATTCAGAGCCGTATGTATTTTGCAAATATTCTATGTCTACAATGCTCTGCACGGAGCTACTCTAGATAATTGCTCCCACTTTCAATATGTATCCAGATTAAGACTTAGAGTCATCTGGATCAGTGCCAAAACTTATATCGACGTAACCCTTTACGACGAACCTTTTTTCACCTCCATAATCGAGAAACATATCCTTATTCCACTAAGGATAATTTTGACCAATGTCCAGTGATCTACTCCTAGATCACTATTGTACTCTCTTGCCAAACCAGGGCAGAGTATACAATAGGTCTGGTCCATAGCATGGCATACTTTTATAGAACCTATGACTGATGCATAGGGAATGACTTTCATTCTCTTTCTATTTTCTGCCGTGGTCGGGATTTGAGTCTTACTCAATTTCATACCTTTGCAACACAGGCAAGAACTCTTTCTTTGACTGTTCCATTTTGAACTACTTCAAAATCTTGTCAAGGTATGTACTCATTGAAAATCTTATCAAGCGTCTTGATCTATCTCAATAAATCTTGATGCTCAATATGTAAGTAGCTTTACTGAGGTCTTTCTTTTAAAGAACTCTTTCAAATACTTCTTTATGCTTTGCAGAATAATTCTACATTATTTTCGATCAACAATATGTCATTCACATATACTTATCAGAAGTGCTGTAGTGCTCCCACTCACTTTCTTGTAAATACAGGCCTTTCAAAAAGTCTGTATAAAACCATATGCTTTGATCAACTCATCAAAGCATATATTCCAACTCTGAGATGCTTGCACCAGTCCATTGATGTATCGCTGGAGCTTGCACATTTTGTTAGCACCTTTAGGATTGACAAAACCTTACGGTTGTATCATATACAACTCTTCTTTAATAAATCCATTAAGGAATGTAGTTTTATTTATCCATTTGTCAGATTTCATAAAATGCGGCAATTTGCTAACATGATTCGGACAGACTTTTAAGCATCGATACGAATGAGAAAATCTCATTGTATTCAACACCTTGAACTTGTCGAAAACTTTTTGCGACAATTCGAGCTTTGTAGATAGTAACTGTCGGTGTCAAAACCGGCGGATCTCGGGTAGGGGGTCCCGAACTGTGCGTCTAGGCAGATGGTAACAGGAGACAAGGGACACGATGTTTTTACCCAGGTTCGGGCCCTCTCGATGGAGGTAATACCCTACACCTGCTTGATTAATATTGATGATATGGGTAGTACAAGAGTAGATCTACCACGAGATCAGAGAGGCTAAACCCTAGAAGCTAGCCTATGGTATGATTGTTGTGTCCTACGGACTAAAACCCTTCGGTTTATATAGACACTGAATAGGGTTAGGGTTACACAAAGTCGGTTACAATGGTAGGAGATCTACATATCCATATCGCCAAGCTTGCCTTCCACGCCAAGGAAAGTCCCATCCGGACACGGGACGAAGTCTTCAATCTTGTATCTTCATAGTCTAGGAGTCCGGCCGAAGATGATAGTTCGGCTATCCGGACACCCCCTAGTCCAGGACTCCCTCAGTAGCCCCTGAACCAGGCTTCAATGACGACGAGTCCGGCGTGCATATTGTCTTCGGCATTGCAAGGCGGGTTCCTCCTCCGAATACTTCATAGAAGGTTTTGAACACCAGGATAGTGTCCGGCTCTGCAAAACAAGTTCCACATACCTAGAGAGAATAACTTTTTGCACACATCTGCTGACGTATTCCGCGGCGTGACATCACACCACGGCCAGGCCTTTATATGAATCGTTTTTACTGTTCCACCTTAGTGCGTTTAGCGAGGCGGTTTCGTTGGCACGTCTTATCAAAGCGTAGATGGTGCCCCCTTATTCCGGGATTCTCATCAATACGGACGTGGGTAACCCAACCGCGCCATTGATTGCGGCGCTTGGAAGATAAGCGAGTTTTATCAAGCTGGTGGGGGCGATAACCGTCCGTCCATATAAGGGATAAGGATCCACCTTTTTCACCCACGCCTTCCTCCTCCTTGCTCATCCATTTCACAAGACTCGAGCTCCGGCGCCCAAGTCCGCACATCCTTCCTCAACCATCTCCAGCCATGTCCGGAGCGGGAGGCGGTGGATGGTCTCCTCCGTCACGGAGGGCCAAGTAAAAAGCTGCGGAAAGCGGATACTTGTCCGACGACATCGCACATCGGCTGCCCGACAAGGGGCAGCTCATGCCCACCCCCAGGCCCCATGAGAGGGTGGTGTTCCTCCCCCACTTCCTCCGCGGACTAGGGTTTCCACTTCACCCATTTGTCCGGGGGCTCATGTTCTACTACGGCCTAGATTTCCACGATCTGGCCCCGAATTTCATCCTCAACGTCTCGGCGTCTATCTCGTGTGCGAGGCCTTCCTCTGCATCCAGCCCCACTTCAGCTTATGGCTGAAGACCTTCAATGTCCGGCCGAAGGTAGTGGGCGGCCGCCAAGCGGAGTGCGGAGGCGCCATGGTTGGCAAGATGGCCAAAGTCCTATGGCTCGAGGGCTCCTTTGTGGAGACCGTAAAGGGGTGGCAATCGGGGTGGTTCTACATCACCGAGCCGTGTGACTCACAATGGGCGGCGGCCCCCGAATTCCGATCTGGCTTCCCCACACGGCTCACGTCATGGAAAGAGACAGGCCAGACGTGGGGGAATTCGGATGAGCTATCCGGACTCCAAACCTGCATCCAAGGCCTGGTGGACAAGAATCTCAGGCTTGTCAACGTAATCCAGGTGATGCTCATCCGCCGGATTCTCCCATGCCAACAACAGGCCTTCAAGTTGTGGGAGTTCGATCTGGCACAGCACCCGACTCTGAAAAGGCTCTTCGACACTACGTACGAAGATGCCTGGAAGGTGTTGTTCAAGGGCGCCGAGGCTCCCACATCCGCTACCGAAGATCGCGGATTCAGCTCGCAGCGTCCAGCCAGCGAGGTAAGTTATTTTGCCCTTTATGGGACTCCTTTTTTCATAGTTTGACTCTATACGGGATCTAAAACTCCCTAAACTTTGACAGGACTGGCTGGTGAAATACGGACAGATTAACTGTCCGGCCCCTTTGCCAGAAGACCCAGCGGACGCCCGATTAGCGGGGCTGCTGGTTCCGGCACCTCATGTGGTGCCGGAGAAGAAGGCCAAGAAGGAGGCCACGGGAACTCGAAGGAGCTCCCGGCGCCAGGGGCTGTCGAACTCATCGCCCGGTGACCCTGAGGCGGAATCCTCCTCTGAGGAAGAGGAGGAGGAAGAAGAAGCCTCTCCCCCAGCGAGGGGAGAGAAGAAAAGGAAGGACGCCCCAACTGGGGAGGCCGGAGGGTCGAAGAAGGGAAGGACCCTTCCTCCGGACTTCTCCGCCAACGCCGACAGGGACGAGGAGGAGTGGCCAACAAGGACCAAGCCTCTGGTGAGATCGTAAGTGTCCGGATACCCAGGTTTTTTTTTCCATTGCATAGTGTTCTCTAATGCCGAACAATCATGCAGCCCGCCCAAGGACGAGCTCGCCACTTCGTCGAGCGGGTCCCTGAATTCGTCGGAAGTGGAGAGTACTTCACTTCCGACCGCCTCCTCACCTCACGCTGCTGACGACGCCGAGGTGGGGCCCCAAGAGGGGCTTGGTCAAGGGGAGGTGGCGCAGGAGGCACCGCAAGGCAGCCTCCCGGATTCCAGGCGCGAGGGGAGCGAGACCCCCAGGGGCTCTAAGCCCGACCCTTGTCCGAACTTCATACCGGAACCTTCAACGGTTCCGAAGTCCGGCAAGCAGCCCCTTCGTAGGAAGGGTAAGACACCGGTGTCCTCCGTCCAACCGGAGGCACCGGATAGCTTACTGGAGGCGCTTAACAGCGCCTCCATCAAGGAGGAGCACCGCACTGTTATGAGTGGGGTGATCCAGAAGTTCGATCCGCCAAGAGCGGGCTGATCAAGCCTGTACCAGCCTTCTAACAAAGCTTTGCGGTAAGTTTAGAATATGTAAAATATTACCGCATAGATAGTAGCCTGATGCTTAGTTGGTGTTGGAAAGAAAAGCGGATGAGGATCTAAAAGATATCTGCAGGAGTCTAACATAATTATGTGAATATGTGAATGCAGGCTGCCCTACTGACCTCTGCCGCACTAACTGCGGAGGTCAATGCATTGAAGGAGAGCCTCGAGCGGTCCGAGAACGAGCTCGGCCAAGCCAAGAAGCAGCTCGAGGACAAGGAAGGTAAGTAATACCTTATTAAAGAAGTACCTTATAGAAAGGATTCGGTTGCAAAAAAAATGACAGGAATAACGTGGGTATTGTAGGGGCCACCCTGAAGGAATCGGTGTCTGCGGCCGAAAGCAAAGCGGCATGAGCGCACTAAGCGAGAAAAGCAGGAGGAGGCGGGTGGCGGAGGTGCGGCAAGAGCTCTGGGCTCGTGGAAAAACACGAGAGTTTGGGCGTGACTCAAGACTCGAGAGTCCGAGCTCAGATCGGCTCTTGAGAGTGCCAAAGCCGCTAAGGCGAAGCCCAAAAAGCCCTCCAAGAAATTGAATCATTAAAGAAGATAGCGGCGGGTAAGGCATTCTTTATGCAAAGCAAGAATGTAAAAGTCAATTACCTATTACTTACCGGATTCGGAGCTCTCCAGAGTGTTCGCAGATCTGCCCGTAGTCGTCGATCTTTGTCGCGTTCTACCGCGCCCAGGAGGGGAGATCGACGGAGAAGGTATTCTGGTCTCGATATCTTTGAGGCGGACATCCGGTGCCCCTAAGCGACCAGCTGAAGCAGCTGGTCGAGCTCCTAAGGTCGCCGAACAGGCCATGAAGGGCCTTATAGTTGGTTTGTGGCCATTGGAAGCCATGCACGAGATCTACTTTGGGCTAGTCACGGCGGGTGGTGGGCCTTTGTCCATGGATTGAAGTCATCAAGCGCTCCGTCTGCATTGAAGGTGCCCGTCGGGCCCTTGCCCGTGCTAAAGTGCACTGGGGCAAGCTGGATGGGGAGAAGCTTGTGACGGATGGGCCACCGAAGGGCAAGGAGCATCGCACGCCCGAAATGTATTATGAAGGCGTCCTGAAGGGTGCCCGCCGTATAGCGGATGAGTGCTCCAAAGATGTAATTTTTGAATAGACTCGCATTTGTTATCCTGTGCGTTGAAAACTTGTTCATATGCGCTAAGCAACGCTTGTTAATTTAAAATATTACCTTCGTGCAGCCGTTTATCAAATTTGAGAGATGGCAAGTCGTTGGCTTCACCCCCATGCCACAGTCTTTGGGGTGTTCGGGATAAACTTGGCGCTCTTGTTCCCATTCTTGGGTCCATCGAGGAGGCGCTCAGCGAACGAACAAGGCAACCGGACTTATAATGCTTGAACACTCTCACTTAGCCATAGAATTCTATAATTTTAAATTTTGGCGAAGCCCCTAATATTCGGAAGACCGAGTTCGGGGCGCTATCCACGCCTTGGCCGGACAATTTTGACTCCTCGCTCTAAGCGGCATAAGTCTTTAGGGACCTGAAAAAACCTCTCGAACAGCGACCGGCTCTCGCCTTATCATGACGGTCAGTTTTAGCTTTCTCCACTGAGGTGCTCAACCTAGCTCAACCGGGGCACAATCGCAGTGGTTATCCCAGCGCTACCTTGCCGATATAACGGAACGTAAGGTACCAAAACATGGGAGTCGGGCAAACCCAACTATTGACCCAAGACATGATTCGGAGCCGATGCATATAATGCTATAAGTTTGGGGTGCCGCACTTGTGAAAGTGTTCGGACTTCTAACACCATATTCTGGGGAACTTAAGCCCCTGGTGTATTGGCCGTACCAAAGTGTACGGATGCAACATGTCATGAAATGAACATATATATAGATAAAGAAAGGAATGCAATAATAGGCAAAAGCTATGTATTGTTTATTCAAAAAGGAACTGCAATGGAAGCAGAACAATACAAACAGTGCGATAAGCAAGGGATGGGACTATTTAACATGTCCCCCTCCAGGGGTAAGCTGCGGGATGGTATGTAAACAGGTATAATGCTCGTAGTAGAGACCACCGGACACTCGATGCAGTTTTCGCTTCCACGGCTGTTGCATCGTGAGTTGGCGCGAATGCCGTCTGACAGGCTTCGGAGAACGAGTCCCGAAAGTAAGAAAAAAAGGAAAAGAAAAGAATGACACCATCGGGGCCCCAGTGCGGTTGAGCGCGTGCAGGTGTGCCGTGGTCGTGCCCTCCCTTATGCCCATGGTATCTCCGGGCGTAGTTGTGTACGCCTAGTACTGGCTTTGCAACCGCGAGGGCTGGGGTTGGGGCGGATTACTCTGGCGATGCTTTCGGATCGTGCCAGCGGTCTTGTTGTAGGTTACTCCGGGCGCAGCGGTGTCCGGTTGTTTATTGGCCGGACTGGAGAATTGCCTTAAGAGGCTGTTCTGCACTTCTGCCGCAAGGGCGGCCGTATGCACCTCCGTTCGGAGAGAGCGTTCGGTGTTTCCATTGACCGTGATTACGCCTCGAGGGCCTGGCATCTTTAGCTTGAGGTATGCGTAGTGCGGCACCACATTGAATTTTGCGAATGCTGTTCGTCCGAGCAGTGCGTGATAGCTGCTGCGGAACGGGACTATGTCGAAGATTAACTCTTTGCTTCGGAAGTTATCCGGGGATCCGAAGACCACTTCGAGTGTAACTGAGCCTGTACAATTGGCCTCTACACCTGGTATGACGCCTTTAAAGGTCGTTTTTGTGGGTTTAATCCTTGAGGGGTCTATGCCCATTTTGCGCACTGTATCCAGATAAAGCAGGTTCAGGCTGCTACCGTCGTCCATCAGGACTATAGTGAGGTGAAATCCGTCAATAATTGGGTCAAGAACCAATGCGGCGAAACCGCCGTGACGGATGCTAGTGGGGTGGTCCCTTCGATCGAAGGTGATCGGGTAGGCAGACCATGGGTTGAACTTCGGGGCGACTGGCTCCATCGCGTATACGTCCCTTAGCGCACGCTTCCACTCCCTTTGGGTATGTGGGTTGCGTATACCATGTTCACCGTCCGCACTTGTGTGGGAAAACCCTTCTGTCCTCTATTGTTCGGCGGCCGGGGCTCTTCCTCGTCATCGCTATGCAGCCCCTTATCGTTGTTTTCGGCGATTAGCTTGCCTGCTTGCTTGAACACCCAACAATCCCTGTTGGTGTGGTTGGCTGATTTTTCCGGGGTGCCATGTATCCGCGCAAGCGATCGAGTATTCGGTCCAAGTTGGGACGGGCCAGGTATTTCTTTTGAATGGCTTCTTCCACTGACCGGGTTTAGAGCCTCGAATCCGGCATTTATCTGCCGTATCTTCAGCATTATCACCGTTAATCGGCGTTTATGCTTGTTGCGACGCGACCTGCCATTGATGTCCTTGGTATCCGAACTACCGTGGTGTTTGGCCAAGTTGTTGCTTCGAGCTAGCCAGCTGTCCTCTCCGCGCAAAAGGGGTCATGAGTGTGGTGAGGGCTGCCATGGATTTCGGCTTTTTCTGTCCTAGGTGCGGGCTAGCCACTCGTCGCGGATGTTGTGTTTGAAGGCTGCTAAGCGCCTCGCATCCGGACGGTCGGCGATCTGATTTTTCTTTGTTAGGAACGCGCCCGTAATTGTCGGCCGATTCTTACGGCTGCTGGATTATATGGCTAAGGTCATCGGCGTCGGTGGTCGCACATATGTGCCTGGAAGTTATCAAGGAATGCGGCTTCGTGTCCTCCCAACATCTGATTGACTCTGGCGGCAAGCTGTTGAGCCAATGCCGAGCTGGTCCTTTAAGCTTGAGTGGGAGGTATTTGATGGCATGTAGATCATCACCGCGGGCCATGTGGATATGGAGGAGATAGTCCTCGATCCAGACCGCAGGATCTGTGGTACCATCGTATGATTCGATGTTTACGGGTTTGAAGCCCTCAGGGATTTGATGATCCATTACTTCATCTGTGAAGCATAGTGGGTGTGCGGCGCCTCTGTATTGGACTATATCACGACGTAACTCATATGAGCTTTGTCTATTGTGTTCGGCCCGGCCGGGTTTGCTGTATCCGGCGTGACGGTAATCATCCCGTGTCGTGGGGCGCCCACGCGATCTGTAGATCGATCTTGTATGCTTTGCCTTATCCTCTAATATATCTCGCTTAAGTCGGCGCGTTTTCCGTGCCTTGGTACTTTTGGCGGCGTCGGGCGTGGCTTGAGCGGAGGGCCGAGAGGCTTCTCGTCATGACCGCAGGGTGGCTGTAACATCCCAAAATTCTAAATTTTGGAATGTTATAATAAATAAATAGTTTTGATTGATTGATTGTTTGTTGTGTGATTTATTGTGTGAAATTGAGTGAAATTTGAAACTTTCTGAAAGTTGAATGAGAGGGAATGAAATGACTTTCCCAAAACTTTCCCCTTTGTCTTTTGGATCCCAATGAATTCAAGTTCATTCCAACACCAAACCCTAGAGTGAAGATGACATGACTTCTTCCATTTTGAAATGAATAGGGTTTTGGAAAAGATTTGAATTTCATTTGGGAATATTTCAAATTCAAAACTTTATGCAACTCAATGATTTTCATGAGGGAAGATAAAATGACTTCTTCAATTATATGAAATATGAGTTGGAAGTTAAAAAGGTATCAAATTGAAAGTCATTTGAAAGTGCCATTTGGAGTTTCAGAAGATTTTGAGTTTTGGTATTTGAATTCAAATTTTGGCAAGTGGAATTCATTTCAAAACTATGCCTGACAACTACTTGAGAAAAAGTATGAGAGGAGTAACATGACACTCCAAATATGTCAGAAGAAAACAATGCCAAAAGTTTTGAATTCAAATTTGAGTTTTATTTGAATTTGAAAAAAAAATGAAATTTTTATAAAGTTTGGATTTTGCCTTTGGAAAAATGTTCAAATGATAGGGAATATTCCCCTGATCATTTTGGTATATATATATCCTATATAAAATATTTATATTTTAAAAGATATCTCTGTTTTTGTTTTATTTAAAAAAAAATTTAAAGAGGAAAAAATCCCCAGCGCCCGGCCGAACCAACCCGGCCAGCCTTGGCGGCCCACCGGCCGAGCCCACCAGCGCCACCAGGCGGCCCAACAGCATGGCGCCAGCCCAGCCGAGCCCTCCTCGCTTGAAACCCTTGAGACGGTCGCCTGACCCGTCCCCGCTCCCCTCTCACCGCAGGTGAGCCCCACCGTCTTCCCCTCGCGCCGACGCCACCGCGCCGCCGCCTCATGAGAACCCGCGATCCCGGGATCTCCCGATCCTCCCGTTCGCTTCCTGCGCCGCCGGCGCCCCGCCCTATAAAACCCTCCCCTCACCCCATTTCCCCCTCGCCGGACCTCTCCCTCTCCCCGCAAGGCCTCGCCGGAGCCCGAGGCCACCGCCGCCGCCATTGCCGCCGCCCCGACCCACCCCGACCACCCCGAGCTCGCCCGAGACCACCTCCGGACTCCCCTCGCTCGACCACACCTCCCCGTGCCCTCACCCACCCCCAAAACCCACCGGAGCGCCACCACCGTCGACGCCTTGAACGCCACCGCCGCCTCGACCTCGCCGCCGTCTGTCTCCTTCCACCTCGGACGCCACCTCGACCACCATTGGACTCGCCGTCGAGCGTCGCGTCCGCCCGTGCCCTCGCTGAGCCCGCCGACGATCGGGCGCCGCCGCCGCCCGGCGTCCGAGCCGCTCGCCGTCGACCTTCCCACGGTGAGCTCTCTCCTCCTCGTCGTCCGATCCCCCATCTACGGTCGAGATTAGATCTCAAGGGGTATTTTTTTATAAAACGGTTCGGTCCGGTTTAGTTAGTCGGTTTATTTTAAGTTAGGTTTTTATTTAAATCGGCCGATTCGTTAAAACCCTAGGCCCGTTTAGTTTATATTACGCTCAGTGCGTAGTTTAGGCCCATTAGGCCCTTTTTCATTTATTTTCATTTTCTGTTTTAACAGAATAGTTCCTGTTTTGAAAAATTCATATCTTTTATTCTGTTTAATATTTTTAGGTGATTCTTTTTTTGCTGGTTTGCAAATTTTCTATAGTTTCTGTAGAAAACATAATTAGCTATGTTAAAATTATTTATAATTGCTTTAATTTAGTTTTAGTCAGAATAGTAAATCTGTTATAACATGAGTTAGAAAAATTATTTTTGGATGATTCTTTTTGTCCCAACTTTATTTTGACATTACCTAACCATAGGAATTAATTTGGGTATTATAGGATTAATAAAAAATTAGTTTTAATCAGAATCTTGTTAATCCTAATTAATTAACTAGCTCTGTTTTCCTATTATTTTAATTAGTAAATAAATTTATTTTTAACATGTGATTGATTATTCTAGGATAGTTTCTGTCACTTAATAGGATGAACTTTTATTTATAATAAATAAAAGTTTTATTTTATTTTCTTAATAGAAATTGAATTAGGCCTAATAGGAGTTTCATAATAGGTTTTAAATTAATTCTTTTTGCTCCTAGTTGCTTAATGCATCCTTTTCTGTTAAGTTAACATAAACCCATGATTAGGTTATGTTGAGAAAATTTTGTTATGTAAAAACTAGTTTTAGTTGTTGCTTGAAGTAGGAAAAACTTTGAGTTGGATTTCTTCGAGTTTTTCCTTTGGGTTTTGATTCGTTTGTTTTGGTGTGTTATATTACTATGCTATTGTTTTATGTGATCATATGCTATGTGCTTATTATAGTTATTGTTTGCCTCGGTAGAATTTTCCGGAGTGCGAAGCTTGCTACTACGAATCCCTAGCTTTCGAAGATCGTCAACAAGGCAAGTTCACTTTGACCATACTTTCATACCTATGATTTATTGCATTTAGTGACATCTTTGCAACCACCCCTCAGTAGTGTTATTGAATCCTTGTAGTTGAGTAGTATGCATGAGGTAGGAACCCATCACCTGTTACCAAGCCCGGGCGATATTTTATTGCTACGCTATAGTAGGCGGGGTTTGGTATGAGTGCTTTCGGGAGTGGTGTGAGAATGGAGGATCTCGTCAATGGCGACAACTCCATGATGGAATCTGCAAGGACTGCATCTTCAAGGCCTCAAGACTTCAAGACTCGAGACAAGAATTCAATATACACTCTTGGGTGAAGGGCGGTTGGCGGGCACCTGGAGAAACCAGTGGTTGGCGGGATGCATGGAGAAGCGCCATGACATCTTGCGGAAAGCTTCACCCAGACTCAAAGAGCGGAAGAATACTTCATGCCCGGAAGCTTACGTGCAACCGCAAGTCATTATGGGCTCGGCTTGGTTGACCTTAGTTGTGACTCTGGCTGGGGCGGTGCTAGCAGATGTAGAACTACGATAGGATGGGATGAGTACGGACGGTGGTCGAGGAACTCTTGGAAGACCATGTTTGGTCATCTTGTTCTCAAACACCACGAAGTGCGAGAGCGTAAAAGAGGATCGAATCTTGCGGGTAAAGTGTACAAACCTCTGCAGAGGGTTAAAACCTAATCGATTAGCCGTGTCCCGATTCTGAACAATTTGAGCATCTGGACTGGATCTATCTCGGAACTCTCAACACGGATGATAACATAATTGTGGGCAACTTATGATGATTTTGGGCTATGAGACATCGGTTGGCGGAACCATGTCATGATAGAAAACTCTATAGTACAGACTTCATTTATTCCTTTGATGTAGGGAAAATAAAACCAGCTTTTACATAAAACAAAACCCGGATCTGAGCCACAAGGCCATACTGCATATAGTATAATTTATCATCTGTTTTATCTTATTGTGATCTTGCGGTACATTCAATGTCTTGACCTACACGGCTGCAACGTATCATGTTGCGGATACTTTCTTCCGACAGTAAGAATACAGTGCAGGGTTACGGTCTACACTCAACCTGCCGATGGCGTTGATGGGACTCCACACCCGATTACTTGTTTCGGCTGAGACTATTGAGGTATATATCAGTTTCGTTATTTATACATGTGATTGCACTTTGATATATACATTGATGTCTTGTGTGTGCCGACATACTTGATCCGAGGATGCACGGATACACGAGGCTTGACCGTCTCGAGGTCGGGTCGCTACATGGCGGTCTGCCATGTCGTGCGTTGGTGACTTGGGTGCTTCCTCCTCTAATCGAGGCAACGGCCTGCGTTTGGGGTAGCTTTTGGAGGGCGTTCGAGTTCATACTCTTGGCTGCAAGGACTTGATCCATCGTCGACTAGCAGGTCTTAGTCACTCTAAGCTGTTGCTGCTTTTTCTTGAGGCTGCTTGCCGTGGCCATAAGCCTGCGTTTGAAACGCTCCTGTTGGCGGGATCCTCGAGCACGACAAATTAAATGCGTCTTGAGGCTTGCATCGTCTTTGGAGGGGCGCATAATTATCGTCCTCTACCTGTTTACTGCCCGCCTTGTCGTGCGGACTTGCTTCTCCCTCCTCCTGCGCTTTGAGTCCTGCTGGAGGGGTCATCTTTGGCTTTGTCCAGGGTGTTATTGTCTCCCGTGCGGAATAAATCGTTTTCTTGTGGCGAGATTTAGAGCGGCGCCGCTGGCGTCGGCGTAACAGGCTGTCTCTTGGAGGGTCATCCTCCATTGTTCCATCGCCGTTCCCATCTTTTGGGATGTCCACCATGTATATGTCGTATGGCGAGGTGGCCTTCGATTGCCTCGTAGGCCTTGGTTCTTGGTTGTCTCCAGCATCATCGTCCATACCGTCGATGTCTTGGTCGAAGTCGAGCATGTCGGTTAAATCATCGGCGGTGGCTACAAAGTGGGTGGTGGGTGGGCGTTGAATTTCTTCATCGTCCGCATCCCAACCTTCGACCGTAGTCCGCCAGGGCTCTCCGGATAAAGAGAGACCTTAGTGAATTCAGGATGTCGCCAAAGGCGAGTCTGAAAGATGTCCGCGCGGTGAACTCCATGACCGGCCCAATCGGATTTGATTGGCGGGCGCGGAGGGTTGGTCCGGCACCTCGGAGTCACGGTCTTCGCAAAGGACAGGGATGGAGTTCGGCTCAATCGCCGTTGAGATTGTAGCCCCCGAGGCGGTGTCCAACCACTCGTCCTCGATTGGGGGAACCGGCTCCGGATTAAGGGTCGGGCGGGCAGTGCGGCCTCGTGGCACTGTTTCTGCGGCAGAGCTAGATCGTACCCATAGAGACAGTGCGGCGCGCTCGGCTGTGGCTCGAATCCGTCAAAGATCAAGTCTCCGCGGACATTGGCCGTATAGTTCAAGCTTCAAATCTGACTGATGGCGGGCGTAGCTTCGATCTGCTCTAGATGGCCAGCGAATTGGCCCATGATGCAAAGCCGCCGAATCTGAAGATCTGTCCGGAAGAAAAGTCTCACCCTGGACAGCATCGTTGTTGATGATCGAAGGAGCCATCGGGCCTATCGGTGGCGACACGGAGGAACTCTCAATGAAAGCACCAATGTCGGTGTCAAAACCGGCGGATCTCGGATAGGGGTCCCGAGCGTATGCGTCTAGGCAGATGGTAACAGGAGACAAGGGACACGATGTTTTTACCCAGGTTGGGCCCTCTCGATGGAGGTAATACCCTACTCCTGCTTGATTAATATTGATGATATGGGTAGTACAAGAGTAGATCTACCACGAGATCAGAGAGGCTAAACCCTAGAAGCTAGCCTATGGTATGATTGTTGTGTCCTACGGACTAAAACCCTTCGGTTTATATAGACACCGAATAGGGTTAGGGTTACACAGAGTCGGTTACAATGGTAGGAGATCTACATATCCGTATCACCAAGCTTGCCTTCCACGCCAAGGAAAGTCCCATCCGGACACGGGACGAAGTCTTCAATCTTGTATCTTCATAGTCTAGGAGCCCAGCCGAAGATGATATTTCGGCTATCCGGACACCCCCTAGTCCAGGACTCCCTCAGTAACACTACTATCAACGTCCGTCTTCCTCTTGAAGATCCATTTATTTTCTATGGATTGCCGATCATTGGGCAAGTCCACCAATGTCCATACTTTGTTCTCATACATGGATCCTATCTCAGATTTCATGGCCTCCAGCCATTTCGCGGAATCTGGGCTCATCATCGCTTCCTCATAGTTTGTAGGTTCATCATGGTCTAGTAACATGACTTCTAGAACAGGATTACCGTACCACTCTGGTGCGGACCGTACTCTGGAAGACCTACGAGGTTCTGTAATAACTTGATCTGAAGTTTCATGATCATCATCATTAGCTTCCTCACTAATTGGTGTAGGAATCACTGGAACTGATTTCAGCGATGTACTATTTTCCAATTCAGGAGAAGGTACTATTACCTTATCAAGTTCTACTTTTCTCCCACTCACTTCTTTCGAGAGAAACTCCTTCTCTAGAAAGGATCCATCTTAGCAACGAATATCTTGCTTTCGGATCTGTGATAGAAGATGTACCCAATAGTTTTCCTTAGGGTATTCTATGAAGACACACTTCTCCGATTTGGGTTCGAGCTTATCAGGTTGAAACTTTTTCACATAAGCATCGCAGTCCCAAACTTTAAGAAACGACAACTTTGGTTTCTTGCCAAACCACAGTTCATAAGGCGTCGTCTCAAACGGATTTTGATGGTGCCCTATTTAAAATGAATGCAACTGTGTCTAATGCATAACCCCAAAACGATAGTGGTAAATCGGTAAGATACATCATAGATCGCACCATATCCAATAAAGTGTGGTTATGACGTTCGGACACACCATTACGTTGTGGTGTTCCATGTGGCGTGAGTTGTGAAACTATTCCACAATGTTTTATATGAAGGCCAAACTCGTAACTCAAATATTCTCCTCCACGATCAGATCGTAGAAACTTTATTTTCTTGTTACGATGATTTTCCACTTCACTCTGAAATTCTTTGAACCTTTCAACTATTTCAGACTTATGTTTCACTAAGTAGATATTCCCATATCTGCTCAAATCATCTTCTGAAGGTTAGAAAATAACGATGCTTGCCACGAGCATCAACACTCATTGGATCGCATACATCGGTATGTATTGTTTCCAATAAGTCAGTAGCTCGTTCCACTGTTCCGGAGAACGGAGTTTTAGTCATCTTGCCCAAAAGGCACGATTTGCAAGCATCAAATGATTCATAACCAAGTGATTCCAAAAATCCATCTTTATGGAGTTTCTTCATGCGCTTTACACTGATATGACTCAAACGGCAGTGCCACAAATAATTTGCACTATCATTATTAACTTTGCATCTTTTGGCATCAATATTATGAATATGTGTATCACTACGATCGAGATCCAACAAACTATTTTCATTGGGTGTATTACCAACGAAGGTCTTATTCATGTAAACAGAATAACAATTATTCTCTAACTTTAAATGAATAACCGTATCGCAATAAACATGATCAAATCATATTCATGCTCAACGCCAACACCAAATAACATTTATTTAGGTTTAACACTAATCCCGAAAGTATAGGGAGTGTGCGATGATGATCATATCAATCTTGGAACTACTTCCAACACTCATCATCACTTCCCCTTCAACTAGTCTCTGTTTATTCTGTAACTCCTGTTTCGAGTTACTAATCTTAGCAAGTATCAAATACTCAGGGGCTACTATAAACACTAGTAAGGCACACATTAATAACCTGTATATCAAATATACCCTTGTTCACTTTGCCATCCTTCTTATCCACCAAATATCTAGGGCATTTCCGCTTCCAGTGACCATTTCCTTTGCAGTGTAAGCACTCAGTTTCAGGCTTTGGTCCAACTTTGGTCTTATTCACAGGAGTGACAACTTGTTTGCCATTCTACTTGAAGTTTCCCTTTCTTTCCCTTTGCCCTTTTCTTGAAACTAGTGGTCTTGTCAATCATCAACACTTGATGCTCTTTCTTGATTTCTACCTTAAATCGATTTCAACATCACGAAGAGCTCGGGAATTGTTTTCGTCATCCCTTGCATACTATAGTTCATCACGAAGTTCTAGTAACTTAGTGATGGTGACTAGAGAATTCTGTCAATCACTATCTTATCTGGAAGATTAACTCCCACTTGATTCAAGCGATTGAAGTACCTAGACAATCTGAGCACATGCTTACTAGTTGAGCGATTCTCCTCCATCTTTTAGCTATAGAACTTGTTGGAGACTTCATATCTCTTAACTCGGGTATTTGCTTGAAATATTAACTTCAATTCCTGGAACATCTCATATGGTCCATGTAACATCCCAAAATTCTAAATTTTGGAATGTTATAAACACATAGATAGTTTTGGTTGATTGTTTGATTGATTGACTGAAAGTGAGTGAATTTGAAACTTTTTGAAAGTTAAATGAGAGGGAATAAAAGGACTTTCCCAAACTTTCATTTTTGCTTTTATAATCTTCGGGAATTCAAATTCTTTTCATCACAAAACCCTGGAGAGAAGATGAAATGACTTCTTCCATTTATTTAAATGACAAGGGGTGTTGAAAATATTTGAATTTCATTTGGAAAATATTTCCAATTCTGAAACTTTATGCAACTCAATGATTTTCACGAGACAAGATAAAATGACTTCTTCAAATTAAATGAAATATGAGTTGGGAGTTTTAAAAGAATTAAATTCAAAGTTCTTTTGAATTTATTTCCAATTGGAGTTATTTGAGTTTTATTCAAATTATTTTCTCCAAAAACAAAATATATGGAAAATAGGGTAACATGATTCCCTACATCAGAAAATTGGAGAGAAATTAATTTGAAGTCATTTTGGTATTTTAAAATGATTTTTATTGGATTTTATTGGACCAGTAGCACTGTGTGAATTATTAAAATATGCGTGTATTTTATTTGAAGCTAAAATAGTGTTCATGTTGTAGAAAATCTTTTCTGAAAATTTTGATATATTATATGCCTATATAAAATTTTATTTGGTTTTATTATTTTTGTTTTGTTGTCTCTGTCTAAAAAAAATTTCGCGCTGCGCCCTTGGTATTCAAGGGCCAAGGCCCAAGGCCAAGCCAGCGGCCGGCCGCCAAGCCCATCCACCCTGCGCACCGAGGGAGCCAGGAGGAGCCGCCGCTTCTTTTCCAAGTCCTAATAGGACTTTTGTCCTACTTCCGTTTATTCCGATTTGTTTCTAGATCTTTTCCCTCTTTGTTTCCTAATCCTAGTCTATTTCTTGTCCCCTACCCCAAGCAAAACCCTCCCCTCCCCAATATAAATACCCAAGCACCCCCCCCCCCCTCCAACACATCAAACCAACACCTCTCCTCTCCTCTCCTCTCTGCAGCAGCAGCAGCGCAGCACCACCACCGCGCCGCCGCCCCTCACCCCACGTCGTTGTGCCGCCTCGCCGGAGTTCGCCGGACCACCGCCGCCATTGCCGCCCCGCCCCACCACCTCCGGCCATCCTAGCCACCCACCGACC
Organism: Aegilops longissima; assembly: GCA_021605205.1. NCBI lineage: Eukaryota > Viridiplantae > Streptophyta > Magnoliopsida > Poales > Poaceae > Aegilops > Aegilops longissima. Next base: position 102,118,297 of record CM038678.1, on the reverse strand, counting down.
CAACCACTCGCTCCGCCCCGATCTTCTTCCCCAACTCCGATGACTACTCCGGTGAGATCCACGAAATCTCGTAATTCATTTTTTTCAGAAAATAGCAATCTTAGAAAATTCATATCTTTTAGAGTTTTTAGTATTTTTGAGTGATTCCAATTGCTATGTGTCACAAATTTGCTGAAGTTTCTGTTAGTGTATCTGGATTTCAAATTTGAGTAGTTTAAATTTGAATTTGATAAATTTTGTTCAAATTAGTATTTTGGCCATAACTTGAGTTTAAAAATAGGTTTTAATTAATTCTTTTTGCTCCTGGTCACTTGTGATATTGTTTAGCTGTAGGATTTAGTTTGTTAATTTTGGAGTATTTTAAGTTAGATTTTAGTAAAAACAGTACTGTTTTGCTTATATAGTTGTTTTAGTTATGTAATTATTTTTTAATTATTTTTAGTTCATTCCTTTTGTAGATTTTCACTTGTCGTTATATGTTTATGTTTAGATACAGTAGATAAATTTTTGTAGTTATTTATTAGTGTTTAGCTACTGTTTTTGTAATTGCTTGTTTAGTTCATAGTGATAGTGGATAAAAATAGTTTTATTAGTTTTAAAAGTAATTCTTTTTCCACTTCAAGTTATATTGTTTTTGTTTCTGTTATTTGTGAACACATTAGTTCTTATATTTATTTAGAATAGTTTATTAATGTTTTAATAAATGATTTGCTGTTATAGTTGTCTTAGTGTTTTGCTAGTTGCTATATTTGTTCTAGTATTAACTAGATGGTTATAGTAGTTTTATATTAGTTCTTTTTGTTAGTTATTAAATTAGTAATTTATTTTCTGTTATTTTATTAGAATTATATTTTCTTTGCTGTAAAAAAAATATTAGAGTAATTTAGTGATGTTATGTTAAGATTTGTGTGAGTTGGTCACCACTAGTTTTTCCTTGAATTTTTCTCTCGAAGTTTTTCCTTTGGTTTTCGACTTGGTTTTCTTTGTTGCTTTTATTTTGATTGAGTGTTGTTATGATTGATAGAATTGATTGCTAGGATGATTGCTTATATGATTGTCTGTTTAATATAGATTTTCAACGGAGTGACGAATAGTTCTACCAAGTCTTTATTCTGAGAGCGTTATTATCTTCATCAAGTAATACCAGGCAAGTTCACTTTGACCATGCTTTCATACCTATGTTTTATTGCATTTAGTGGCATCTTTGCAACAGTCCTCCAGTAGTGATATTGAATTCTTGTAGTTGATTAGTATGCATGAGGTAGGAACCCATCACCCTGTTACCAAGCCCGGGACGTTATTTATTTTAATGCTACGCTATAGTAGACGGGGTTGGGTATGAGTGCACGAGAGTGGTGTGAAGAAGGAGGACTCTACGTCAACGATGACAACTCCATGATGACATCTGCAAGGACTGCATCTTCAAGGCCTCAAGACTTCAAGACTCGAGACAAGAATTCAATACACACTCTTTGGGTGAAGGATGGTTGACGGGCACCTGGAGAAACCGGTGGTTGGCGGGATGCATGGAGAAGCGCCATGACATCTTGCGGAAAGCTTCACCCAGACTCAAAGAGACGGAAGAATACTTCATGCCGGAAGCTTACCGTGCAACCGCAAGTCACTATGGGCTCTGGCTTGGTTGACCTTAGTTGTGACTCTGGCTAGGACGGTGCTAGCAGATGTAGAACTACGGTAGGATTGGATGAGCACCGGACAGTGGTCAGAGGAACTCTTCGGAAGACCATGTTTCGGTCGTCTTGTTCTCAAACACCCTGAAGTGCGAGAGCGTAAAAGAGGATCGAATCTTGCGGGTAAAGTGTACAAACCTCTGCAGAGGGTTAAAACCTAATCGATTAGCCGTGTCCCCGGTTACGGACAATATGAGCCTCTATACTTGGATCTATCTCGGAACTCTCAACACTGGATTGATAACTTAATTGTGGGCAACTTATGATGATTTTGGGCTATGAGACATCGGTTGGCGGAACCATGTCATGATAGAAAACTTCATAGTACAGACTTCATTTATTCCTTTGATGTAGGGAAAATAAATCAGCTTTTATGCAAATAAAACTCAGACACACAGCTACAAAGCCATATTGCATATAGTATAGTTTTATCATCTGTTTTCTCATGTTGTGATCTTGCCGGTACATTCAATGTACTGACCTACACGGCTGCAACGTATCATGTTGCGATACTTTCTTCAACGAGTAAGATGCAGTGCATGTGGTTACGGTCTACACTCAACCTGCCGATGGCGTTGATGGGACTCCACACCCGTTCGATTGTTTCCGCTGAGTATTATGAGGTATATATCATTTCGTTATTTATACATGTGATTGCACTTGATATATACATTGATGTCTGTGTGTGCCGACATCTTGATCGAGGATGGCACAGACACACAGAGACTTGACCTTCTGAGGTCGGGTCGCTACAGTCCATGATGTTCAAAACGTCTTTGAAGTCCCGATTCTAAGATGTTAAGCATGGTGCACTAAACTATCGAGTAGTCATCATATTGAGCTAGCCAAACGTTCATAACGTCTGCATTTGCTCCTGCAATAGGTCTGTCACCTAGCGGTGCATCAAGGACATAATTATTCTGTGCAGCAATGAGGACAATCCTCAGATCACGGATCCAATCCGCATCATTGCTACTAACATCTTTCAACACAGTTTTCTCTAGGAACATATCAAAATAAACATATGAAAGCAACAATGCAAGCTATTGATCTACAACATAATTTGCAAAATACTACTAGGACTAAGTTCATGATAAATTTAAGTTCAATTAATCATATTACTTGAGAACTCCCACTTAGACAGACATCTCTCTAGTCATCTAAGTGATCACGTGATCCAAATCAACTAAACCATGTCCGATCATCACGTGAGATGGAGTAGTTTTCAATGGTGAACATCACTATGTTGATCATATCTACTATATGATTCACGCTCGACATTTCGGTCTCCGTGTTCCGAGGCCATATCTGTATATGCTAGGCTCGTCAAGTTTAACCTGAGTATTCCGCGTGTGCAACTGTTTTGCACCCGTTGTATTTGAACGTAGAGCCTATCACACCCGATCATCACGTGGTGTCTCAGCACGAAGAACTTCCGCAACGGTGCATACTCAGGGAGAACACTTCTTGATAATTAATGAGAGATCATCTTATAATGCTACCGTCAATCAAAGCAAAATAAGATGCATAAAGGATAAACATCACATGCAATCAATATAAGTGATATGATATGGCCATCACCATCTTGTGCTTGTGATCTCCATCTCCGAAGCACCGTCGTGATCACCATCGTCACCGACGCGACACCTTGATCTCCATCGTAGCATCGTTATCGTTTCGCCATCTATTGCTTCTTCGACTATCGCTACCGCTTAGTGATAAAGTAAAGCAATTACAGGGCGCTTGCATTTCATACAATAAAGCGACAAACATATGGCTCCTGCCAGTTGCCGATAACTTGGTTACAAAACATGATCATCTCATACAATAAAATATAGCATCACGTATTGACCATATCACATCACAACATGCCCTGCAAAAACAAGTTAGACCTCCTCTACTTTGTTGTTGCAAATTTTACGTGGCTGCTACGGGCTAAGCAAGAACCGTTCTTACCTACGCATCAAAACCACAACGATAGTTCGTCAAGTTAGTGTTGTTTTAACCTTCGCAAGGACCGGGCGTATACACTCAGTTCAACTAAAGTTGGAGCGACACCCGCCAGCCACTGTGTGCAAAGCACGTCGGTAGAACCAGTCTCGCGTAAGCGTACGCGTGTCGGTCCGGGCCGCTTCATCCAATAATACCGCCGAACCAAAGTATGACATGCTGGTAAGCAGTATGACTTGTATCGCCCATAACTAACTTGTGTTCTACTCGTGCATATAACATCTATGCATAAAACCTGGCTCTGATACCACTGTTGGGGAACGTAGTAATTTCAAAAAAATTCCTACGCACACGCAAGGATCATGGTGATGCATAGCAACAAGAGGGGAGAGTGTTGTCCACGTACCCTCCTAGACGGAAAGCGGAAGCATTAGAACAATGCGGTTGATGTAGTCGTACGTCTTCACGATCCGACCGATCCAAGTACCGAACATACGGCACCTCCGAGTTCAGCACACGTTCAGCTCGATGACGATCCCCGGACTCCGATCCAGCAGGGTGTCGGGGATGAGTTCCGTCGAGACGACGTGGCAGGACGGTAATGATGTTCTACCGACGCAGGGCTTCGCCTAAGCACCGCTACGATATGACCGAGGTGGAATATGGTGGAGGGGGGCACCGCACACGGCTAAGGAACGATCATGAAGATCAACTTGTGTGTCTATGGGGTGCCCCCCTGCCCCCGTATATAAAGGAGCAAGGGGAGGAGGGCCGGCCAAGGAGGAGGAGGCGCGCCCATGGGGGGAGTCCTACTCCCACCGGGAGTAGGACTCCTCCTTTCCTAGTAGGAGTAGGAGAGAAGGAAGGGGAAGAGAGAAGGGAAGGAAGGAGGGGGTGCGGCCCCTCCCCCTAGTCCAATTTGGACTAGGCCTTGGGGGGGCGCGCAGCCTGGCCTAGGCAGCCCCTCTCTCTTTCCCGTATGGCCCAGTAAGGCACAATACTTCTCCCCGGCGAATTCCCGTAACTCTCCGTACTCCGATAAATACCCGAATCACTCGAAACCTTTCCGAAGTCCGAATATAGTCGTGCAATATATCGATCTTTATGTCTCGACCATTTCGAGACTCCTCCTCATGTCGCCGATCTCATCCGGGACTCTGAACTCCTTTGTAACATCAAAACTCATAAACTCATAATATAACTGTCATCGAAACCTTAAGCGTGCGGACCCTACGGGTTCGAGAATAATGTAGACATGACCGAGACACGTTTCCGGTCAATAACCAATAGCGGAACCTGGATGCTCATATTGGCTCCTACATATTCTACGAAGATCTTTATCGGTCAAACCGCATAACAACATACGTTGTTCCCTTTGTTATCGGTATGTTAGTTGCCCGAGATTTGATCGTCGGTATCCCTGTAACGCCCCGGATTTGATGCACCAGGTGTCTTCCAGTTATTCATCGGCGTTGCCATGTCATGTGCTTGCGTGTTGCATTTTTCCATGTCATCATCTGCATTTCATATCATGTCATCATGTGCATCTCATTTTGCATACCTGTTCGTCTCATGCATCCGAGCATTTTCCCCGTTGTCCGTTTTGCAATCCGACACTCCTATGCCCTCCGGCGTTCCCCTTTTGTCTCCTGTTGTGAGCGGGTGTTAAACATTCTCGGAATGGTCCGTGATTTGCCAAGCGGCCTTGGTATAGCACCGGTAGACCGCCTGTCAAGTTTCGTGCCATTTGGAGTTCGTTTGATACTCCAACGGTTAACTGGGGAACCGCAAAGGCCTGTTTTGTGTTGCAGCCCAACACCCCTCCAAAACAGCCCAATAACCCATCCAACCCCCCCCCCCCCCCATCCTCTTGGTCGTTCGATCACGATCGTGTGGGCGAAAACCGCACTCCATTTGGACTCCCCTAGCTCCCTCTACCTATAAAAACGTCTTCCCCTCTCCATTTTCGGATCAATTTCCCCTAACCCTAGCTCCACCCTCCTCGCGCGCGGACACGCCCGGACGACGCCGGACACATCCACTCGCCGCGCCGCGCGCCAATCGGGCGCGCCACATGGCGACCGCCGTCGCCGCGCGCCGCCCAGCAGGCAGCAGAGCCCTCGGGCATGAGCCGCCGCGTCCCCCGCGCCTCGCGCGGATCCGCCGCCCGGCCTCCTCGCGCCGCCCTCCACCGCCAGTGCGCTCCGCCCGCCGGACTCCGCCGCCACGCGGTGCACCTCGCCGCCCGCCGCCCGCGCTGATCATCGCCGCCGCCCTCCGCCTCGGCGCCGCGCGCCTCCGTCGCCAGCCGGCGCCCTCCCCGCCGCCGGCCCCGCCCGGCGCCCGTCCGCCCTCGCCGGATTCCTCGCCGGCCAGATCTGGTTAGGTGGACCAGATCCACCGGGTTCCCAATCCAAACGTGCCCGCGCCCCCGTCCCGGATCCCGCCGTCCCGCGTTGACTTTGTCCCGCGAGGTGATTTTCGTCTGTCCCTGGAAATGTTGCATTATGTTAGCATGTTCATCGCATCATAACTCCATGCATACTGCTCCGTTTTGCGTGAATAATATATCAAAAAATTTGTTGTCAGATGCTCTACATTCCATTCCATTGTGCCATGCTTGTTTGAGTCCATCTGGATGCCCTAATCATCGTTGCAAGAGTGCTATATGATGTTAATCTGCTGAAAATGTTATAACTTGGGGATTTGTCATTTTCGTTGCATTTGATGTGTGCATCCTATGAGCATGAGCTCTACATGTGTTTTGTGATACATCATGCCATCTTCACAATGGTGCAATCCATGTATTTTTTTAAGTCTTGTAGTGAGTGCATCGAGCTCGTGAAGTAGGGTACTTGCTGTTGTTGTTTTGCGAGACTGTTTCTGCTATTTCGTGATGCCATGTAAACCTGCTGCTACAAGTCATTCTATGCATAATCTGGAGATGTTCACTAAGGATGTTTTGTTATACATGTCATTCTCTATCAATCCATGCCCTTGGTTGCATTTATAGCTTGCTGTAGCTTGTGGTAATATTGCTCCAAACTTGCTAAATAATGTTGCTGTCAGCCTGTTAACTTTAAGTTCAATGTTGCCATGATTGTTGTTAGTGATCCGAGTATGCTATGAACTTGCTCTTGCCATGTTTAGCTCCATAAATATGCCATCTTACCGTTGGTTACCTTGTCATGCCATGTATTGCTCTGTGTTGAGTGGTTCAAGCTCACAAACATGCCTACTTATTGTTGTTCCTGCCATGTATGAATCTGTCATATCACTTGCTATGTTTACATGGGTGCATCATAGTTTTGTGCCCTTTTGGCTCATGGTCAGTAAGGGACTTTTGTTCTATGCAATTAGTAGATTCATTCCATGCCTTTTTTTACCATGATAAGTTTCTGTAACATGTTTTATAGCTCTAAACATTGCAACCTGATGTTAATTCTGCTAAGTCTGAAACTGTTATTATTTGCAATCTTGCCATGTCCTTTTGAGCATGATCTAGTGATTTCTGGAGTTAGCTCAGTATTCATGTTTTGTTGTGCTTTACCTGTACATCGTGCCCATGCCTTTTGTGTTCATGTTGGGATGCTGTAGCATGTTGTTTTGATGCTTGCTAGATGCCTAGTTGCTGTTTTGGACAGCTTGTCCTTTAAACTTGTTTCATGTGTGTGTTGAACTTTGCTCCGTTTTGAGTGTGCTCTATATGAAACTTGCTTGATTTTGCATGTAGTTTCATATTATCACGTTGAATCCTTGTTTTGAGTGTTTGCTTGATGTTTGTATGCATTTTTCATCAATGCCATGTTTATCTTGTTTTGCTCATATCTTCTAGGCCGTAGCTCCAAATCTAATGAACTTTATATGTAACTTGCTAGAATCTCGTGTAGATTCTCTTGGTGCTCTTTAACTTGCTGTTTAACAACTTGAACATAAGGTTTATTTAGATCTGGTCCAATTTCTAAATTTGCATATGAGGACTTACCGGAATTGTTATATGTTGTTCCCGGCCTCATTTAAACTTGCCTTGATGTGTTGCTATTGTTTGCATCATCTCTTGCCATGAGTAGCTTCATGTGGTCTTGTCTTGCATCATACTTGGTTGAGCATCATGTCATGCTATGTGTGGTGTGTTTACCATGTTGTGTGCTTCTTCTTGATAGTTCCTGTTTCGTTGCGATCGTGAGGATTCGTTCGTCTACGCTTGGTTCGTCTTTGTGGCTTCATATTCTTCATGGACTCGTTCTTCTTCCTAGCGGGATTTCAGGCAAGATGACCGTCACCTTGGATCTCACTACTATCATTGATATGCTAGTTCCTTCGTTCTATCGCTATGCTGGGCTACCTATCATTTGCTCTTCAAGCCTCCCTATTTGCCATGTCAGCCTCTAACCTTTTCACCTTTCCTAGCAAACCGTTGTTTGGCTATGTTACCGCTTTTGCTCAGCCCCTCTTATAGCATTGTTAGTTGCAGGTGAAGTTGAAGATTGCTCCATGGTGGACAGGATTATGTTGGGATATCACAATATCTCTTATATTATTAATGCATCTATATACTTGGTAAAGGGTGGAAGACTCGGCCTTATGCCTGGTGTTTTGTTCCACTCTTGCCGCCTAGTTTCCGTCATACGGTGTTATGTTCCCGGATTTTTGCGTTCCTTACGCGGTTGGGTGATTTATAGGACCCCCTTGACAGTTTGCTTTGAATAAAACTCCTCCAGCAAGGCCCAACCTTGGTTTTACCATTTGCCTCACCACCACCTATACCCTTCCCTTAGGTCGGCCAACCCGAGGGTCATCTTTATTTTAGCGCCCCCCCCCGGCCAGTGCTTGTCTAAGTGCTGGTCCGAACCGAGTAGACAGCGGGGGCCCCTCGGGGAAACTCGAGGTCTGGTTTTACTCGTAGGATGTCTCATCCGGTGTTGCCCTGAGAACGAGATATGTGCAGCTCCTATCGGGATTGTCGGCGCATCGGGCGGTCTTGCTGGTCTTGTTTTACCATTGTCGAAATGTCTTGTAAACCGGGATTCCGAGACTGATCAGGTCTTCCTGGGAGAAGGAATATCCTTCGTTGACCGTGAGAGCTTATCATGGGCTAAGTTGGGACACCCCTGCAGGGTATAAACTTTCGAAAGCCGTGCCCGCGGTTATGTGGCAGATGGGAATTTGTTAATGTCCGGTTGTAGATAACTTGACACCATATTCGAATTAAAACGCATCAACCGTGTGTGTAGCCGTGATGGTCTCTTTTCGGTGGAGCCCGGGAAGTGAACACGGTCTTTGGGTTATGTTTGACGTAAGTAGGAGTTCAGGATCACCTCTTGACCATTGCTAGCTTCACAACCGTTCCTTTTGCTTCTCTTCTCGCTCTCATTTGCGTATGTTAGCCACCATATCATGCTTAGTCGCTGCTGCAACCTCACCACTTTACCCCTTCCTTTCCCATTAAGCTTTGCTAGTCTTGATACCCATGGTAATGGGATTGCTGAGTCCGCGTGGCTCAAAGATTACTACAACAACAGTTGCACGTGCAGGTTATGCGATGATCATGACGCGAGAGCGATGTTTGCTTGTTTTGGAGTTCTTCTTCTGCTTCTTCTTCGATCAGGGGATAGGTTCCAGGTCGGCAGCCTGGGCTAGCAGGGTGAATGTCGTTTGAGTTTTTGTTTGTGTTTCGTCCGTAGTTGGATGTTGATCTTATGTATGATGATGTTGTATTCATGTGGTATTGTTTGCCTTTTGTATGTATCCCCATCTATTATGTAATGTTGATGTAATGATATCCACCTTGCAAAAGCGTTTCAATATGCGGGTCTATCCTTGGTGGAACCTTCGAGTTCCTTTTGGATAGGGTCGCATATTGGGCGTGACAATCCCAATACCTAGTTCAATCTCGTTACTGGCAAGTCTCTTTACTTGTTACGTAATGCATCATCCCGCAACTAACTCATTAGCCACATTTCTTGCAAGGCTTATAGTGATGTGCATTACCGAGAGGGCCCAGAGATACCTCTCCAACAATCGGAGTGACAAATCCTAATCTCGAAATACGCCAACTCAACATGTACCTTCGGAGACACCTGTAGAGCTCCTTTATAATCACCCAGTTACGTTGTGACATTTGGTAGCACACAAAGTGTTCCACCGGTAAACGGGAGTTGCATAATCTCATAGTTATAGGAACATGTATAAGTCATGAAGAAAGCAATAGCAACATACTAAACGATCAAGTGCTAAGCTAACTGAATGGGTCAGGTCAATCACATCATTCTCCTAATGATGTGATCCTGTTAATCAAATGACAACTCATGTCTATGGTTAGGAAACTTAACCATCTTTGATTTACGAGCTAGTTAAGTAGAGGCATACTGGTGACACTATGTTTGTCTATGTATTCGCACATGTATCATGTTTTCGGGTAATACAATTCTAGCATGAATAATAAACATTTATCATGATATGAGGAAATAAATAATAACTTTATTATTGCCTCTAGGGCATATTTCCTTCAAATTTAACTTGAGCTCTCTATTTCTCAACTCTACTTGACCACTAGACTGCGGGTGATAAGGAGATGCGATTCTATGGTTGACATCATACTTAGCGAGCATCTTACGGAAAGCACCATGAATAAAGTGTGAACCACCATCAGTCATAAGATATCTAGGGACTCCAAACCTCGGAAAAATAACTTCTTTAAGCATTTTAATAGAAGTGTTATTATCAGCACTACTAGTTGGAATAGCTTCTACCCACTTAGTAACGTAATCAACAGCAACTAAAATATGTGTATAACCATTAGAGGCAGGAAAAGGTCCCATATAATCAAAGCCCCAAACATCAAATGGTTCAATAACAAGAGAATAATTCATAGGCATTTCTTGATGTCTACTAATGTTGCCTATTCTTTGACATTCATCACAAGATACGACAAACTCACGAGCATCTTTGAAAAGAGTAGGCCAATAAAAACCAGATTGTAGTACCTTGTGTGCAGTTCTATCTCCAGCGTGGTGTCCTCCATAGGATTCAGAGTGACACTTGCGTAGGATCTGTTCCTGTTCATGCTCAGGCACACAACGTCTAATAATACCATCTACTCCTTCTTTATAAAGGTGTGGATCATCCCGTAAGTAATGTCTTAAATCATAAAAGAACTTTTCTTTTTTACGGTATGTGAAACTAGGCGGTATATATTTAGCAACAATGTAATTAGCATAATCAGCATACCAAGGAGCGAGACGAGAAGCTTTGACAACCGCTAATTGTTCATCGGAAAACTATCATTAATAGGCAAGTGGGTCACCAAGAACATTCTCTAACCTAGACAAGTTATGCGCAGCGGGTTCTCGGCTCCTTTCTATCAATAATATGCAAGTCAAATTCTTGGAGCAAGAGAACCCATCTAATGAGTCTAGGCTTAGCATCTTTCTTTTCCATAAGATATTTAATAGCAGCATGATTAGTGTGAATAGTAACGTTGGAATCAACAATATAAGGTCTAAACTTATCACATGCAAACACAACTGCTAAGAATTCTTTTTCAGTAGTAGCATAATTTCTCTGGGCAGTATCAAGAGTCTTGCTAGCATAATGGATAACATTCAATTTCTTATCAACTCTTTGCCCTAAAACAGCACCTACAGCATAATCACTAGCATCGCACATAATTTCAAAAGGTAAATTCCAATCAGGTGGCTGGACAATAGGTGCAGTAATCAAAGCCTTCTTAAGTGTTTCAAATGCTTCTACACAATAATCATCAAAGACAAAAGGAATATCTTTTTGCAATAAATTAGTCAGAGGCCTAGAGATTTTAGAAAAGTCCTTAATGAACCTCCTATAAAAACCGGCGTGACCAAGTAAACTTCTTATACCTTTTATGTCCTTGGGACATGGCATCTTTTCAATAGCATCAACTTTGGCTTTATCAACTTCAGTACCTCTCTCGGAGATCTTGTGCCCCAAGACAATGCCTTCATTAACCATAAAGTGACACTTTTCCCAATTCAGGACGAGACTAGTGTCTTCGCATCTCTGCAAAACTCGATCAAGGTTGCTCAAACAATCATCAAAAGAGGATCCATAGACGGAGATGTCATCCATGAATACCTCACAGATCTTTTCACAAAAATCAGAAAATATAGCCATCATGCATCTTTGAAAGGTAGCCGGTGCATTACATAAACCAAAAGGCATACGTCTATACGCAAAAGTACCAAAAGGGCAAGTAAAAGTAGTTTTAGATTGATCCCCAACGACATGTATATCGAGAGAAGCCAGAATAACCATCTAGAAAGCAAAAATGTGTGTGTTTGGATAGCCTTTCTAGCATTTGATCAATAAAAGGTAAAGGGTAATGATCTTTCTTAGTAGCTTTATTTAACTTACGAAAATCAATTACCATCCTATAGCCTGTAATAATTCTTTGCGGGATCAATTCATCTTTATCATTAGGAACAACGATAATACCTCCCTTTTTAGGGACACAATGGACAGGGCTTACCCATTCACTATCAGCAACGGGATAAATAATACCTACCTCAAGGAGCTTTAGTATCTCCTTTCTTACCACTTCCTTCATTTTGGGATTTAATCGTCTTTGAGGATCTCTAACTGGTTTGGCATCTCTCTCCACTGAAATTTTGTGTTGGCATAATGTGGGACTAATGCCCTTAAGATCATCCAGAGTGTATCCAATAGCAGCTCGGTGCTTCTTCAGAGTTTTCAATAATCTTTCTTCTTCTTTCTCTGAAAGGTTAGCACTAATAATAACAGGATATATTTCTTTTTCATCAAGATAAGCATACTTAAGATTATCGGTAAGGGTTTGAGTTCAAACACGGATCACCCTTGGGTGGAGGGGATCCCCAAGAATTTCAACGGGAAGGTTATGTTTCAACATAGGTTCTTGTTTAAGGAACACTTCATCTATTTCTTCCCTTTCCTTCATAAACATATCGTTTTCATGGTCTAGCAAATATTGTTCTAACAGATCGGTTGGTGGAACAACAATGGAAGCAAGACCAATAATTTCATCCTTACTAGGTGGTTCCCTTTCACGAGGTTGTCTACTAAACTTAGCAGAATTAAACTCATGAGACATACGATCTATGCCAACAGTGACAATATTCTTTTCACAATTAATCTTAGCACTAGCAGTATTCAAGAAGGGTCTACCAAAAATAATGGGACAAAAATCATCTTGTGGGGAACCAAGAACAAGAAAATCAGCAGGGTATTTAATCTTCCCACACAAGACTTCAACATCTCTAACAATCCCAATAGGTTTAATGGTGTCCCTATTAGCAAGCTTAATAGTAACATCAATGTCTTCTAATTCAACAGGTGCAATATCGTGCATAATTTCTTTATAAAGATCATAAGGTATCGCATTAGCACTAGAACCCGTATCACATAAACCGTGATAGCAATGATCTCCTATTTTAACAGAAATAACAGGCGTGCCTACAACAGGTCTATGTGTCTTAGTATCGGGTCTAGCAATATTAGCAGTTTCACCACAAAAAGAAATAACATGCCCATCTAAGTCCTCATCCAAAAGATCTTTAATCATAGCAGTACCCGGTTCAACATTAATTTGCTCAGGAGGTGTATAGGTCCTAGTATTACTCTTACGGACAGCAGTCGAAGCTTTGACATGATCTTTTATCCTAACAGGAAAAGGAGGTTTTTCGACATAAGCAATAGGAATAATGGGATCACTATATGTAATAGTCTTCTCTTCGACTGTAATAGGTGAAACTACTTTAACTTCAACAGGAGGATTATATTTAAACCACTTCTCTTTAGGGAGATCAACGTGAGTACCAAAAGTTTCACAAAAAGTGGCTACTATCTCAGAGTCAAGTACATACTTAGAGCTAAATCCACGGAAAGCATCGGTATCCATAAAAGATTTAACACAATCAAACTTAGGTGTCATACCTGACTCCTTACCATCGTCGGAACCCCAATCTTCAGAGTTGCGTTTAATTCTTTCCAATAAGTCCCATTTGAAATCAATAGTCTTCAGCATATAGGAACCAGCACAGGAAGTATCGAGCGGGTTGCGATTATCAAGAGAAAGCCGAGCATAAAAATTCTGAATAATCATTTCCCGAGAGAGCTCAAGATTGGGGCATGAATACAACATTGACTTAAGCCTCCCCCAAGCTTGAGCGATACTTTCTCCTTCGCGAGGCCAGAAATTATATATGTAATTACGATCACGATGGACAAGATGCATAGGATAGAACTTCTGGTGAAATTCCAAATTCAATCGCTCATAATTCCAATATCTCGTATCATCACATAGCCTATACCATGTTATTGCATCTCCCTTCAAAGATAAAGGGAAGACCTTCCTTTTGACAACATCATCGGGAATACCTGCAAGCTTAAATAATCCACAAACTTCATCCACAGAGATGAGGTGTAAGTCGGGATGCAATGTTCCGTCTCCTGCAAAAGGATTAGCTAGCAGTTTCTCTATCATACCCGAAGGAATCTCAAAGTGAATATTTTCATAAGGTTTAGTTGGTTGAGGAGCATCTCTTTGCTCTTCTGGTTGGGGTGAAGATACCCCAAACAAGCCCCTCAAAGGATTAGTTTCCATAGTGACAAGTAACAAAAAAATTCAGCACACTATATAAATGTTTCCTTACCAAGTTCCACCTACCAAGAGCGCTACGCTCCCCGGCAACGGTGCCAGAAAAGAGTCTTGATGACCCACAAGTATAGGGGATATATCGTAGTCCTTTCGATAAGTAAGAGTGTCGAACCCAACGAGGAGCATAAGGAAATGATAAGCGGTTTTCAGTAAGGTTTTCTCTGCAAGCACTGAAATAGTAGGTGATAGATAGTTTTGTGATAAGATAAATAGTAACGAGCAAAAGTAAATAAAGTAAATAAAGTGCAGCAAGGTGGCCCAATCCTTTATGTAGCAAAGGATAAGCCTGGACAAATTCTAATAATGAAGAAGGAGGTCCCGAGGACACATTGGGAATTATCGTCAAGCTAGTTTTCATCACGTTCATAAGATTCGCGTTCGGTACTTTGATAATTTGATATGTGGGTGGACCGGTACTTGGGTACTTCCCTAACATGGACAAGCATCCCACTTATGATTAACCCCTATTGCAAGCATCCGCAACTACAAAATGGAGTATTAAGGTAAACCTAACCACATCATTAAACATATGGGTCCATATCAACCCCTAACAAAGCAACGCATAAACTAGGGTTTAAGCTTCTGTCACTCTAGCAACCCATCATATACTTATTACTTCCCTATGCCTTCCTCTAGGCCCAAATAATGGTGAAGTGTCATGTAGTCGACGTTCACATAACACCACTAGAGGAGAGACAACATACATCTCATCAAAATATCGAACGAATACCAAATTCACATGACTACTAAAAACAAGACTTCACCCATGTCCTCAGGAACAAACGTAACTACTCACAAAGCATATTCATGTTCATAATCGAGGGTAATAATATGCATAAAGGATCTGAACATATGATCTTCCACCAAGTAAACCAAATAGCATCAACTACAAGGAGTAATCAACACTACTAGCAACCCACAGGTACCAATTTGTGGTTTTGATACAAGATTGGATACAAGAGATGAACTAGGGTTTTGAGATGAGATGGTGCTGGTGAAGATGTTGATGGAGATTGACCCCCTCCTGATGAGAGGATCGTTGGTGATGACGTTGGTGATGATTTCCCCCTCCCGGAGGGAAGTGTCCCCGGCAGAACAGCTCCGCCGGAGCCCTAGATTGATTCCGCCAAGGTTCCGCCTCGTGGCGGCGGAGTTTCGTCCCGTAAGCTTGCCCACGATTTTTTTTCCAGGTGAAAACCCTTCATGTAGCAGAAGATGGACGTCGGAGGCCCACCAGGGAGCCCAGGAGATAGGGGCGCGCCCTACAGGGGGGGCGCGCCCCCTGTCTCCTGGACAGGGTGTGGGCCCCCTGGCCTATTTCTTTTGCCCAAAAATTCTTATTAAATCTGGAAAGCTGTTTCGTGGAGTCTCAGGTCTTTTGGAGTTGTGCAGAATAAGTTTCCAATGTTTGCTCCTTTTCCAGCCAGAATTCCAGCTGCCGGCATTCCCCCTCTTCATGGTAAACCTTGTAAAATAAGGGAGAATAGCCATAAGTACTGAGATATAATGTGTAATAAAAGCCCATAATGCAATAAATATTGACATAAAAGCATGATGCAAAATGGACGTATCAGCAGCCCCGCTCGGACGCCATGGCGCGCGAGAAGGGAGGGGACTGGGACGGCTCGGTGGTGATCGAGGATCACCTCACCTTCCTCTGGGCCATGTGCCGGATGCCCAACGCAGCCTTCGTCAAGGTGCGGGTGCCGCCGCGGGAGGAGATCTTGCCAGCGCCGCAGGGGAACGAGCGGGTCATCTTCCGCTCGCATTTCCTGCGCGGCTTCGGCCTGCCGGTGAGCGGGTTCTTCTGCTCCTTCATGGAGTTTTACCACCTCCAGCCGCACGATCTGACGCCCAACACCGTGACGCTGCTGTCCGTCATCCTCACGGCATGCAAGGGCTACCTTGGCATCCTCCCCACCATCGAGCTATGGGGAGCTTTCTTCTACACCAAACTGGGCACATCCGCCAAGGAGAAGGCGGCCCAGAGCGGTGCTTTCGTCGCCGTGCGCCGGCCGTCGACGAAGAACGCCTTACCCGTCATCAAGCTGTCACAGTCGGTGAAACTGTGGCAGCAATCGTACTTTTATGTGGAGAACGTCGACCCGACGGTCGACTTCATCAACCTGCCGCCTTACGAGGCCGGCCCCGCTGTTGAGCCTCGGGCCAACTGGAGCTACAAGCCGAAGCCCGTATCGGCCGACACGGCCGCCGCCATCAACCGGCTCCGACTGCTGACGGAGGCGGAGGGTCTCGTGGCGTCCGACTTGCTGATCGCCTTCGACGAGCGCTGGGTTCTCCCACTCCAAGGCCATCCTCATCTGATCTGTCAGATGAGCGGGCACCGCGACTCGAGCCAGATGTGCACGAAGGACATACCGACCGCCGAGGTGGGCCGAATGGTGAACGAGATCACCGACCTCAAGGTCTCGGAGAAGTCCTAGCGGTTCAGCAAGCGGCCATACTCCTGCGACAACCCGCTTCCTTGTGTAAGTTTCTTAGCTTTTCCTTCTTAGTTCTTGCCTTGGCCTTGGTCTTGGTATTGAGTGGTCATTCTTTGGGGGTGTAGATCTACATGTCTCTCGTGGCGGCCGCTATCATGGGGCCGGATGGAAACTACCAGCCGAACCGGGAGGTGAGCGACGTGGACGACCCCGACTTGGGGACGGCCGCCTTGGAGGACGACGCCGTAAGCGGCGGCGACGGAGCAGGCGGCGACGGAGAGGGGGCAGCGTGGAGACTTGGCCTGACGACGACGAGGAGGAAGACGAGCCGTGCCCTGCGCAGGGCACCATCAATACAGGCGCGGGCCCCTCCGCCAAGCCGTCTGCTTGAGGCGGCAAGCGCAACCGAAAACAGGGCGCCGCCCTATTTGGCAGTGCGCCGAAGAAACCCAAGAACCCGGCTGCCGCAACCAGGCGAAAGGAGGTCGCGGCGAAGGTGGCCAAGTTCCAGAAGCTCCTGAAGGCGCCACCCATGGTGTCGGCGTAAGTACCTCTCTTGTGCTTTCCCTTGTGCTTTTCCTTGCTGATCCGGCCTGAAATTTCTTTGCTTTACTTTCTTGTCTCAGGGCCCCGCTCTCCCTCAACAAGTCGACCGCCGCCTCTGTCATCAGGTCGGCGGAGACCTCCACCACCACCTGGCGAATCGATCCTGCCGCCGACCTCTGGGAGGCGTAGGAGTGAAATGCGCGGGAGGTGCGCGAGGAGTAGGAAGCCGCCCGTCTGGAGAAGGCGGAGGCTGATAAGGCGGAGGCCGCTGCGCTGAAGAAGCTGGCAGTGGCTAAGGCCGACGCTGCGGTGAAGGAGCGGCTCGCAGAGGCCGCGCGCCGCCAAGAGCCGCTGCTCGTCGCTCCCCTGAACTCCGCGCCGCCTCTGCCAGAGTTCGTGGCGTCAACTGGGGGAGTCGGCGACGAGCACCCGACCATGGAGAGGGAGGGTGGCGATGTCGCCATGCCGGACGTAGTCGTGCCTCCGCCACCATCAACTGGCGGAGCGCAAGACAGGCAGCCGGCCGCCCCGCCAGCGCCACCAGATGAGAACGAGGTGGTGACGGGCCCAACTCCTGAGGCCCGCACACCCGTGCGCCGCCGTCTCGTGAAGGCGGTCTCAGCACCGCGACCGCTGGAGGCCGGCGCCACGAGCTCGTCAGTCCCGGACACCGAGACGACCAGCGCCGCGCCCTTTGACTGGGTGCATGGAGGCGGGACGAAAGCCTTGAACCAGGCGTCCCTTGACGTCCAGACCAAGCTCCGGGCTGAAGCCGATGCCCTCAAGCGGTGCAACGAGGCGTTCCTGGACTCGCGAGCGGTCATCCGGGTATGTTTCTCACTTCTTTATTTTGATCCTTTTATTTCTCGGTGAAGGCCAAGCACTCCTGCGGGTGTAGTCCCCAATTTTCGGGCCGGTTGCTGAGCAGGCGGCCCGGAACTTTAATCTACAAGCTCCGAGTGCTAACTTCGTCTGATATTCTTATTGTAGGATTATCATAACCTTCGCGCGGCCCCCTTCAACTCCGGTGTATGGGAGTTGGAGAGGTAGACCGCCAACTTGTCAGAGAGCCGGAGTAAGTCTTGGCTTTCTTTCTCAGCGGGGGCGCGCTGGCGCACCCGCGGGCTGTAGTCCCCGAGATTCGGGCCGACTACTGAGCAGTCAGGCCGGATCTCCCCAGCAATTGTACTTCTTTTGTTGATCATTGATAACTTTTTTTCTCTGGGCGCGTGAAGCACCACTGGGTGTAGTCCCGAGATTAGGCGATCGCAGCGATCGGCCCGGATCTCCCCGGCGACTGCATCCCTTCCTTGTCGAATGTTGACGCCTTTTTTTCTTCTCTCTTTCCAGAGGCCAACGCCGCCTTGCAGCAGTAGCTGGGCGAAGCCAACACCGCGCTGCGCGCCAAGGAGGCAGAGTGGAGCAAGCTGGCCAAGGAGCATGACCGACTGGTCACGCAACTGGCAGAGCAGCGGAGCGTCTCCAGACGGCTCAGAAGGAGGCGGAGGAGAAAGAGACCGACCTCCTTGTTGAGTTTGAGACCGAGCGCTCCGACTGGGCCGACAAGGAGGCGCAGCTGACTGCCGGCTTTGGTAACATAGAGGACATGGTCGACGGTAAGCTTCTTCTTTTTTCTTTCTTTGAGCTGCCGGCCTCTGCTCAGGTCGACTGTTTGCTTCTAACCTCTGTCTTCCTTGCTTTTCACTCAAGCAGACTTCTTCCCAGGCCACTCCGTTGTCGCGAACCAGGCCATTGAGGCTTATCGCGAGGAGCGGAGGGCAGAAGGCGTGCAGATTGCCACCGACGCACCCCGGACCCTCAGCGAGCAGCTTCTCAGCATCCAGGCCCGCCTTCGGCCGGCTCACCGGATGCCGCGCCGTATTTAACGCGTCGGAGCCCAGGCAATCTCCGCCCTCTGGCCAGGCATGCCGGCTCCGCGCACTCCCAGTCGGACTGCCGACTGGCTGGAGGTGGCGGTCGGTCGCCTGGAGGCCTGGAAGGGCTCCTCGGCCCGGGCTGGAGCGCGCCGAACTCTGGAATTCGTCAAGGCGTGGTACCCTGGGCTAGATCTAGCCCAGCTGACCACGTTTCGACTGGAGGCGCAGGAGGAGCTGGTGGCGGTGGAGGACGACATTGTCAAGCGGGCGGCAGCGATCGCCGACTACAACAACACCAGTGTCTTCATCCCGGAGCTAGTTGATGACGGCGCCGAGGCACCACTGGAGTGGTTCGGGCTGAATCCAGAGGACAGCGAGGACTCGGCCGAGGTGATCGATTCCAGCGACGAAGGGGAGGATGCGAAGGACGAGGAAAGCTAGGAGGACGCGCGGAGGTCGGAGCGGACAGCCAGCCTCAGCCTGACCGCGCCTCGAGCAATGATCCTCGCTCAAGCGCGCCGACTGCTGCTGGAGGTGACCAGGCGGAGATCGCCCAGCCGTCCGCTCCACCAACCTGCACTGCCGACTCTGCCGTCCAGCCATCTGCTCCACCAACCGGCGCTGCCGATTCTGTCATCCAGCCGTCTGCTGCACCAACCGGCGCTACCGACATGGTCGTCCAGCCGGAACCCTCTGTTGCTCCTTAGGTCGTCGCCTTTATTTTCCCTGCTTATTGGTCTCGACAAACTTCTGTTAAATTTGCACAATTCCACCCGCGGGGTGTATTTCAAACTCTGTTGAATGCTGGCCAATGGGCATTTTGCTATGTAAATATTCTTTGTCACAAATTGTGCTTTGATTTCCAACTTCTGAATTTCCTTGTTTTCTGCTCCTTTCTTTTTTCCTTTGCCGCCCTCCCTTTGTTGCCCTCTTGCCAGCCGAACAACCGCTCTGCGGACTGCGGCTGGGCCAAGTGCTTAGCTATTTTCGGGAGGGCAAGTACTTAGACGATTGGGGCGTCAGCAAGGTCAGTAGAAGCCGGTCGGCCGGCTGCTCAGCAACCGGTCGAAGAGGCAGGATACCGGCCTCTTCTATGTGCGCATTTTTCCTTAACCGTTTTTCATATGGGCACCGCTTTTGCAACCCATGTCCACCGTACAGTCGCTCTGCGAGCTGCGGCTTCTGACAGGAGAAGTTTTTTGGTGCCAACACACTACTTGTCCGACTGCAGGAAGCGGCACATAGTAGAAGGCGGCGACCCCCCGGGCCGACTAGTCAAACCCGGTGCCAGGCGGAATAGTGAAACAACACATTCATAGGCATAATATTTATCATATAGATAAAAGAGGGTAGTCCCCGAGTTCTACTCGGGGGACCCGAAGTCTTCGTACTTAATACAAAGGGTAGAGTGGTACATACTGCTTTAACTGTAAAATCTTTGGAGGAGGTTTGCGTTCCATGGCCTCTCCGTCTCCTTGCCTGAGTTGTCTCTTTTGCGTGCTCTGGGCTTCTGAGCGTCGATCAGGTAGTAGGAACCGTTGCCCAGCACTTTGCTGACGATGAAACGGCCTTCCCAAGGTGCCGAGAGCTTGTGCTGGCCGGCTGCTCGCTGTATCAGCTGGAGCACACGGTCTCCCTCTTGGAAGGATCTTGGCTTGACCTTGCGATTGTAGTATCGGCGTAGACACTGCTCGTAGATGGCTATGACGCCCTGATTCAATCGTACACTAATCATACACGCAAACGTGTACGATCAAGATCAGGGACTCACGAGAAGATATCACAACACAACTCTACAAATAAAATAAGTCATACAAGCATCATAATACAAGCCAGGGGCCTCGAGGGCTCGAATACAAGTGCTCGATCATAGACGAAGTCACGGAAGCAACAATATCCGAGTACTGGACATAAGTTAAACAAGTTTGCCTTAAGAAGGCTAGCACAAACTGGGATACAGATCGAAGAGGCGCAGGCCTCCCGCCAGGATCCTCCTAAACTACTCTGGTGGTCGTCGCCGCCTGCACGTAGTAGTAGGCACTTCCAGTGTAGTAAGAGTCATCGTCGACGGTGGCGTCTGGCTCCTGGGCTCCGGCATCTGGTTGCGACAACCAGGTAGAAGGGAAAGGGGGAAAAGAGGGAGAAAAGCAACCGTGAGTACTCATCCAAAGTACTCGCAAGCAAGGATCTACACTACATATGCATGGATATATGTGTAAAGAGGCAATATCGATGGACTGAACTGCAGAATGCCAGAATAAGAGGGGGATAGCTAGTCCTATCGAAGACTACGCTTCTAGCAGCCTCCGTCTTGCAGCATGTAGAAGAGAGTAGATTGAATCCTCCAAGTAGCATCGCATAGCATAATCCTACCCGGCGATCCTCCCCTCGTCGCCCTGTGGGAAAGCGATCACCGGGTTGTCTGTGGAACTTGTCTGGGTGTGTTTTATTAAGTATCCGGTTCTAGTTGTCATAAGGTCAAGGTACAACTCCGGGTCGTCCTTTTACCGAGGGACACGGCTATTCGAATAGATAAACTTCCCTGCGGGGGTGCACCACATAACCCAACACGCTCGATCCCATTTGGCCGGACACACTTTCCTGGGTCATGCCCAGCCTCGGAAGATCAACACGTAACAGCCCCACCTAGGCACAACAGAGAGGTCAGCACGCCGGTCTAAATCCTATGCACGCAGGGGTCTGGGCCCATTGCACACCTACACGCTGCGTCTGACGACGAAGCAGACCTAGCCCCTTAATACAAGAGCAGCTTACGGTCCAATCCGCGTAGCGCCGCTTCGATCGGCCGACGTCCACGAAGGCTTAGGCTGATACCACGACGTTGAGTGCCCATATCTTTCCCGCGTAGTTGGTTAGTGCGTATAGGCCAGTGGACAGACTCAGATCAAATACCAAGATCTCGTTAAGCGTGTTATTATGAAGTAACCGCGAACGCCGACCAGGGCCAGGCCCACCTCTCGCCTAGGTGGTCTCAACCTGCCCTGTCACTCCGCCTCAAAGTAACAGTCGTGGACCGTCGGGAATCCAGACCCACCTGTACCAGGATGGAGCCACCTGTCCTTCCAGCCCCCATATCGGAATCACTTGCGGGTACTCAACGAGCTGACCCGATTTTAGTCACCATCTGTAGTATGTATATATGCATAGTATATACCCGTGATCACCTCCCAAGTGATCACGACCCAATAGTATAGCAAGGCAGACTGACAAGAATGTAGGGCCAATGATGATAAACTAGCATCCTATACTAAGCATTTAGGATTGCGGGTAAGGTATCAATGATTTGTAGCAACAATGACAAAGCTATGCAATGTAATAGGAGTAACCGAACAAGAATATGCTACACTACTCTAATGCAAGCAGTATAGAGAAGAATAGGAGATATCTGGTGATCAAGGGGGGGGGGCTTGCCTGGTTGCTCTGGCAAGAAGGACGAGTCGTCAACACCGTAGTCGAACTGGGCAGCAGCAGCGTCGGTCTCGTAGTCTACCGGAGAGAAGAGGGGGGGGGGGGAAACAGTAAATGCAATGCAAACATAAGCATGACGACGCATGACATGACAATGAGAAGTGTTAGGTGTGCCCTAACGCGGTAGTAGGTGATACCGGCGAAAGGGGGAAACATCCGGGAAAGTATCCCCGGTGTTTCGCGTATTCAGACAGGTGAACCGGAGGGGGAAAGTTGCGGGTTCGCTATGCTAGGGATGTGTGGCGGACGAACAGGCTGCGTATCCAGATTCGTCTCGTCCTTCTGAGCAACTTTCATGTACAAAGTTTTTTCATCCGAGCTACGGTCTAATTTCTATGAATTTTCAAAGTTTTAAAGTTTTTTTGAATTATTATTAATTCGAAAATAAATGTGAAATACTAGGTGCACCCAGCTCTGGGTACACAGAAGTGTACCAGAGGGGCTGACATGTGGGTCCAGGGGGTTAGGTTGACCCAGTCAACATTTGACTGGTCAACATAGGAATAGTATAAGCGGGTCCCGTGTGTCATAGACTTAGGCACTTTTTAATTTAATTTATTACTTTAATTTACAGGGTCCACATGTCATAGGAACTACACCTAACCATTATTTATCCTAACTAGTACTACTAATCAGCTAACTAAACTAAACAGGGCCGGCCTCATCCAGAGAGTCGGCCGGCCATGCGCACACACACAACACACAAACCTAGCTCATGGCCATGGCCATGCCCAGCCGTAGTAGTGGTCTGATGAGAGCAAAGATCATCGAATAGTAAGTAGCGTAAGCTAAGCAGCAGTAAGTAGCAAGCAAGATAGAGTTAGAGTAGCGAGGCAGACAAATAGAAGCAGAAGCAGCGGTAGCCGAGAAGCAACAACAAAGCAGCAGCAGCTGCACTGCAAGGAGAAGCAGCAGCAGGCGAGCGCCAGAGGCGATGGGCGGCGAGGCGACGCCGTGGCGCAGCGGGCGACGCGACACGCCGCCGACGCGCGGGGACGGCTGATGCGCAGCTGGTCGCGGCCAGGGGCGTGGCGGGGTGCAAGCTCCATACATGGCGGCCGAAGTGCGGGGCGGCTAAACGGCGACGGATCGAGGGGGCGAGCAGGGGGAGCGGGCAGAGGAGCTCACAGTGAGCTCGAGGACGTGTTCGGGGTGGCCGGGGACGGACCGGAGTAGCGGCAAACGACGGCGGACGATGACGATGTACGCGGATATGACGATGTCGATGGCGAATGTACGGGACGTCCCTGCTCCATTTGTTGCTCGGGGAAGACGAAGTCGAGGGTGGCGGTCCTCCTGGACGGATCCACAGGCGCCGGAGAGCACGTTGTCCGCGGCAACGGCGACGAGGTGTATAGTCACCACGCGAGGTTCCGGGCTCGATTCCGAGCCGAGGAGGAGGCGATTCGATGGGGAAAGTGAGGGGATCAGTCAAGAGCTGGCTAGGGTTTTCAGGGGACGCTCTTATAGGCCGAGGGGAGTCGACGTGGTGGCCATCCGGCCATGGCACCGTGGGATGGCCGCCATGCCATGGCCTCTACCTTCTCCTCTGTACAGGAGAAGAGGAAAGGCCTGTGGTGGGCTGGGTCGTGCACTATAGCACTGGGCCTCTAGTGCACAGTGTGCACTTAGCCTCTGTTCCTTCTTCTAATTTTCGGTTTTGTATTTTCTCCACTGTTTTGTATTTTAATTTAATCCAAATAAGTTTTGTTGAATACAAAACTTGTCACATAAATAGTAGGCAATGTTTTGAGCTAGCACACACGATTTCAAGTGGTTTGTAAATACATAAACATTCATTTATTTTGAAATGGCTAATTTATTTGTTGTTGGACCACTTATTAATTTCCTAGGGATTTATCTGTGGGTCAAATGAAGTTGGTACCATCATGGCAATGATCGAGGGAGTTTATAAAATAGTGTGAACATTTTAGTTTTATTTTTTGAAAACCTTTCTTGGTTGCCATTTTTTTTGAATTCAAATTTGTATCGGTTTCAAACTAACGTGCTATTAGCAACAGTAATCGAGGTGACGTGGCATCATTAGCAGAGGTTCACTGTGGCTTAATTAGCCGGGCGTCACAATGGCAGACCGGCTGAGTGCCAACAGCCGGCCCTCTTCTAGCAGATCGACGTCATCTTCCCGTGCTTCTTTAGCCTCCTCCTCGGTGTACATGGTGACTCGGGGGGGGGGGAGTCAAATTCTATGTCCGTTGGGATGACGGCTTAGGCACCATAGACGAGGAAGAAGGGCGTGAAGCCGGTTGACTTGTTCGAAGTTGTGCGCAGGCTCCAGAGGACGGCCGGCAGCTCATCGAGCCAGCAGCTGGCCGAACGCTCTAGAGGCTCGACCAGTCGGGGCTTGATGCCGGACAAAATGAGGTCGTTTGCTCGCTCCACTTGGCCGTTTGACTGCGGGTGGGCAACGGACGCTAAGTCCAGTCGGATGCCCTGTGTCGCGCAGAAATGAGTCAAGGCTCCCTTGGCAAAGTTAGTGTTGTTGTCGGTGATGATGTTGTGTGGTATGCCGTACCGAGTGGTGATGTCGGCGATGAAAGTCACAGCAGTAGGCCCATTCAATTTCTTGATTGGCTTTGCTTCTATCCACTTGGTGAACTTGTCCACAGCGACAAGCAAATGAGTCATGCCTCCGCGAGCCGTCTTGAATGGCCCCACCATGTCCAGCCCCAGACGGCAAAGGGGCAGGCGATGGGAATGGTCTTGAGTGCAGAAGCCGGCAGATGTGGCTTGGAGCGGAACTTCTGGCACCCTTTACACTTCTGGACCAAGTCTTTGGCGTCTTCTAGAGCAATCGGCCAGAAGAAACCATGGCGGAAAGCTTTGGCAACAAGTGATCTTGAAGCCGCGTGGTGACCACATTCTCCTTGGTGGATATCCTTGAGGATTGCTTGGCCCTGGTCCGGCTCCACGCAGCGCCGGTACACACCAGTGACACTGCGCCGCACTAGTTCTCTGTTGACGATGGTGTATGCTGCTGCCCGTCATTGCACTTGTTGGGCTAGGATCTCATCAGTAGGCAGTTCTTTGTTCACCAGAAAGTTGAGGATGGGTTGAGCCCATGAAGGTGCTGCTATTTCTTCGACTGCCACGACTGCAACTTGCACAAGGGCGGTTGGGCCGGGAGACGGCAGGCTGGAGTTGGCTACCGCTTGCTGAGCCAGAGAAGTCCCCGGGCCGACTGCTGTAGTCTCCGGGCCGGGTTCTGAAGTCCCCGGGCCAGGTGCGACTGCCGCAGTCCCCGAGGCGCCTTCCGAAGTCCCCGCGCCGGCTGCTGAGGCCCTCAAGTCAGATCCGACTGCTTCAGGAGGGGCCGGCACGAAGATTGAGTCTGATTCTGGCGACGGCTTGACAGACGGCTTGAGGAGGCGTTGCAGGGCGACGCCGGCTGGTATTGCTTGCCGGGTGGATCCAATCCGTGCCAAGGCATCTTCTTGCTCATTATCATTTCTTGGCACGTGAAGTAACTCGCACCCTTCAAAGTATCCGCTGAGTTGCTGCACGAGGAAGCGGTAGCTTGCCATATTTGCATCCTTAGCGTCCCAGTCACCAAACGACTGCTGGACCACCTAGTCGGAGTCACCATAGCATAGGATCCGGTGAATGTGGAGTTCCTTGGCAAGCCGGAGCCCGTGTATGAGTGCTTCGTATTCAGCTACGTTGTTGGAGGCGGCAAAGTGAATCTGCAGCACATATCTAAGCTTGTCACCTTTGGGAGAGGTGAGGACGATGCCGGCTCCTAGACCGGTGCGCATTTTCGAACCATCAAAGTGCATCCGCCAATGGGTGGAGTTTGGCGCTGGCGGCAGGTACTGGGTCTCGGCCCGGTCGATGAGGAAATCGGCCTGCGCTTGTGACTTGATGGCGGTGCGAGGCTGGTAGTAGATGGTGTAGGGGGGCAGATCTATGGCCCATTTGGCCACCCGGCCTAAAGCATCTCGGCTTCCAATGATCTCAGCAAGCGGAGCAGTGCAGACAACAGTAATTGGGTGCTCTTGAAAGTAAGGCTTCAGCTTCTTGGCGGCAAAGTGCACACCATAGCACATCTTCTGATAGTGGGGGTAGTTCTGCTTGGAGGCGGACAACACTTCACTCAGGTAATACACCGGCCTCCAGACTGGCAGTGCTTTGCCCTCCTCCTTGCGCTCCACCACTATGACTGTGCTGACCACCCGACTGGTGGCGACGATGTAGAGGAGCATGGGCTCTTTATCAGTCGGGGCTGCCAGGATAGGCGGAGTGGTCAACATCTTCTTGAGCTGGAGGAAAGCTTCGTCCGCCTTGTCGTTCAACTCGAAAAAAGTGGTTTTCTTCATGAGCTGGTACAGGGGGAGGGCCTTCTCGCCCAGCCGACTGATGAAACGACTGATGGATGCCAGGAAGACGGTGAACTTCTGCACGTCAAGCAGTCGGGTGGGCACCTCCATCCTCTCGATGGCCTTGATCTTCACAGGGTTGCACTCTATGTTGCGCTCTGAGACCAGGAAACCAAGAAGTTGGCCAGCTGGTACTCCAAAGACGCATTTCTCCGGGTTGAGCTTGGTCTAAAATCGACGCAAGTTTTCAAATGTCTCCTTGAGGTCTTCTAGCAGCATGTCACGCTTCTCCGTCTTCACCACCACATCGTCCACGTAAACATGGGCGTTTCTGCCGAGTTGCTTGGTGAGACACTTCTGCATGCAACGCTAAAACGTGGCGCCGGCATTTCTCAAGCCGAACGTCATGGTCAGGTAGCAGAAGGCTCCGAATGGCGTGATGAAGGCGGTCTTCAGCCTATCGGCCGGGTTCAGCTTGATCTGATGGTACCCTGAGTAAGCATCCAGAAAACTCAATAGCTCGCATCCGGCTATGGAGTCTATCACTTGGTCAATTCTTGGCAAAGCAAAGGGATCTTTGGGGCAAGCTTTGTTGAGGCTGGTATAATCAATATACATGCTCCACTGCTTATTCTTCTTCAGCACAAGGACTGGGTTGGCCAACCATTCTGGGAAGAATACTTCCATGATAAAGCCGGCTGCTAGAAGCCGGGCTATTTCTTCCCCAACAACTCTTCTCTTTTTTTCTGACAGGCGGCACAAGGGCTGCCTGACCGGCTTGGCATCAGGTCGGACAGGTAACTTGTGCTCGGCAAAATCCGTCGGAACACACGGCATGTCTTTGGGAGACCATGCAAAGATGTCCCGATTCTCACGGAGGAAATCAATGAGCTTGCTTTCCTATTTTGCTGTCAAGGTTTGCACCTATGATGGCGTGCCTCTCCGGGTGCTCCGGGTCCAAGGGTATCTTCTTTGTTTCCTTCGCCGGTTTGAACGAGCCCTCAACTTCCGACTCCTTGGGGGTGGGCGACATTTCCGGCTGCTTGCCTGCCATCGCCACAACCCGGTCAAGGATTCGCTTTTCAGCTGCAATCACGAGGGACTCGGCCAGCCGGCTGCTGTCTGCAGCGCAGGCGGACGACTTCTTGTAGTCTCCGACTATGGTCAGGATTCCCTTGGTAGTCGGCATCTTCATCTTGAGGTAAGCATAGTGGGGGACCGCCATGAATTTGGCCAGAGCAGGCCGGCCAAGTAGCGCATGGTAGGGGCTCTCAAGGTCCACCACCTCAAACCAGACTGGCTCTCGGCGGAAGTGATCTTTGTCTCCAAAGAGAACGTCAATCTGGGTCTTGCCGATTGGTGAGCAGGAAAGGCCAGGGACTATGCCATGAAATATAGTCCGACTGGGATGAAGCTGCTTCTGCTTGATTCCCAACTTCTCCATTGTGTCACGCTACAGGATGTTGATGCTGCTGCCGCCATCTATCAGGACTCGGGAGAAACTAGTTGCCCGCCTCTCTATTGCGAAGGTAGCATCTAAGACCAGGGCATAAGAACCTGGAGAGGGCATCACCTCTGGGTGGTCGGCCCTGCTCCAACTGATAGGCTTCTCAGACCAATGCATGAACTCTGGAGTCTCTGATGCTACTGTATGCACTTCTTGTTGTTGTAGCCGTCTACTGCGCCTGTCGTCGGCCACACTGGTGAACACGACATAGGCTCCGTGCTCCTCAAGATACTCGTTTTGTATGGCGCCGACTGGCCGAACCGCCGGCTGATGGGGCGGAGGAGGAGGCGGGCCAGCAGGCGGAGGAGGCAGGAGTCCATATCCCTTGGCGACTCGGGTGAGCCAATGGCACTTCCGAGTGGTGTGGTTGGATGGCTTCGTGCCACTATGGAACTTGCAGGGTGCATCAAGAGTCTGCTCGTACGAGAAAGCGGGCAACCAATGGGGCTTGCCGCCTTTCTGACGCTTGGGCGGAGGCTGCCCTTCCGGCTGCTAGTCCTCAACTGTCGCCACCTACTGGCTGGTGGGAGACGGTTGTGTGGCCTTACGCTTGTTGTCGCTCGGTTGCTGTCGCCGACTGGTATCACCAGCCGGGGTCCGAGGAGCCTGAGGAGCTACTTTGTCGGATGCATCTACTTGGATCTCCGCCTTCATGGAGGAGTCGGCCGTGGCGTATTTGTTAGTGATGATCAGCAGTTCGTCGAGAGTCGCCGGCTCGTCGCAGAGATGTCGGTGCTTGAGGAGGGTACCCTCTCGGCACCCGGTGGTGAAGTATTCGATGGCCTGCACCTCGTGCATGCCTTCGCAGGAGTTGCACAGCTCGGCCCAGCGCATGAGATAGTCGCGAGTTGATTCGCTGGGCCCTTGGACGCACAAGGAGAACTGGCGGGGCTTGGGAGGCCGCTTGTACGTGCTGGTGAAGTTGCGGATGAAGGCTTCGGTGAAATCAATCCATCTGTTGATGCTGTGGAGCTTCAGGCTGTTAAGCCACGTCCGGGCTGTGCCCTGGAGCATGAGCAGGACGTACTTCACAGCAACGCGCTTGTTGTTGTTTGCTATGCTGACGGCCGTGGAGTAGTCGACCAGCCAGTCCTCCGGCTTCACGGAGCCGGTGTACTTGGGCGTATCTCTTGGGAGCGTGAACCCTCGAGGGAAAGGCTCATCTCGGATTCGAGGACCGAAACAGGGCGGACCCAACGCGTCTTCTTCTAGCACCAGGGAACGGTTGAGGCGGTCGATCCGATGGCAGGCGTCGTTCTCCCCGACTCCTTCCCGGCGGCCAAGGCGGTCGCCGAGTGTCGGGTGCGTGACGGGCGGCGGAGTGGGATGCCTTTCTTCGCGAGGCGGAGGAGGAGGCTGGTTGCCTTGTCGCTCCATAGCTCGGAGGCGGCCTTCTGCGTCATGCTCGATGGAGGGGTGAGTCCGACTGCGGCTGGCAGCCGGCTCATTGCCTCTTCTACCACAGACGCCACCAGTCGGCGTCCGAGATGTCGCGCCGTGATCCTGGCGAGGGGGCGGATCGTCATTTCGCCGGATGGGTGCTTTGGTGCAGCAGCCGGCTTCTTGCTGCTCGGCGGTCGCGTCAAGGAGCTGCTGGACGCGCTCCGTCATGTGGCGGCGCTTGTCGCCCTCGTACTTGTCTAGCTCATCTTCTACCGCTTGGGCAGCTCGTATGTTCTCTGCAGGCGTGGTGTAGATGGGACGATCCGTCCCGAACATGCTGGCGATGGTCGCGCCACGCTTACGGATCGAGCCGATGCGGCTAGGCCCCTCAGGAGCCGGCGTGCTGCCGACGGCTCGGTCCATCTTGCGCCGGTAGGCTTCCGAGAGGTGTCGCATGCTGGCCAGTCGGTTGGCGCTTTTGATGAGCTGGACGCAGCGTGCTTCCAGCGTCTCAGCGTCTGCGTCTTCTGGGATGGGCGCTGACAAGTCTCGCAGCGCCGCATCAAGTGGGTCTCGAACGCCTCCGTCCGAGTGCTCGCCACTGTTGATGACAAGCACCCCCGTGACGGTGCTCCTGCCGCTATGCTCGCGAGGAGGCGGCTCATCGTAGACCACCACGTTGGTGGGGAACGCGTCAAGCGACGTCGTGTCAGAGTCGACGATCATCGGGTCGGTGGAGCCAACAGACTCCAAGTCCATAGCAGGCTCGCTGGTGACGTGGAGCTGGTGGAGGAGGCTGACGTGGTGGCTCTCAGGGCAGTCGATGCCCGCGTCAGATGCAGGCTCGTCGGAGAGGCGGATCTCGCCAACAAGGTCGGCGAGGCAGCTTGCTGTGCAGGCGATCTCCGCGCCGTGCAGCGCGTCAAGAGTGACGCCGTCAGGCATGCTGGGCTGGCTGCGCTCGCCAGGAAGAACAATGTTCCCGTCCAGAACAGGTCTCCGGATGACGGTGCACCTCGCCCCACGGTGGGCGCCAAATGTCGGGGGTTGGGTGCGACATATGCCATAGGATGGCTTATCATGGTGGGAGCGACTAGAACGTCACCGGCGCCTGGAAGCGGGATGAGGCGTAGACACGAACGCCGGTGCACTTTACCTAGGTTCGGGGCTCTCCTAGGAGATAACACCCCTAATCCTGCTCTGCGGGGTCTCCGCATGATCACTAAGGCACTGTGAGTACAATGGTGCTCCTCGAGTTGTATGCTAGAGGTAGAAGGAAGCAGGGCTAGCTATCTTCTTCCTCTAGGTATGAGTCTAGTTCTAATAGGTTGGGAACCCTTTGCATGGGTGCCCTGGGGGGTTTATATAGGCCTACCCCCCAGGGGTACAATGGTAACTTGGCTGGGTGTAGGACCCGGCTGTCAGTGTCTCTGGTCGCCGTCTTCTCCGCCGGCTACTGGGGCCCATCATCTGGTGGGCCCTGCTGACTGGTCTGGTACAAAGCCGACAGGCCGCCTCCGCCGCTGGCGGGTCTGGTCGGTGGCTGATCACTGTAGCCGTAACGTTAACGACGCGCGCTTGGTTGGGGAGGGCATGGCTACAGTTCCGCCACCTAGCGGGAGATCACTGTAGCCTCGCCGTGTCTAGTCTGGTTAATGGCGCACGGGCCTCGAGGAAGGATTCAGCTGCCCGCCAGGAGCCGGATCCCCTTGGACCCGACTGGCCAGGCTAGGCCGCCCTCCGGGCCCTCGCTACCTGGTAGGTCCCGTCGCCTGCGAGCCGTACCGACAGGCCGTCGTGGGAGCAGGCTCCGCCAAACAGGGGTGACGTCAAGGGTGGAGTGGCAACAGTGCCGCATCGTGCGGAGATCTCCGCATGTACGGGGCACTGTGGCCACGCCAAGCCCGGGATTCGGGGGTGATGGGCTACACTGTAGCCTCACCCTGTCTCGTCCTCTCGATGAGGGGCGCAGACTCTAAGGGCGCCGGGGGCCGCCTGCCAGGAGCCGGCCTCTATGGAGGCTGCCTGCTAGGATTCGGTCCGTCTTGGTGCCGTCTGCTGGTGCTCGGCCGTCTTCCGGCAGCCGGCCGTTGAGCCAGCCGGCCACCGGAAGGCGGCGCTTCATTCTGGAGTCTCATGGGGCGCAGCCGGCCCAAAGTCTTGAAAGGTTCGGGGACTCGGGTTAGGCTACCCGTGGCCCATTACTCCGACATAGTGATAAAGTAAAGCAATTACATCGCGATTGCATTTCATACAATAAAGAGACAACTATATGGCTCCTGCCAGTTGCCGATAACTGTGTTACAAAACATGATCATCTCATACAACAATTTATATAATCACGTCTTGGCCATATCACATCACAGCATGCCCTGCAAAAACAAGTTAGACGTCCTCTACTTTGTTGTTGCAAGTTTTACATGGCTGCTACAGGCTTAACAAGAACTGTTCTTACCTACGCATCAAAAACCACAATGATTTTTCGTCAAGTATGTTGTTTTAACCTTCAACAAGGACCGAGCGTAGTCACACTCGATTCAACTAAAGTTGGAGAAACAGACACCCACTAGCCACCTGTGTGCGAAGCACGTCAGTAGAACCAGTCTCGCGTAAGCGTACGCGTAATGTTGGTCTGAGCCGCTTCATCCAACAATACCGCCGAATCAAAGTATGACATGCTGGTAAGTAGTATGACTATTATCGCCCACAACTCGTTGTGTTCTACGCCTGCATATAACATCTACGCATAGACCTGGCTCAGATGCCACTGTTGGGGAACGCAGTAATTTCAAGAATATTCCTATGATCACGCAAGATATATCTAGGTGATGCATAGCAATGAGAGGGGAGAGTGTTGTCTACGTACCCTCGTAGACCGAAAGCAAAAGCGTTATGACAACGTGGTTGATGTAGTCGTACGTCTTCACGATCTGACCGATCTCAGCACCGAACATACGACACCTCCGTGTTCAGCACACGTTCAGCTCGATGACGTCCCTCATATTCTCGATCCAGTTGAGGCCGATGGAGAGTTTTGTCAGCACGACGGCAGGGTGACGGTGATGATGAAGTTACCGGCACAGCGCTTCGCCTAAGCACTATGACGATATGACCGTGGTGGAATATGGTGGAGGGGGGCACCACACACGGCTAAGAGAACTGTCAACTTGTGTGTCCAAGGGTGCCCCCTGCCCCCGTATATAAAGGAGCAAGGGGAGGGGGCTGGCGGCCTCATAGGGTGCGCCCCAAGGGGGCAATCCTACTCCTACTAGGAGTAGGTTCCCCCTTTCCTAGTCCAACTAGGAGGGGAAGGAAAGAGGAGGAGGGGAGAAGGAAACAGGGGGCCGGGCCCCCAAGCCCTAAACCAATTCGGTTTGGGCCTAGGGGTCGCGCCCCACAGCTCCCTTGCTCCCCTCTATTTCCACTAAGGTCCATGAAGGCCCATTGGCCCCCCGGGGGTTTCCGGTAACTCCCCGGTACTCCGGTATTTATCCGGTGACCCCCAGAACCTTTTCGGTGTCCGAATATAACCTTCCAATATCTCAATCTTTATGTATCGACCATTTCGAGACTCCTCGTTATGTCCGTGATCTCATCTGGGACTCCGAACAACCTTCGGTACATCAAAACACATAAACTCATAATACCGATCGTCATTGAACGTTAAGCGTGTGGACCCTACGGGTTCGAGAACTATGTAGACATGACCGAGACCCATCTCCGTTCAATAACCAATAGCGGAACCTGGATGCTCATATTGGTTCCTACATATTCTACGAAGATCTTTATCGGTCAAACCGCACAACAACATACGTCGTTCTCTTTGTCATCAGTATGTTACTTGCCCGAGATTCAATCGTCGGTATCATCATACCTAGTTCAATCTCGTTACTGGCAAGTCTCTTTACTCGTCCTGTAATGCATTGATACTTCTCCATCGTATCTACTTTTCCAAACACTTTTGCCCTTGTTTTGGACTCTAACTTGCATGATTTGAATGAAACTAACCCGGACTGACGCTGTCTTTAGAAGAACTGCCATGGTGTTATTTTTGTGTAGAAATAAAAGTTCTCGAAATGACCTGAAAATCCACGGAGCAACTTTTCAGAATTAATAAAAAATACTGGCGAAAGAATCAGCGTCAGGGGGCCCACACCCTGTCCACGAGGGTGGGGGGCGCCCCCTCCCCTAGGGAGCGCCCCCTGCCTCGTGGGCCCCCTGGACGTCCACCGACCTCAACTCCAACTCCATATATTTGCTTTCATGGAGAAAAAAATCAGAGAGAAAGTTTCATCGCATTTTACGATACGGAGCCTCCGCCAAGTCCTAATCTCTCTCGGGAGGGCTGATCTGGAGTCCGTTCGGGGCTCCGGAGAGGGGGATTCGTCGCCGTTATCATCATCAACCATCCTCCATCACCAATTTCATGATGCTCACCGCCGTGCGTGAGTAATTCCATCGTAGGCTTGTTGGACGGTGATGGATTGGATGAGATTTACCATGTAATCAAGTTAGTTTTGTTAGGGTTTGATCCCTAGTATCCACTATGTTCTGAGATTGATGTTGCTATGACTTTGCTATGCTTAATGCTTGTCACTAGGGCCTGAGTGCCATGATTTCAGATCTGAACCTATTATGTTTTCATGAATATATGTGAGTTCTTGATCCTATCTTGCAAGTCTATAGTCACCTATTATGTGTTATGATCCGACAACCCCGAAGTGACAATAATCGGGATACTTCTCGGTGATGACCGCAGTTTGAGGAGTTCATGTATTCACTATGTGTTAATGCTTTGGTTCGGTGCTCTATTAAAAGGAGGCCTTAATATCCCTTAGTTTCCACTAGGACCCCGCTGCCACGGAAGGGTAGGAGAAAAGATGTCATGCAAGTTCTTTTCCATAAGCATGTATGACTATATTCGGAATACATGCCTACATTACAGTGATGAATTGGAGCTAGTTCTGAGTCACCCTGTGTTATAACTATTACATGAGGAATCACATCCGACATAATTATCCATCACTGATCTAATGCCTACAAGCTTTTCACATATTGTGCTTTGCTTATTTAGTTTACCATTGCTACTGTTACAATTACTACAAAACTGCTACTGTTACTTTTGCTACTGTTACCGTTACTTCCATACTACTTTGCTACTAATACTTTGCTACAGATACTAAGTTATCCATGTGTGGTTGAATTGACAACTCAACTGCTAATACTTGAGAATATTCTTTGGCTCCCCTTGTGTCCAATCAATAAATTTGGGTTGAATACTCTACCCTCGAAAACTATTGCGATCCCCTATACTTGTGGGTTATCATGCATCATCCCGCAACTAACTCATTAGTCACATTGCTTGCAAGGCTTATAGTGATGTGCATTACCGAGAGGGCCCAGAGATACCTCTCCGAAACACGGAGTGACAAATCCTAATCTCAATCTATGCCAACTCAACAAACACCATCGAAAATACATGTAGAGCATCTTTATAATGACCTAGTTACGTTGTGATATTTGATAGCACACTAAGTGTTCCTCCGGTATTCGGGAGTTGCATAATCTCATAGTCATAGGAACATGTATAAGTTATGAAGAAAGCAATAGCAACAAACTAAACGATCATCGTGCTAAGCTAACGGATGGGTCAAGTCAATCACATCATTCTCTAATGATGTGATCCCGTTAATCAAATGACAACTCATGTCCATGGCTAGGAAACTTTAACCATCTTTGATTAACGAGCTAGTCAAGTAGAGGCATACTAGTGACACTCAGTTTGTCTATGTATTCACACATGTACTAAGTTTTCGGTTAATACAATTCTAGCATGAATAGTAAACATTTATCATGATATAAGGAAATATAAATAACAACTTTATTATTGCCTCTAGGGCATATTTCCTTCAGTCTCCCACTTGCACTAGAGTCAATAATCTAGTTCACAACATCATGTGATTTCACACCAATAGTTCACATCTCCATGTGACTAATACCCAAAGGGTTCACTGTTGGGTATACCTTCTATCACAAATCCGAAGGCAAGATATTCATTGCGAAGAATGGATCCTTTCTAGAGAAGGAGTTTCTCTCGAAAGAAGTGAGTGGGAGGAAAGTAGAACTTGATGAGGTAATTGTACCTGCTCCCTTATTGGAAAGTAGTTCATCACAGAAATCAGTTCCAGTGATTCCTACACCAATTAGTGAGGAAGCTAATTATCATGATCATGAAACTTCTGATCAAGTTACTATCGAACCTTCTAGGTCAACCAGAGTAAGATCCATAGTAGAGTGGTACGGTAATCTGGTTCGGAAGGTCATGTTACTTGACCATGACGAACCTACAAACTATGAGGAAGCGATGATGAGCCCAGATTCCGTGAAATGGCTTGAGGCCATGAAATCTGAGGTGGGATCCATGTATGAGAACAAATTATGGACTTTGGTTGACTTGCCCGGTGATCGGCAAGCCATAGATAATAAATGAATCTTCAAGAAGAATACTGACGCTGATGGTAATGGTACTGTCTACAAAGCTCGACTTGTTGCGAAAGGTTTTTGACAAGTTCAAGGAGTTGACTACGATGAGCCCTTCTCACCCGTAGTGATGCTTAAGTCTGTCCGAATCATGTTAGCAATTACCGCATTTTATGATTATGAAATTTAGCAAATGGATGTCAAAACTGCATTCCTTAATGGATATCTTAAAAAAGAGTTGTATATGATGCAACCAGAAGGTTTTGTCGATCCAAAAGGTGCTAACAAAGTGTGCAAGCTCCAGTGATCCATTTATGGACTGGTGCAAGCCTCTCGGAGTTGGAATATACGCTTTGATAGTGTCATCAAAGCATATGGTTTTATACAGACTTTTGGAGAAGCCTGTATTTACAAGAAAGTGAGTGGGAGCTCTGTAGCATTTATGATATTATATGTGGATGACATATTGTTGATCGGAGATGATACTGAATTTTTGGATAGCATAAAAGGATACTTGAATAAGATTTTTCAATGAAAGACCTCGGTGAAGCTGCTTATATATTGGGCATCAAGATCTATAGAGATAGATCAAGACGCTTAATTGGACTTTCACAAAGAACATACCTTGATAAAGTTTTGAAGAAGTTCAAAATGGATCAAGCAAAGAAAGGGTTATTCCCTGTGTTACAAGGTGTGAAGTTGAGTCAATCTTAATGCCCGACCACTGTAAAAGATAGAGAGAAAATGAAAGTCATTCCCTATGTTTCAGCCATAGGTTCTATCATGTATGCAATGCTGTGTACCGGACGATGTGTGCCTTGCTATTAGTTTAGCGAGGGAGGTACCAAAGTAATCCGAGTGGATCATCTGGACAGCGGTCAAGAACATCTTGAAATACGAAAAGGACCAAGGATATGTTTCTCGTTTATGGAGGTGACAAAGAGCTAAATAAGTAAATGGTTACGTCGATGCAAGCTTTGACACCGATCCGGATGACTCTAAGTCACAAACCGGATCGTATTTATATTGAATGGTGGAGCTGTCGGTTGGTGCAGTTCTAAGCGAGGCGTCGTGGCGGGATCTACGTGTGAGCGTAGTACATAGTTGCCGGAAGCAGCAAATGAAGGAGTGCGGATGAAGGAGTTCATATCCGATCTAGGTGTCATACCTAGTGCATCGGGTCCAATGAAAATATTTTGTGACAATATTGGTGCAATTGCCTTGGCAAAGGAATCCAGATTTCACAAGAGAACCAAGCACATCAAGAGATGCTTCAATTCCATCCGCGATCAAGTCAAGGAGGGAGACATAGAGATTTGCAAGATACATACGGATCTGAATGTTGCAGACCCGTTGACTAAGCCTCTCTCACGAGCAAAACATGATCAGCACCAAGACTCCATGGGTGTTAGAATCATTACTATGTAATCTAGATTATTGACTCTAGTGCAAGTGGGAGACTGAAGGAATGCCCTAGAGGCAATAATAAAGTTGTTATTTATATTTCCTTATATCATTATAAATGTTTATTATTCATGCTAGAATTGTATTAACCGGAAACTTAGTACATGTGTGAATACATAGACAAACAGAGTGTCCCTAGTATGCCTCTACTTGACTAGCTCGTTAATCAAAGACGGTTAAGTTTCCTAGCCATAGACACGTGTTGTCATTTGATGAATGGGATCAAATCATTAGAGAATGATGTGATGGACAAGACCCATCCGTTAGCTTAGAACTATGATCGTTTAGTTTATTGCTATTGCTTTCTTCATGACTTATACATGTTCCTATGACTATGAGATTATGCAACTCCGAATACGGAGGAACACTTAGTGTGCTATCAAACGTCACAACGTAACTGGGTGATTATAAAGATGCTCTACAGGTGTCTCTGATGGTGTTTGTTGAGTTGGCATAGATCGAGATTAGGATTTGTCACTCCGAGTGTCGGAGAGGTATCTCTGGGCCTTCTCGGTAATGTTCATCATTACAAGCCTTGCAAGCAATGTGACTAATGAGTTAGTTGCAGGATGATGCATTACAGAACGAGTAAAGAGACTTGCCGGTAACGAGATTGAACTAGGTATGATGATACCGACGACCGAATCTCGAGCAAGTAACATACCGATGACAAAGGGAACAACATATGTTGTTATGCGGTTTGACCGATAAAGATCTTCGTAGAATATGTAGGAGCAATATGAGCATCCAGGTTCCGCTATTGGTTATTGGCCGGAGATGTGTCTTGGTCATGTCTACATAGTTCTCGAACCCGTGACGGTTTGTATTATGAGTTATGTGATTTGATGTACCAAAGTTTGTTCGGAGTCCTGGATGAGATCACAGACATGGTGAGGAGTCTCGAAATGGTCGAGACATAAAGATTCATATATTGGAAGGTTACATTCGGACGCCGGAATGGTTCGGGTCATTTTGGATGAGTTTCGGAGTACCGGGGGTTACTGGAACCCCCACGCCCCCTAGGAAGTTATTGGGCCTCATGGGCCTAGTGGTGGAAGAGAGGAGGCAGGTCAGGGAGTGGCGCCCGCCCCCCTAGCCCAAACCGAATTGGACTAGGGTTGGGGGGGCGCCCCCTTTCCTTCTCTTCTCCTCCTCCTTCCCCCCTTCTTCTTGTGGGAATATGAAGGGGGGCGAATCCTACTTGGAGTAGGACTCCCCCCCTTGGGCGCGCCACACCTTGGCCGGCCTCCTCCTCCCTCCCCCCTTTATATACGTGGGAAGGGGGCACCCCAAAGGCACACAAAATTTTCTCTTAGCCGTGTGCGGTGCCCCCCTCCACAGAAACACACCTCGGTCATATCGTCGTAGTGCTTAGGCGAAGCCCTGCGCTGGTAACTTCATCATCACCGTCGCCACGCCGTCGTGCTGAAGGAACTCTCCCTCGGCCTAAACTGGATCAAGAGTACGAGGGACGTCGTTGAGCTGAATGTGTGCTGAACACGGAGGTGCCGTACGTTTGGTGCTAAGATCGGTCGGATCGTGAAGACGTACGACTACATCAACCGCGTTGATAAACGCTTCTGCTTTCGGTCTATGAGGGTACGTGGACACACTCTCCCCGCTCGTTGCTATGCTTCTCCTAGATAGATCTTGTGTGATCGTAGGATTTTTTTTGAAATACTACGTTCCCCAACAGCCGTGGGTGCGACCACTACTCCTCTAACATTCTCATTCTCTCCTTTTGAGTTCAGCAAACATGAGAAACCCTCTGCCCCCAACAAAAACAAATAGGGAGATATTGGATTACCTTGGCGAATTCCCCTAGAGGGTCTAAACTCCTCATGTCTGCTTCCATTCAGCAAAACCGAGAACGATATAGTGTTTACGCATTTCATTACTTTACTCACCCAGGTTGGATGTAGGCCAATTTTTAGCATTACAGCTTCTAAGTAATTCCACTCGACCCTATCATATGCTTTCATCATGTCGAGCTTCAACGCACAATGTGATTTATTTTTGCTTCTCGATCTCTTCATAAAATGAAGGCATTCATATGCAGCTATAACATTGTCGGTAACGAGTCTGCCAGGAACAAAAGTAGATTGCTCTTGGGAAATGATCTCCGGTAGGATCTTTTTCAGCCGGTTAGAATGCACTTTTGAAATAATCTTAAAGATTATGTTGCACAAACTAATAGGGCGGAATTTGACCAAAGAGGTTGGGTTTTGTACCTTAGGGATAAGAACGATGAACGTTTTGTTTATAACCTCCGGAGAGTCTAGCCCATTGAGAACACGCAGTACCATCTCGATAACCTCTTCACCACAAACACCCCAGTTCTGCTGGAAAAAATGCGCTGGAAATCCATCCGGACCCGGTGCCTTAGTGGGATACATCTGGAATAGGGCACTTCACTGGTTTTGTAAGGTGCGTTGACCATGTCATTCATCTCATTCGTGACTTTACAAGGAATATGTGACAAAACTTCCTCCATCCCAACAGTACCCTCTGATGCATAAAGGTTTTTATAAAACTCAGTCACCATATTGCCCAACTCTTTATCATCCCTACAGATGGTTCCATCAGCTCTTGAAAGCTCGTTGATCCTATTTTTCCTTTTCCTCATCAATGCTCTTTGGTGAAAAAACTTCATGTTACCATCGCCTTCTGCAACCACTGTATTCGAGAGCGTTGGCGCCACATGATCTCTTCTCTAAAATTCAATTCTACTATCCTGTTTTGCACTTTCAACTCTTCATAAGAAGGGCCTTGCCTGTTGGGTTCAGAACGTAGCTCCTCGAGTTTCTTCTTCAGGTTTCTCAACTCATTTCTAACCTGACCAAAAGTATTTCTTCCCCGTGCAGCCAAAGCCAAGGCCATGGCCTGCAGTTTCACACTTGTATCTTGCAAAGTCTCGGCCTTTCCAAGGGATGACCACACCTGCTCAAGGATCGGAAAATATTCATCATGGGTCTCCCACATCTGCTCATAACGAAAAGGCTGATCCAGTGCAATCCTCCTATTAGCAGCGTCCAAATCGCTAAACAATATTATTGACGAGTGATCTGATTTTGCAGCGACAAGGTGTCTCACTGATGCGAAGGGGAATAGGGCGCTCCAGCTTGCAGTCGCCAACGCCCTGTCCAACCGAACCCGACAGAAGTGTCCGCCGGCTACCCTTTTCTCCCAAGTCCAGTCAATGCCAACATATCCAAGATCACATAATTCACAAATATCAACTGCCTCCCGAAAACCTGCCATTTGAGCAGAATCTCGTTCATTGGGGCCACTCCTCCTTCCTGAGGATCTCATTGAAGTCACTAATAAAAGCCCATGGTAATGTGGATTCACCCCTCAAAAATGTCATCATGTCCCATGTGTTTTGCCTCAAGTTCCTATTTGCATCTCCATAGATGCAAATAAGTCTCCATTCCTCTTTGCCTGGCTCTGAAACAATCATATCGATGTGGTATTTAGAGTAGTTCAGCAACCACATACTTATTGGATTCTTCCAAAACATAGCTAAACCTCCGCTTCTCCCACTGCTTCCAACTGCATAGCCACCATCATAACCAAGCAAACTAGTCAGCCCTCCACCCTATGCTTGCACAGCTGGATCTCAAGCAAACATACAACCTCCGACGCACACTCCCGAATGAGCTCTTTGAGCTCGCGAACTGTCGAGGGGTCACCAATCCCGCAACAATTCCAGGAAATAATCCTCATCGATCTTGGCGGACCTCCTCAAGGGAGCCCGCCTCAGTCATTGTATCCATGTCTTCCGCTTCCACTTCGTTCCCCTGCATCCTCTCGACTATGGGCACTTTCTCCGGTTTCGAGCTTGGAGGCACCATAGTGTACAGATCCCAGACACCGACGCAATCTCCGCCTGGACACCATCGCTGCAAAGACCGGGGCCAATAAGCCCCTAGGCACCAAGCTTTGAGAGACCCGCCGGGGAGGCCGGTACGGAAGACTCAACGCCGGCAAAAGCTGTCGGCGGAGTAAAGAAACCCTCATCGCCTCAGGCACTGGGGTAAATCGCCATCCGGCGGCGTTCAGCGCACAGACGCCGGTGGCGAGATCGCAATTTTTGAGGATTAATAAGGCGTTCTAGCGTGACTGGAATAAATAGGTTTTATGGCCCACTATGCTGGTATTGGGCTCGCGGGGGTCAGTGCGGGCTCTTCTAGCGCTCGCTGTACGAAGAAGGCACGGCAGCCTGGGCAATCCTCCTCCTCTCCAGAAAAAAAAGGGGGCTGGATCGGTCGATCGATGCGGCGCGGCGATGGCGACGACGACGTCAGGCACCACCGCCGGATTCCCCGCGCCGACGAGATCGATGCTGCCAGGCTCCCCATGACAATCTGTTACAGCGACGACGACGAGGAGATCGATCTGAAGTCGCCGGAGGAGATCGTAGCCCTCCACGCCGCGTGCCGCGACCGCATCACCGAGTACGACCCCAAGAAGAGAGCCCGCGTCCTCACCCGCTTCTGCGGCGTCAACCTCGCCGGCTTCGACCTCGACAGAGAGTGTCAGTATCTCCACTACTTACCAATTTACAACCATTTCAGTTTAATCTCCTGTAGTTTGGCGGGGAACTGAAATGGTTCTCCTGAACCTGATCTGGGGTGTATATCTCTTGTCCCTGATTTTGCTTTGCTTGCAGCCAAGGCTGGCCTCGGGCCACTGCTTGAGGATGTAACGCCGCAGCTGTGGAAGTTCCGGGCGGAGACGTCGTACAATGTCGTTTCCGTCAAGATAATCGAATCCGATCTGGGTTACCCGATCAGTGTGTTCGGTACCGTTCTCGCGAGAGATACCATCGACTACAGATGCGTCTATTTGTTCAGACGCGACCGAGACGATCCTCAGATCATCAGCTCCAAGGTAGTTCGCCCCTTTGTCTCCTCCCAAACTATTTAGATTGACAGCTGCTTACTTAAGCTAAATTAAGCTTAATAGTAGTTCTTTTGGTTTCTAGTTGCAAATACCATGGTTGATTTCACATTGGTACACTTCAATTTCTTTTAGAAATAAATAGTTGTGTACCTATTATTTAATCTGTCGATGTAAGTGCTCTAAGAATGGGTGTTACTGCCAAACCATACAACTCCATCAAATTATTTCAGTGGTACGCTTGTTTAAATTTTGTCATGGCGTCATGCTGTAAAATATGGCTTCTATACTGGAATAAAATAAACTATGTAGGAGTAAATAGTTTGTCCATCTGAATATACTACTCCCTCCGTCCCATAATATAAGAGCATTTTTGACACTACACTCTTATATTATGGGACGGAGGGACTAGCATACAAGCCACAAATATCTGGCTGCTGGTACCAATTTATGGGCACTAAAGCAGTGCGGCAACAGAATTACACAAGTTATCGATGCTCCCCAAGCTAGTTAAACAACATATCTTCAAACTGTTTGAATCTGTCCGACTTGTCAAGTGTGCTTTGCTTTTCATGTCCAGCTAGCTACATAGCTTGTTCAACTACGTAGACATGTTGTGATCTTTTTTATAAATTACTTGCAGGAGGATATGTTAGCATTGATAGGTCCACGTCGAGGATTAGTAGCATTTGATCATATACATTTTGAGTTCAACCTGAAGGTGAAGGGTGATCCTGAGGATGAAGACTTTAGCAA
Organism: Aegilops longissima; assembly: GCA_021605205.1. Lineage (NCBI taxonomy): Eukaryota > Viridiplantae > Streptophyta > Magnoliopsida > Poales > Poaceae > Aegilops > Aegilops longissima. The sequence goes on along the minus strand of CM038678.1, from coordinate 102,074,802 downwards.
AGGCGTAATTGAGTCCCGCGCCTTTGACTCTGGACCCATCACTACGATGCTACCTAGTTGGCTCAGTGCAGTGGAATTAGTATTTGCACCTGTTAAACATCCGGTGGCGGCTAGCCTCCAAATCAACAATCTGAACGGTCCGCCCTATGCCCCTTTCGTTGGCAAAGTATCTGCTGGGACTAGAAATGCCGAGACCCATATTATTCTATATGATGGTAGAGCAATGAATTGCAGCGGGATATTAGTCGGAGATGATGGCTCCGTTCCCTTGAGTCGTAATTTGGTAGTTATCCCTATACCTACATGCGACGATGATGAAGAGTTTTTGGTCCATGTTTGTATTTTTGATAATGATGAGGATGAAGGCACTCATGTTACTCTACAACACCCTGATGAAGAGCATGTTTGCACTCACGGTTCCTATGAGCTACAAGTGAAGGTTACATGGACTGCCATCCTCACAATACCGAGGGGTGCCAAATATTACCCAATGAGGGGCCTCTCATGGACCGAGTGTTATGGTTCGCTGAATTACAGTGGTTGATAGTGGTGATTGTTGCCCCTGTCTGTGTGATGTGGGAGGACATGGCCCAGTTGCCAGTTAGCGGCCTCTTCCTCTCATCTTACCAAGTTGTAAGAGTTGTGCTCGCTGAATGTTTGGTATTAGAGTTGTGCTTGCTAGATGTTTGGTATTAGTGATAATGGAACCAGGAGGTATATTTATTAGTCATGAGTATCTTTCTTCTTGGAGGGAAATTCCTTTATTGGCTGTAAATTGATGCACATACTAATTTGTTGTTTGCTTCATCATATGCTAAGATCATTGAAAGGTAACAAAAAGGGGAGGCCATCAAAAGTCTCAAGTCATACTGGTATTATACTTGACTATAAGGAGGCTAATAAAAAGTCTCAAGTCATATTGTACTCAATTATAGAAAAGAGGCATAATTAAACATAATGAGTGAAGACTTATCCCGTCATATATCTGGCAATGCTAACCTTAGGAGGATCAGTTCTTTCCCGAACCACTTGCTGAATGCGCCCACTTAACTTTTTTAGGTTTGATATAGTCACCTCTCTTCACAACTCCGAGCTTTTTCATCAGATCAGTTGCCGCAATCCCGTCCCAAGGTTCATCTTGCGCCACAGCACGTGAAATGTCCGCCCAGTAGTTGAACAGCTTACTGTGCTCCTTGGGTACTGGACTATCCAGTTCATCAATGTTGCTGGTCACCCAGGTCCTCCAAAGCGCGAAGCGGATTGCTTCGCAAATTGTTACAGTCGGGAAAGACAGGGGGCCGGATTTCAGAACCTGAAGTCCCCTCTCACTGCGGTATAGCTCTCCAAGTTTTCCCAAGCTGGCGATGCAGTGGGTAAAAGCTTGTTTACCCACGTTTATGTTGAATCCTCCTATGTGTAAGTAGGAGCTAGTGAGGGGCAACTGGACGGTCCCAATTCCAGGCTTGGTACTGTACGGGAACTGATCTCCAGACGGCGGAAGTATGTCCGTACCAAATTCAGAGTAGCGATACCACACACCTGTAGTGTAAAACAAACAAACAAACAAACAAGTCTTGTAATAGCTTGACAAGAATATAATAACGTGCTTAAGAAGTGTTTCCATTTGCTTTTCTGTTTATGCTCATAGATTAATGGGCAATTTGGTAGCCGAACCAAAGCAGTGTTTGCATTTGTTGCTAGTGTTATCTTTACATACAATGTTCATGTTGTGGCTGGATATCAAAATGCTATGGGATTGATGTTTGTTATGCCATGTATTGTACACTCTGAATCCATCACTTGTAAATCAATTCAACATGAATTCATGTTTCTTACCTTTCAGGAAATTTGTTCTCAAAACGTTCTATTTTTCCTTTTGCGGGGGCTCAACGTTGTAAGATTAACAAGACTAGTCTCTATCCCGTGTCGTGTGTGAGCAACGTATCGAGAATAATAAGCAGCAAATTGTTTTGCGGGTGATGATGTGCAAATTAGGTGGATTCGCAACAGCCGGGAAGCAAGCTAGGTAGCCAAGGTGCATATATTGGGAGGGGAGGGAGGGAGGGTGATTCATTCAGGTAACAAAAACACAAAAGTTCTTTCCTTAAAAGAACTCCCTCCTTTCTGTATGTGTGAGTGTTTGTATTCTCACCGACAGGTACAGATTTATTGGTAGTGTCTGTATATATATACTGCTATATTGGCTACTTGTTTGGTCGTTGTTTGACCCTGTACAAGCTGTAAGTTGAAGATGACCATTTCCAACTGGAAAAGTGGACAGGAGCTTGTTTGCAATCAACAGGAGTTGAAGAATTGCCTGTTCTTGGATGAGAACTGACACTGACACTACAATAGCTCTCATAACTTATCTAAACGGAAACATGTTATTTATGCTAATATGTATGTAAATATGTAATACAGCAGAGGGTCTTTCCCTCCTTTCGAGAAAAAAGAAAGAAATCTAGCTAGGAGCCCAGAACACCTAGCTAGATTGTCATGCACAATTCTTTACTATATAATAAATATAAATGGCGACCATACTAGTTAATTACCATGGTATATACTATTTCCTACACTGTCAGCAAACGAATGGAGTAACTACCAAGTTATTTGCTCCTGTTTTTTATGTTCCCAGGCTGGCATGTTGTAATAATTATGTATGTTAAGTTCTACTTACATGTGCATGGAAATTTAGTTTTCTCTTGTCAATTATGTCAAGGTAGATAACAACTCGTTACCTTCGAACCATCAGCTGAGCGGGAGTGGGTATTACGGGATGGCGACACGGGCGGTCCGGCCGCCGGCGCCCATCGTTAGTCAGGTCGGAGGGAGATTTTGGGCCCTCGCCGGATCTGCTGAAGAGGAGGAGGACGAGGGAGATGGCTCCGGCGACCCGACCGATGGGTACTCGCCGACGACTTCTGACATCATTTGTGAAGCGTTCAACCCTGGGTATTCCGAGGAGGAGGTGGCGGCTATCGTTGACGGAGTCGTGCCGATTGACGATCCGGCGCGGCAGGGTCTACGTCCGGAAGAAAACGTCGAGGTGGTCCGCCGGATAGTTCATCGGAGGACGGCGACATCTGCGATCCGGCCGTGGAAAGGCCCCATACCTAAGGTTAGTCTTCCTAACTTAACCGTTTTTGATCTTATTAGGCCGGATTCTTGGACTACCGTTTATCGTCGTAAGGTGCCTCGCCGGACTCGGGATCGAAGGGCGCCGGAGGTGACTACGGCGGCGTGGCCGCCGGTCACGGCGTCTCAGATCGGCGTGATCCGCCAGGAGCGTTTGAATTCGCTCCTGGGTCGCGAGGGGGGTTTTTTGGCTGTTGGGCCGCGGGGTGCTCATGGGCTGGGATCGACTGGGTATGAGGCCCAGCCAGATCGGCCCTTGGACTACGTCTGATGACGACGAGACATGCGATCTCGATCGACGTCGCTCCATCGACACCAACGGCGGGCTAGGGTTCTTGGGTCCAAGCCGACGCGCCGATCCTTCTTTGCTGGGGCGGCCGCTCGTCGGATTTCGCCACTTGAGATCATGGCTGGCGCGAAGGCCCCGGCGGCTCTTCGGCGTCTTCGGTGGGGGTAGGCCGACGGCGGGCGCTGCCTCCTCTTGCGTCTGGTGGCAGCGCCTCGTGGCGGGGCTGGCGTGGCGGGACTGCGCCGCCGCCCCGTGGCGGTGGGCGTCGCTGCGCGCCTGCAGCTTCCGGTGGCCGGGCTGCTAATGGCCGGGGGACTGGCCGTGGCGGTGCGCCGCCGCCTGCTTCGGCCGGTGGTCGGGCCGCTATACCCCAGCCGGTGCCTGGCTCTGGTCTTCCTCCCGTGCAGTCGGGACGGGGCACCGGTGCGCCTGGCGGAGCGGCTGAGGCTACGCTGCCTGGAGTGAGGCCGCCCGTGCCCCCTTCTTCCATCGCGGTCCGGGGTGCTCCTCCGCCGAGGCCTCCGGCTTCTTCCGTAGCGGGGCGAGGAGTAGCTCCGCCAAGGCCGCCGGTGCACACTGGCCCTAGACCGGCTGGCGGTTTGGTGGGGTCGACGATGGCTCGACAACCTTCTTTGGCGTGCAGCCTCGAGCGGCACCGCCGCCTCATTACATCGCGAGGCCGACACAACATCGCTCTAATCCCACGCAGGCCGAGTCATCGGATCCGCCCCGAGGACAGTGGGGGGATGATGGCTATGATGCGTATGGGGATGGTCAGCATCGTGGATCGTCATCGACGGGAGGTGGCGAGGTTATGCTGGCGAGTGATGGTTCTGCCGAGAGGCCCTTCCTTGGCCCTACGGGAGGTTTTGTTGAGGCGCCTCTGGACCGCACGCACGGCGGAGAGGTGGCTACCGTGGTCGCCGCCGTGGTCGAGGTGGTGGTCGTGGTTTCCGCAGACAACATCCGCCACGGACACCTTTAGAGAAGCGGCGTCCGGGTGGAGGCTAATCCCCTCGAGCCATCGCCTTGACTAGTGAGGTTTTGAGGCGGTCACGGCTCTGGCGACGCAGAGGTTGATATGACTTCCGCTCCTGCTGACACGGAGAACAGGTCCGAGTCTGAGAGGATTTCTAAGTGGGCACGTCGGAAGGAGAAAATGCTTTGCTATCGCTGTGGTGAAAAAGGTCACTTCATTGTTGAGTGTGTGGCTGAGTTGTGTGATTCTTGTGGTAAACCAGCCCATATCTCGGGGGATTGCCCGCTTCTTCGTGAGATGGCTCCGGCGCTTATAACGTATGGAGTATATTGTGCCGAGTTGATGTTCTTTGAGTCCCCAGCTGCGAGAGAGATTCCAGTTGAGCGCAGAGCATGACTCTTTGGGATAGTGAAGGTGACCCAGGAGAGGTTTCAAGCTCAGATTGTGCAGAGACTTGAGGAAGGCGGCTCCGGAGACTTTCGATGGGAGCTTGTTCTCATTGAGGAGCGCGTGTTCGAGGTTGACCTCCCGTCGGTAGAGGACCTGCGGCGGTTGCTGAGTTTTGGGATGTGTAAGGTACCAGGCACTAATTGTATTCTGGAGTTTCAAGAGTGGAAGAAAGTGGAGCCTAAGGGGAAGCCTCTTACTCAGGTGTGGCTGCGTTTTTCTGGGGCACCTTCTGAGGCTCTGACAGATGTCCGTGTGGTGGCCAGTCTGGGGTCCTTGGTTGGCAAGACTGAGAAAGTGGATATGATTTTCACTCACACCCATGGGGTGGCCAGATTGCGAGTGAGTGTTCTGGACATTGAGTTCGTTCCGGATGTGGTAAACTGGACTTACAGGGGAGAGGTCTTCCCTCTTGAGATTGAGTTTGAGGACGCTGAGTTGTTCGCCGAGGTGGATGGTAACACTGATATGGACATTAATGAGGGAGATGATAATGCGGGGGCTAGGAAGGATCCGACGGATGAGGATAATCGAGAGCGACACTCCGGGTCAGGACCGGTTGCTCAGTTGCCCCAGACTGGTTCAGGGGAAGAGCTGGTCCCATCTCTGTCGATACCTAACAGCACGCTGAGGTTTGGGTCTTTTGAGCCTGCGTCTGCTCCGCCCAGACTTTGGAGCGATAGGGTGGAGTCTGAGGATGCTTTTGAGCGCTCGCTCCCGGTGCTGGATCTCTTGCCTGGGTTTTCTGCGGCCTCGTGCGGACGTTTGGTGGTTGAGTCGCCTTCGTTGTCGTCCCTGGCCAGCCGAGAGGGAGACCATCTGGGGCAGGAGGCCTTGGACCATTCCCCTGCGGCGCCAGCTATCGCAGCCGCTCCTGTGCTGCTCGGCGGTTGTCAGGGGCAGGTGGCCCCGTCGACGCCTGCTTCGCCGCAGCCTGTCGGCCGTGAGGGAGGCCGTCTGGGGCAGGTGGCCTCAGACCCTTCTTCTTTGGCGCTGACTGTTGTGTCTTCGCCTGTGGTGCTCGGCGTCGATTGGGACAGAGTCGCCCGGTTTATACCTCGCCTTGGCTGCCGGGATGGTGGCGCCCGCGAGTTTGAGGATGGGGCAGAGGGGTGCTCGGCGGCGACCACAGCACCTACTTCGCCGCCCGACCCGTTGCCCGGTGCGGGCGAGCTTCCGCTGCTGCCTCATACGAGTGGAGTTACTCGGGAGGAGGTTATTGCTTTCGGCGGGATCCACGACCCGGTCTCGAGGGGCGGCTGAGTTCCGTCTCGGGACCTCCGGAGGTTGATGACATGCAGTGAGGTGCACTATGAGGGCGGCCAAGCTTCGTGATATTGAGGTCACTACCGGTATGTCAGTCAACTTATCCAATTCTATTTTGCATTTTTCTACGGATGAGATTATACATAATGCAAATCAAGTTGGGGTTTCGTTAGGGAATACCAATTCCGAAATTTCCAACTCGGTTAATGATCTCCTTGATCTGGAAGCGGAACGCGCTTTAGAAACCATTCGTAACCTAGCAGCAGTGAGACCTATGAACGATGTTGAGATTGATGCGTTGGGGGTGAGAGTGCTTCACAATTTGTGTGCGGACCTTGCACCTTCCACTAATGAGTCCGACGAGGAGGAGGTTAGTGTTGAAGTTGTAGTGAATCAACCACCGGAGACTGGTTATGAGGACCGGATGGTGGACAGTGATAAACCCAAGCGTAAGTGGAAGCGGAAGGTGTATCCGCATCCATGATGCGTAGGAGTGCTAGGATTCAGACGGCAAAAAAATTTCATGATGACTTATGAAAGGAATCTTTTGGAATAGCGAGAGGTCCGAAGGACTTGGCTAAAGAAGATTTCTTCTTTGCCGAGGCGTCTCGGAGCATTAGTTAGATTTTATCGCTCTATCTGAAACTGGTAGAGATAATTTTTCTCCTCGGTTTCTTTCCTCTCTAGCGGTGGTGTTGATTTCGATCGGCATTGCCTACCTCCGCGAGGACGGTGGGAGGTATCTTCTTTGGAGTGAGATGCGACTCCCTTGAGGTCCGAAGTGTAGTGATGGGCAACTTCGCGGTTAAGTTTCGGGTTAGGTCTAAGGTTGATGGTTTCAACTGGGCCTTAGTGGCGGTCTATGGTGCCGCACGGCCGGAACTTAAACCGGACTTCCTGGCGGATCTTGTTCGAGTTTGTGGGTCCGAGCAACTTCCGATGTTGGTCGGCGGTGATTTTAATATCATTCGGAGGAGAGAGGAGAAGAATAATGATAACTTTGACGGCAGATGGTCGTTTATGTTCAATACTATTATTGAGAGCCTGGATCTGAGGGAGATCGAGCTTTCTGGTAGAAAATTTACCTGGGCTAATGCCTTGCCTACCCCGACGTATGAAAAGCTTGATCGAGTTCTCGCGAGTGTGGATTGGGAACAGAAGTTCCCTCTTGTTACGGTCCAAGCTCTATCGCGGGGAATATCCGATCACACACCACTGTTCGTGGACTCGGGAGCCGAACCATGTGGGAAACAAAACACCTTCTCATTCGAGATGGCCTGGTTTGAGCGTGAGGGTTCTTGGACCTCATTGCGGGGAATGGGATAAGGGTGTAGGAGGTAGGGACGGTGTCGGCGTTGGCGAGAATAAAATTAGGCACTTGAGAAGCTTCTTAAGGGGATGGGCTAAGAACCTTAGTGGAGCGTATAAGATTGAGAAGGATAGGCTCCTTTCCTTATACAGGCCTCGGATATAAAAGCTGAATCCATGATTCTGCTGCCGGTGAGCTCGAGTTAAAAGCGAGGCGGAGAAGAGGTTGAAAGAACTTCTCCGTGAAGAAGAGTTGAAGTGGGCGTTGCGAGCTAAGTTGCACAAAGTGGTCAAGGGGACGCCAATACACAATTCTTTCACGATTGCTAATGGAAAGCACAGGAAAAAGCGTATCTTCCGGCTTGAGTAAGAGGAGGTACTATTGTTGGGCAGGATCATCTCAAAACATATATTACAGAGTATTATAGGCAGCTTTTGGACCTCCGGAGGTTAATTGTGTAACCCTTGATGAGTCGGGATCGAGGATGTACCTCAATTATGCGCGGCCGATAATGATATCCTGATTGCCCGTTCTCGGAGAAGGAGGTGTTCGATGCTATTGCACAAATGAAAACAATAAGGCTCCGGTCCGGATGGGTTCCGGCCGAGTTTTATAAAAGTCTTGGCACATTATTAAGGGGATTTGTTACCTATGTTTGGGATCTTTTCTCTGGACAGCTTCAATTATTTCACTTGAATTTTGGAACCATCACTTTGCTCCCAAAGAAAGCGGAGGCTGTGAGAATCGAGCGATTCGAGGCCGATTGTCTCCTCAATGTCGGTTTCAAAATTTTCACCAAGGTCGGGACTAATAGGCTCTCACAGATACGCGATTACGTGGTGCAACAATCCCAAACTGCTTTCATGCCGGACAGAAACATCCTTGAAGGGGTGGTGGTCTTTCATGAAACGCTCCATGAAATTCACTCCAAAAAATTAGATGGGGTAATTTTTAAGGTGGATTTCGAAAAGGCGTATGATAAGGTCAAGTGGCCATTCCTCCAACAGGCTTTGCGTATGAAAGGTTTCGATGAGGCCTGGCGCCGGCAAGTCGAATCATTTACGCAAAAAGGAAGTGTGGGAATTAAAGTGAATGACGATATAGGTCACTATTTCCAGACTCATAAAGGCCTCAGGCAAGGAGATCCGATGTCCCCTATCCTGTTTAACATTGTGGTGGACATGTTAGCAATTTTGATAGGAAGGGCTAAGGAGAATGGTCAAGTGGGCGGTTTGGTACCTCATCTTGTTGATGGAGGTGTATCCATCCTTCAATACGCTGATGATACAATCATATTTATGGAGCACGACTTGGCCAAGGCGAGAAATATGAAGCTGTTGTTATGCCTCTTTGAACAATTGTCCGGGTTAAAGATTAACTTTCATAAGAGCGAGTTGTTACGCTTTGGTAGAGCCAAGGCGACAGGAGTCTTATAAGCAATTGTTTGGGTGTGAGTTGGGGAGTTTGCCCTTCTCATACCTTGGTATTCCCATACACCATCGTAGGCTCACAAACAGAGAGTGGAAGTGTATCGAGGAGCGATTTGAGAAGAAACTGAGTTGCTGGAAGGGTAAGCTCATGTCATATGGAGGCTGATTAATCTTGATAAATTCGGTGCTCACGAGTATGCCTATGTTCCTCTTATCGTTCTTTGAGGTACCAGTTGGTGTTAGGAAACGACTGGACTTCTATCGGTCACGCTTCTTTTGGCAGGGTGATGAGCTTAAAAGAAAATATCGACTTGCTAAATGGGATATTATCTGTCGACCCAAAGACCAAGGAGGGCTTGGTATTGAGAATCTGGAAGTTAAGAACAGATGCCTTCTTAGTAAGTGGTTGTGGAAGCTAAGCAGGAATTTGAAACCATGTGGGCGCAGATCCTTCGCAGCAAGTACCTCAGACTAGAACTCTGTCCCTGAGTAGCAGTTAGGCCGGTGACTTGCCTTTACGGAAAGGACTCATGAAAGTCAAACAACTACTATTCAATAGGACTAGAGTTGTTATTGGAGACGCAGTGCTACTACGCGTTTACGGGAGGATACTTGGCTTGGCGATTCACCCTTGGCCATTCAATATCCGTCTTTATATCGTATTGCTCAACGACGTGAGGTGTTCGTGGCAGCGGTATTTCAATCTATCCCCTTAATATTCAGTTTAGGCGGTCGCTAGCGGCAATCGTTGGGAAGTTTGGCTCCATTTAGTTAGGAGATTGATGGAGGTTCAACTCTCCGACCAACCCGATGAATTCTGTTTGGAAGTTGACTAGGTGCGGAGTATTTACAGATTAAATCCATGTATATTGATGTCATTAATTGAGCTCCATTCCAACTTCCAAGAATGTCGGGATGTCAAAGTTCCTTTGAAAATAAAAGTGTTTATGTGGTTTGTCCATAAACAAGTTATTCTAACAAAGGACAACTTATTAAAGCGTAATTGGACAGGACCTACTAGGTGTAGTTTACGTGATCGGGATGAGACGATTAAGCATCTCTTTTTGATTGCCCGTTGGCCACGGTCCTTTGGCAGACGGTCCACATTGCTTTCAACATTACTCCACGAATCTGTTAATGCTTTATTTGGGACTTGGCTAAATGGGATTGAATCTGTCTTAGCAAGACATATTGGGTTGGAGTTTGCGCTTTCTTTGTGGACCATCCGCTTTGCGAAATGATTTGGTTTTAACAGAACATCACGGATTCATTTTTTGCAGGTTATTTTCCGAGCTACGGCGGTGATCCGTTCTGGTCGCTACTCACTCCGATGGAGGCAGGGAGCATTTGGTTCTTGGGTCTATCCGTTGGGAGATGGTAGCTCGGGATATCTTCAACCGGTTTGGATGGCGGTCATGTAATAGGATAGGCAATTAGTTTACCTACCCTTGTTTAGCCAGCCGGTTGTGGCATCGTTTTATGGCTAGTTTGTGTGTCTAGCCTTTTGCGCTCTGTGTGAGCTGCCTTTTCCTTTTTTAAGTTTGAGACTCTGGAACTTTGTTGGCACATTTTGATTTCTAGTTAATAAGATGGCCGTATGCATCACCCTTGATGCAGAGGCCGGGGAGCCCCCCCTTTTCGAAAAAAAAACCCTTCCACGTAGACCGCCATGATGTAGAGATCGACCCAGCGGATCAGCAGAGTCACGACCTTGCCGCCATGTTCTGGTTCCATGCTCACCATGAATGTTCCTTGTACTGGAGTGTACAGTGCTGTGCCATTGACCCTAGGTGGCATCTTCTCAAGCTTTGGCTGCTTCTTGATCTCCTCCGTAAGCCTACTGTCGATCTCTGCTTCAATGTCCTTCATCAACTTGGCGTAGCTGGCCGTAAGGTTCCCCAGCTCGAGAGTGAACACCTTCGGTTGTGGATTCTGCACAAGAGAGAAAAATGCATAAACTTTCCACAGCTGATAAATTAGATGAGCACTAGCTAGTAACCTTACATATTATACTCCCTCCGTCCCAAAATGAGTGTCCCAACCTTAATACAACTTTGCATTAAAGTTAAGACACTGATTTTGGGACGGAGGGAGTCACTACCCCAAACTGAGTTTTTCCTGGCGGCCAAAAACCGTCAGGAATAAGCCATTCCCGTCAGGAACGTGCCTATACCGTCAGAATCCCCGTCGGCAATAGCACATCGAGAGCGACCTGCATTCTGAAGGTAGCCGTCAGAAATACATTCTGACGGCGTTTCTGACGGGCCCTACGATCAACCAATCGTGATACAGCGGTGCTGGCACGTCCAGAAATGCCTTGAGAATCGTCCGTCAGAATGCTCTCGCTTTCACGAGCGTTATTAGGCACCTTCGAGAATGAGCACCTCCTAATCATGAAGGCTGGCTCGTCGGAAAATGAAACATGGTAGCACAGTGACCCGTCGAGAATGATTATTTAACCCAATAAATCAAAATAATATTGAATTCTGAAATTCACGACCAATTGTGGTACAACTATTAATATTCATACACAAACAAAGGCCACATGGCCCAGATTTAAGATGACATCCCATTCATAGCTCACAATATATATCCATTACACAAACCTCCATGTTCACAGATTAGCGTAATTACCAAAAGCTCAACAACACTAGTTATTAGCGGACCAAAAGACATACTAGAGTCCGAAATTTCCATCGGTAGTAGCGATTGACAAATAAAGGGTCCGTGCACATAGTTACTAATACAAGCACTAATTATAACTATGGCATTCCTAAATGATTTTCATGTGTTGGAGCAGAACCATGATCATCCATTTGAGTACCGGCATCAACATGCCTTTCATCATGTGAAGAATCATCATTGAGTACCACCATCCTCTTGGGCTTGGGGTGTTTCATTCATCGCAAAGTGTTAATGCAACAGATTTCAGCATAGTGAAGTAAAACAACGAACACACACTAAAGCAGAACTTGCACATTTTACAAGTATTAGAACAGTCTATTAATAAAGCAGAGTGGCGATTGCCATAGATTGATTTTCCTAATCTTCACTACATGCAATTGTATTAGGTGATATATTCTCTATCCCATCATTTTGTGAAACAGGAAAAAGAAAGAGTATTCTCACTTTATCGCTAGTCAAGTGCATGCTCATTAGCTAAAAGTACATGAGTATGAGATGTAAGCAGAGCCAAAAGCCCAAGTTATCTTTCCGAGATCGAGATGAAAATTGTGGAAGATATGAAGTGCAGCAACATCTTGTGTAATATGAAAAATGTGGAAATGAAACCGCAAGTATAGTCTAAAATTGAACAAGGCCGGTCAATGGTATTATCATAGAACATGATATTTGTGATTAGAACAGGCTCAAGTTTGTTTCATAGAGGGTTGCGTGTCGTGGCATACATACGGATCACCACCATCCATCGGCTCATCTTGGTAGGCAAGAAGATCTTGGTACTTCCCATCCCGACTTGCCATAAAACCCTATAGTGCAATAAATGGTGAAATCGATGTGCAAAACATCAACAAGATCCATAGTGCAATCAAAGCAAATCTGTGTAAAGATGAGCAATACTGTACATGTTTGCTCGAACAAAATTATTCTTGCACCGCCTTTTAAGTTGAGCATTTTCCTTCAATAAACACTTTGGTATGATATGGAGTTTGATGGCCTTGTGTCATTCTCTCTAGCTTTTGCAACGACCACTTTGCTTTCTTTATAGCACCATCACATATTGCTAGTCGCCCATGGGGCATGCCACCACCGGAGGAGTACATGATTTCGGATCGAGATCACGGTCCTTCCAATGTAGTGGATCTGCTGCTTTCGAGAGCATGTAATAGGTGTTCGAAACAATGAACAATAACAATATCTCACTATTAATTTCAGATTAATAAGTTTTGAAGTTTTGAAGTTTTGAAGTTTTGAAGGCGAGCAAACATGCATGAACTTGCAAGGCGCTCGTTGACCTTAGTGTTGTTGATGGGGCCACTTTCTCCACTCTTGGTACAATTTTTAACTCCTGCCTTCATGCACTTGTAAGTGTTCATGTTTGTTCTTCTGCTGCAGCCCATGCACTTTTCCTACATAAGAGAATATGCTCTTTCAACAAACAACCCGTACTCATAAGTCACATGAAATTGAATCTTTATGTCTCGACCATTTGAGACTCCTCGTCATGTCCGTGATCACATCCGGGACTCGAACAACCTTGGTACATCAAAACTTATAAACTCATAATGAACTGTCATCGAAGCGTTAAGCGTCACGGACCCTACGGGTTCGAGAACTATGTAGACATGACCTAGAACCATTCTCGGTCAATAACCAATAGCGGAACACGGATGCCCATATTGGTTCCTACATATTCTCTGAAGATCTTTATCGGTCAAACCGCATAACGATATCGTTGTTCCTTTTGTCATTGGTATGTTACTTACCCGAGATTCGATCGTCGGTATCCAATACCTAGTTCAATCTCGTTCTTGGTAAGTCTCTTTACTCGTTCCGTAATACATCATCTCACAACTAACTCATTAGTTGTAATGCTTGCAAGGCTTATGTGATGTGTATTACCGAGAAGGCCAGAGATACCTCTCCGAGCAATCGGAGTGACAAAACCTAATCTCAAATCGCCAACCCAACAAGTACCTTTGGAGACACCTGTAGTACTCCTTTATAATCACCCAGTTACGTTGTGACGTTTGGTAGTACCCAAAGTGTTCCTCCGGTAAACGGGAGTTGCATAATCTCATAGTTACAGGAACATGTATAGGTCATGAAGAAAGCAAATGATAGTTGCATAATCTAGGTGACATTAGGGTTTTGGTTGATGTGTGTCTTAAGGTGTTAATTTACTATGAACTCTAGGGCTGTTTGTGACGCTTATAGGAATAGCCCAATGGATTGGTCGGAAAGAATAACTTTGAGGTGGTTTCGTACCCTACAATAATCTCTTCGTTTGTTCTCCGCTATTAGTTACTTTGGAGTGACTCTTTGTTGCATGTTGAGAGATAGTTATATGATCCAATTATGTTATTATTGTTGAGAGAACTTGCACTAGTGAAAGTATGAACCCTAGGCCTTGTTTCGAAGCATTGCAATACCGTTTGTGCTCACTTTTATCATTAGTTAGCTTGCTGTTTTTATATTTTCATATTACAAAAACCTATATCTACCATCCATATTGCACTTGTATCACCATCTCTTCGCCAAACTAGTGCACCTAGACAATTTACCATTGTATTGGGTGTGTTGGGGACACAAGAGACTCTTTGTTATTTGGTTGAAGGGTTGTTTGAGAGAGACCATCTTCATCCTATGCCTCCCATAGATTGATAAACCTTAGGTCATCCACTTGAGGGAAATTTGCTACTGTCCTACAAACCTCTGCACTTGGAGGCCCAACAATGTCTACAAGAAGAAGGTTGTGTAGTAGACATCAGGACGACCGACGACCGTGAAGTACGAGGATTGGAATGACCATGATGACCCACTACGGTACCCCACTTGGGCTTACAAGTGGGATGTGGTAAATGAGACGACGGATGATCCCTCAGTCATGTACAAGTTGTACAACAGCGAGCTGGACACGATCACGGCTGAGCATGTGACTCGACATTGTATAAGTGATTCGCATGCTTCTATCGTAACTCAAAATCAGTTTTGCGTTCTATGCTATGTTGCAGGTGGAATGGGAGCCGTATGGAAGAGGGGATAGTTTTGGTAACCCTAGAGATTTCGTGCTAAATCCGATGTGCACTAGGGATAGGGATCTTTGGCATATGCAGTGCCCACTCATATGCAACTGGGCGGTTGAGCTTCACCTGCCACATCGGGTGTACCGCCAGTTCGATTTGTTCGAGCCACACTAGCCAGAGTGGGAGGACACGAACAAGTGTCTACACGCATAAGATATAATCAACCTTGAGCACTTAGCAGCTTCTTGGCGGTTTCGATGGTGCTAATATTCTGTTTCTAACTTGCATGTTGGATAGGAGAAGGCAGCGGAAGGTCAAGCATTGGGACAAGCATCACAGGAAGTATATCATACAGTTCGCACTTAGTGTGGAGCAAGCTAAGGCTGGAAAACGAGCCCAGCTTCGTGAGCACTGCCCGGTCGCGTTCAACAACTATCTCACATGGTTTCTTGCAAGTACCCGTGTTGAGGTATGCAAGCCGGCGTATGCTGAGGAGATTTTGGAAGATCCCACCGTCTTCTATGAGCTAACCCAGCACCAGTACAACAAATTAGTCTGGGAAGGTGTAGGATCGAAAGTATGTCTAGAGGGGGGGGGGTGATTAGACTACTTGACCAAATAAAAACTTAACCTTTTCCCAATTTTAATTCTTGGCAGATTTTAGCAACTTAGCACAAGTCAAGCAATCTCAATACAATTCAAGCAAGCATGCAAAGAGTATATGAGCAGCGAAAAGTAAAGCATGCAACTTGCAAGAAAGTAAATGGGAGGAGTTTGGAGGGAGCAAACGCAATGTTGACACGGAGATTTTTGGCGTGGTTCCGATAGGTGGTGCTATCGTACATCCACGTTGATGGAGACTTCAACCCACGAAGGGTGATGGCTGCGAGAGTCCATGGAGGGCTCCACCCACGAAGGGTCCACGAAGAAGCAACCTTGTCTATCCCACCATGGCCATCGCCCACAAAGGACTTGCCTCACTCAGGTAGATCTTCATGAAGTAGGCGATCTCCTTGCCCTTACAAACTCCTTGGTTCAACTCCACAATCTTGACGGAGGCTCTCAAGTGACACCTAACCAATCTAGAAGACACCACTCTCTAAAAGGTAATAGATGGTGTGTTGATGATGAACTCCTTGCTCTTGTGCTTCAAATGATAGTCTCCCCAACACTCAACTCTCTCTCATAGATTTGGCTATGGTGTAAATATGATTTGAGTGGAAAGCAACTTGCGGAAGGCTAGAGATCAAGATTCTTGTGGTTGGAATGGAATATCTTGGTCTCAACACATGAGTAGGTGGTTCTCTCTCAGAAAATGAATGCTGGAAGTGTAGGCACGTTCTGATAGCTCTCTCCAAGAATGAAGAATGGGTGGAGGGGTATATATAGCCTCCACACAAAATCTAACTGTTACACAGAGATTCCCAAACTCGGTGAGACCGAATGGTAAAACTCGGTCAGACCGATTCAGGTCAAAGTATGAATGTTAGGCTTTTCGGTGGGACCGACATGATCAACTTGGTTGCACCGATGTGCTAGGGTTAGGACATAACGTAATCTCGGTGTGACCGATCACTTGAACTCGATGGGACCGATTTCAGTAATAGGCACATAGAGAGTTGGTCAGGCAAACTCGGTGGGACCGATTCGCTCGCTTCGGTGAGACTGAAGTGTTATGAAAAGGAAACAGTGAATTTGCATTGCAGACCCGGTGGGACCGGTTCGCTCATCTCGGTGGGACCGAAACGTCACAAAAGGAAACATGGAGTTTGCAATCCCATCTCGGTGAGACCGAGATCCCTATCGGTGAAACCGAAGTGACTAGGGTTTTGGCAGTGGCTATGTCAAAAGAACTCGGTGGCGTCGGATAGATCAAATTGGTGGGGCCGAGTTTGACTTTTAGGTTTAGGACATATGTGGATATGAGAAAGTGGTTGAGGATTTTGGAGCATATCACTAAGCATTTTGAGCAAGTAAGCCATTAAGCAACACCTCATCCCCTTTTAATAGTATTGGCTTTCCTATGGACTCAATGTGATCTTGGATCACTTAAATAAAAATGTAGAGTCTTGAGCTTGTTGCCAAAATGTGTCCTTAGCATTTTGAGGGGTCCACATCTCTAGTCCATGCCATGCCAATCATTGAACTTTCTGAAATGATCATCTTGAAAGAGCATTAGTTCAATGAGCTATATGTTGTTAAGAATTACCAAAACCACCCAGGGATTAGTTGCACTTTCAATCTCCCCCTTTTTGGTAATTGATGACAACATATAGATCAAAGCTTTGATAAAAGATAATAAGAATGAAATACATCGTTGCTTTGAGAAGTATGTGATAAGTAAGAGCTCCCCCTAAATTTGTGCATTATTTTAAATTTGCTTTTGAATGCAAATGCGCAACCAATTAGAATCATGGGTTACTCTTGCATGTCACATACATCTTAGTGGAGCGCTAAAAATGATTAAAATTAGGAACAAGCACTCATCACCATGGCAAAGTGAATGATCATATATAAAATATAGATAATGTCATCATTCAAGCACAAGCATTAAGCATGATATGATCAAACACATGACCATACAAAGTATCTCACACACATAAGAATAAAGTATCAACTGAGCAAGCAAAGCAAATAAGTAGCAAAAGAAGCAAAGCTCTCTCTCTCTCCGAAGCCTATGGTCTATACACTTTTTCTCCCCCTTTGGCAACAAGTTACCAAAAAGCTTGAAAATGCATAGTGCTATGAGACTCTCTAGGCTTGATCTTCAGGAGGAGGTGTTGAGAGGACTCCAAGGATGAAAGCATCTTTAGAAGTTGATGGAGGTGGTGGAGTTGCCACTGGAGGGGCAACTGGAGCTGTGGCAGCAGGTGCTGATGCTGTAGCTCTAGTGTCTGGCACTAGCACTGCTGCAGACCTCTGTGCCCTAGGCACTCACTAGAACACTTCTATTGTTGATTTCCCCTTCTTCTCCTCTGCTTCTTCCTGGAGCTGCTCAACTGCTGTCTGAGTTTCATTCACCTTCAAGTCAAGATCATAGAATTTAGTTTCAGTGATCCTCTCCAAGCTCTCCTGGTTCTGAGTCAGGGTGGCCAGTCCTTTCTCATTCTCAAGGTTGCTTGAATAAGATATCCAAGCTGGTCTTGCTTTTACTTGAGGAACACTTCTGAAGCTTCTTCAGTGTGGCACCCTGGCTCGGAGCAACCGGTTTACCTTGTATTGCCAGCCCAGAGATCAAGTCTTCTGGCAACATACAACAACATGGTATGGAAAACAACCGCTTTATTGATGCTAGCGGAAACATAGGTCTGATATTACATCCAGTTGCGAGGCCAAGCGGCACACACAGTGCGGCTGAACAATATGTACATTATTTAATGAACATGAAGGGGCCTCGATCACATAAACTACGCGACAGCGGAACGACGATGAAGTGGAACTCCATAGCACAGGGACACCGATGTGGACACGATCTAGACGCGGGAAGCTCTCCGATCCGATATGACTTGCCTGAAATCTGGCATGACATGCCAGGTCGGTACATTGAATGTACTTGCAATCTCACAACAAACATAAGCATAATGGCAAACAATATCATGACAATTATTCAGATAATGCAATGCAAATCATACTACTGATGCGGCGAAACCAACTTGTGCACCAAGTCCCTCGGACTCTCTTACCAGACGGGTTACCTCGTAACCGAGCTGTGATCATACCCGGATCACAATGGAAGTCAGCACTTTGCTGTCAACCACGATCATCTCATGATCCCACAAATCATCACGTAACCAGTGCCCGTGCTACCGTTCCCTTGAATTTTAATGCATTCCTAGAGAAAGCTAAGTTGAAAGATGATGGTAGCAACTACACGGACTGGGTCCGTAACTTGAGGATTGTCCTCATTGCTGCACAGAAGAATTATTTCCTTGATGCACCACTAGGTGACAGACCTGCTATAGGAGCTGATACAGATGTTATGAACGTCTGGCAGGCTCGATCTGATGACTACTTGATAGTTCAGTGTGCCATGCTTTACGGCTTGGAACCGAGACTTCAAAAGCATTTTGAACGCCACGGAGCATATGAGATGTTCCAAGATCTGAAATTAATATTTCAAGCAAATGCCCGGGTTGAGAGATATGAAGTCTCCAACAAGTTATTTAGCTGTAAGATGGAGGAGAACTGTTCTGTCAGTGAACACATACTCAAAATGTTTGGGCATTATAACCAATTGACTCAGCTGTGAATTGATCTTCTGGTTGAGAGTGTTATTAATAGAGTTCTTCAGTCCACCAAGCTATAAAAGCTTCGTGATGAGCTATAATATGCAAGGGATGACGAAAACGATTCCCGAGCTCTTCGCAATGCTGAAATCAGTGGAGGTAGAAATCAAGAAGGAGCATCAAGTGTTGATGGTTAACAAGACCACTAGTTTCAAGAAAGAGAGCAAGGGAAAGAAAGGGAACTTCAAGAAGAATGGCAAGCAAGTTGCCGCTCCCGTGAAGAAGCCCAAAGTTGGACCCAAGCCTAAAACTGAGTGCTTCTACTGCAAAGGAAATGGTCACTAGAAGCGGAATTGCCCCAAGTACTTGGTAGATAAGAAGGATGGCAAAGTGAACAAAGGTATATTTGATATACATGTCATTGATGTGTTCCTTACTAATGCTTGTAGTAGCGCCTGGGTATTTGACACTAGTTCGATTGCTCATATTTGTAACTCGAAACAGGAGCTGCAGAATAAACGAAGACTGGCTAAGGACGAGGTGATGATGCGCGTCGGGAATGGTTCCAAGGTTGATGTGATCGCCGTCGGCACGCTACCTTTACATCTACCTTCGGGATTAGTTTTAGACCTCAATAATTGTTATTGGTGCCAGCGTTGAGCATTAACATTATATTTGGATCTTGTTTATTGCGAGACGGTTATTCATTTAAGTTAGAGAATAATGGTTGTTCTATTTATATGAGTAACATCTTTTATGGTCATGCACCTTTGATGAATGGTCTATTCTTGTTGAATCTCGATCGTAGTGATACACATATTCATAATATTGATGCCAAGAGATGCAAAGTTGATAATGATAGTGCAACATACTTATGGCACTGCCATTTAGGTCATATTGGTGTAAAGCGCATGAAGAAACTCCATGCGGATGGACTTTTTGGAATCACTTGATTATGAATCATCTGATACTTGCGAACCATGCCTCATGGGTAAGATGACTAAAACTCCGTTCTCTGGAACAATGGAAGCTAATGACTTATTGGAAATAATACATACCGAGTTATGCGGTCCAATGAGTGTGGAGGCATGCGGCGGGTATCGTTATTTTCTAACCTTCAAAGATGATTTGAGTAAGTATGGGTATATCTACTTGATGAAACAAAATCTGAAACATTTGAAAAGTTTAAAGAATTTCAGAGTGAAGTGGAGAATCATCATCACAAGAAAATAAAGTTTCCACGATCAGATCGTGGAGGCAAATATTTGAGTTACGAGTTTGGCCTTCATTTAAAACAATGTGGAATTGTTTCACAACTCACGCCACCTGGAACATCATAACGTAATGGTGTGTCTGAACGTCATAACCATACTTTATTAGATATGTTGCATTCTATGATGTCTCTTACCGATTTGCCTTTATCGTTTTGGGGTTATGCATTAGAGACAGATGCATTCACATTAAATAGGGCACCATCTATATCCATTGAGACGACACCGAATGAACTATGGTTTGGCAAGAAACCTAGGTTGATGTTTCTTAAAGTTTGGGGATGCGATGCTTATGTCAAAAGGCTTCAGCCTGATAAGCTTGAACCCAAAGCGGAGTATTCATAGGATACCCTCAAGAAACTATTGGGTTACCTTCTACCATAGATCCGAAGGCAAGATCTTTGTTGCTAAGAATGGGTCATTTCTAGAGAAGGAGTTTCTCTGAAAAGAAGTGAGTGGGAGGAAAGTAGAACTTGATGAGGTAATTGTACATTCTCTCAAATTGGAAGGTAGCACATCAGAGAAAACCGTTCCCGTAATGCCTACACCAACTCGAGAAGAAGTTAATGATGATGATTATCAAACTTCGGATCAAGTTACTACTAAACCTCGTAGGTCGACCAGAACATGTATCGCACCAGAGTGGTATAGTAATCCTGTCCTGGAAGTCATGTTGTTAGACAACAGCGAACCTACGAATTATGAAGAAGCTATGATGAGTCTAGATTCCGACAAATGGTTTGAGGCCAAAAAATTTGAGATAGGATCCATGTATGAGAACAAAGTGTGGACTTTGGTGGACTTGCCCGATGATTGTCAAGCCATTGAGAATAAATGGATCTTCAAGAGGAAGATGGACGCTGATGGTAATATCATTGTCTACAAAGCTCGACTTGGCGCAAAAGGTTTTTGACAAGTTCAAGGGGTTGACTATGATGAGACTTTCTCACCCGCATCGATGCTTAAGTCTGTCCGAATCATGTTAGCAATTGCCGCATTTTATGATTATGAAATCTAGCAAATGGATGTCAAAACTGCATTCCTTAACATGTTTCTTAAAGAAGAGTTGTATATGATGCAACCAGAAGGTTTTGTCGATCCTAAAGGTGCTAACAAAGTGTGCAAGCTCCAGCGATCCATCTATGGACTGGTGCAAGCATCTCGGAGTTGGAATGTACGCTTTGATGAGGTGATCCAAGCATTTGGTTTTATACAGACTTATGGTGAAGCTTGTATTTACAAGAAAGTGAGTGGGAGCTCTGTAGCATTTCTGATATTATATGTGGATGACATATTACTGATTGGAAATGATATAGAATTTCTGGATAGCATAAAAGGATATTGGTATAAGAATTTTTCAATGAAAGACCTCGCTGAAGCTGCTTATATATTGGGCATAAAGATCTATAGGGATGGATCAAGACGCTTAACATGACTTTCACAAAGCACATACCTTGATAAAGTTCTGAAGAAGTTCAAAATAGACCAGTCAAAGAAATGGTTCTTGCTATGTTGCAAGGTGTGAAATTGAGTCACACTCAAAGTCCGACCACGGTAGAAGATAGAGAGAGAATGAAAGTCATTCCCTATGCCTCAGCCATAGGTTCTATAATGTATGCCATGTTGTGTACCAGACCGAATGTGTGCGTTGCCATAAGTTTGGCAGGGAGGTACCAAAGTAATCCAGGAGTGGATCACTGGACAGCGGTCAATATGTTGGGGAACGTAGTAATTTCAAAAAAAATCCTACGCACACGCAAGATCATGGTGATGCATAGCAACGAGAGGGGATAGTATCGTCCATGTACCCTCGTAGACCGTAAGTGGAAGTGTTATGACAACGCGGTTGATGTAGTCGTACGTCTTCACGATCGATCGATCCTAGTACCGAACGTACGGCACCTCCGCGATCTGCACACGTTCAGCTCGGTGACGTCCCACGAACTCCGATTCAGCAAAGTGTCGAGGGAGAGTTTCGTTAGCACAACGGCGTGATGATGGTGATGATGATGCTACCGACGCAGGGCTTCGCCTAAGCATCGCAACGATATAACCGAGGTGGATTATGGTGGAGGGGGGCACCGCACACGGCTAAGAGAGATCAATGATCAACTTGTGTGTCCTAGGGTGCCCCCTACCCCCGTATATAAAGGAGCAAGGGGGGAGGCCGGCTTGGCCTTGGGGCGTGCCAAGGAGAGGGGGAGTCCTCCTCCTAGTGGGAGTAGGACTCCCCTTTCCTAGTCCAACTAGGAAGGAGGAAGGGGGAAGGAAGGAGAGGGAGAGAGGAGGAAGAGGGCGCCGCCTCCTTGTCCACCCGGACTCCCAAGGGGGGGACGCGCCCAGCCCTAGGCCCTCTTCTCTCTCTCCCACAAGGCCCATGTTGGCCCATTAGATCCCCCGAAGGTTCCGATAACCCCCCGGCACTCTGATAAATATCCGGTGACCCCCGGAACTCATCCGGTGTCCGAATATAATCGTCCAATATATCAATCTTTATGTCTCGACCATTTTGAGACTCCTCGTCATGTCCATGATCATATCCGGGACTCCGAACTACCTTCTGTACATGAAAACACATAAACTCATAATAACGATCGTCACCGAACGTTAAGCATGCGGACTGAGGGAGTCCCGGACTAGGGGGTGTCCGGATAGCCGGACTATCGTCACGGCCGGACTCCAAGACTATGAAGATACAAGATTGAAGACTTCGTCCCGTGTCCGGATGGGACTTTCCTTGGCGTGGAAGGCAAGCTTGGCGATACGGATATGTAGATCTCCTACCATTGTAACCGACTCTGTGTAACCCTAACCTATCCGGTGTCTATATAAACCGGAGGGTTTTAGTCCGTAGGATGAACAACAATCATACCATAGGCTAGCTTCTAGGGTTTAGCCTCCTTGATCTCGTGGTAGATCTACTCTTGTACTACCCATATCATCAATATTAATCAAGCGGGAGTAGGGTATTACCTCCATCGAGAGGGCCCAACTGGGTAAAACATCGTGTCCCTTGTCTCCTGTTACCATCCGCCTAGACGCACAGATTCGGGACCCCTACCCGAGATACGCCGGTTTTGACACCGACATTGGTGCTTTCATTGAGAGTTCCTCCGTGTCGTCACCGATAGGCTCGATGGCTCCTTCGATCATCAAGAACGACGCGGTCCGTGGTGAGACTTTTCTCCCGGACAGATCTTCGTGTTCGGCGGCTTTTGCATGCGGGCCAATTCGCTGGCCATCCGGAGCAGATCGAAGCTACGCCCCGCCATCAGGTCAGATTTGGAAGTTTGAACTATACGGCCGATATCCGCGGGACTTGACCTTCGACGGATTCGAGCGCATAACAGCGCCGACTTTGTTTCGATGGGCATGATCTAGCTCTGCGGCGAGCAGGTGTCACGGAGGCCGCACCAACACCGCTCCGGCCCTTGATCCGGAGCCGGATTCCCCTATTAAGGACGAGTGGTTGGACACCGCCTCGGGGGCTACAATCTCTACGGCAATTGAGCCGAACTCTATCCCTGTCCTTTGCGAAGACATTGACTCCAGGGTGCCGGACTCCGAACCCTCCGCGCCCTTACCAATCGAATCCGATTGGGCGCCCGTCATGGAGTTCACTGCCGCGGACATCTTTCAGCACTCGCCCTTTGGCGATATTCTGAATTCACTAAAGTCTCTCTCTTTATCCGGAGAGCCCTGGCCGGACTACGGACAGGAAGGTTGGGATACGGACGACGAAATTCAACGCCCACCCACCACCCACTTTGTAGCCACTGTCGATGATCTAACCGACATGCTCGACTTCGACTCCGAAGACATCGACGGTATGGACGACGATGCCGGAGACGACCAAGACCAGCGCCTACGTGGCACCGGAAGGCCACCTCGTCATATGACATATACATGGTGGACATCCCAAAGATGGGAACGGCGATGGAACAGCGGAGGATGACCCTCCAAGAAACAACCAAGCGCCCCGGCGTCGTGGCGCCGCTCTAAATCCCGCCACAACAAAAACGGTGATTCCGCACGGAGATAATAACACCCGGACAAGGTCGAAGAGAACCCCTCCAAAGGACTCAGCAGCGGGAGGAGGGAGAAGCAAGCCCTCACGACAAGGCAGCAGCGAAAGAGAGGTTGAGGACGATAATTATGCGCCTCCCTCGAAGATGAGGCAAGCCTCGACGACATTTAATTTGTCGTGCCCGAGGATCCCCGAGCTGGAGCGTTTCAAACGCAGGCTTATAGCCACAGCAAGCAGCCTCAAGAAAAAGCAGCAACAGCTTAGAGCTGATCAAGATCTGCTAGGCGGCGGATGGATCAAGTCCTCGCAGCAGAAGAGTATGAACTCAACGCCTCCAAAAGCTACCCCAAACGCAGGCCGTTGCCTCAATCGGAGGAAGCACCCAAGTCACCAGCGCGACGACATAGCAGACCGCCACCCTGCGGCGCGATAGGAGGCCTCTAGACCCTCCGCTCAAGCCATACCCGACGCCGCTCAAAAGTACCAGGCACGGGAAACGCGCGCGGACTTGCGAGATATATTAGAGGATAAGGCAAAACATACAAGATCGATTCACGGATCGCGTGGGCGCCTACGACGCGTGATGATAACCGTCACGCCGGATACGAGAAACTGGCGGGGCGAACACAATAGACAAAGCTCATTTGAGCTGCGCCGTGATATAGCCCAATACTGAGGCGCCAAGACACCCACTATGCTTCACAGGCGAAGTAATGGATCATCAAATCCTCGAGGATTTAAACCGTAAACATCGAATCATACGATGGTACCACCGATCTTGCGGTGCGGATCGAGGACTATCTCCTCCATATCCACATGGCCCTTGGTGATGATCTACACGCCATCAAATACCTCCCCCTGAAGCTCAAAGGACCAGCTCGGCATTGGCTCAACAGCTTGCCAGCAGAATCAATTGGTTGTTGGGAGGACTTGGAAGCCGCATTCCTTGATAACTTTCAGGGCACATATGTGCGACCACCAGACGCCGATGACCTTAGCCACATAATTCAGCAGCCAGAAGAATCGGCCAGACAGTTCTGGACACGGTTCCTCACAAAGAAAAATCAAATCGTTGATCGTCTGGATGCAGAGGCCCTTGCAGCCTTCAAACATAACATCCGTGACGAGTGGCTTGCCCGGCACCTAGGACAGGAAAAGCCGAAATCTATGGCAGCCCTCACAACCCTCATGACTCGCTTATGCTGGAGAGGACAGCTGGCTAGCTCGAAGCAACAACTTGGCCAAACACCCGATAGTTCGGATACCAAGGAAAGCAATGGCGGTCGCGTCATAACAAGAACAAGCGCCGATCAACGGCGATAACATCAAGATACGGCCGTCAATGCCGGATTCAGAGGCTCTAAACCCGTCAGCGGAAGAAGCCATTCAAAAGAAATACCAGGACCCGCCCAACTTGGACCGCATACTCGATCGCAGCGGATACATGGCACCCCGAAAAACCAGCCAATCACACCAACAGGATTGTTGGGTGTTCAAACAAGCGAGCAAGTTAGGTGCGAACTCAATGACAAGGGGCTTCATAGCGATGACGAGGAAGAGCCCCGCCGCCGAACAATAGAGGATGAAGGGTTTTCCCACACAAGTGCGGACGGTGAACATGATATACGCAACCCACATACCCAAAAGGGAGCGGAAGCGTGCACTACGGGACGATATGCGATGGAGCTAGTCGCCCAAAATTCAACCCATGGTCTTCTGCCCGATCACCTTCGATCGAAGGACCACCCCACTAGCATCCGTCACGGCGGTTTCGCCGCATTGGTTCTTGACCCAATTATTGACGGATTTCACCTCACCGAGTCCCGATGGACGGCGGCAGCAACTGAACCTGCTTTATCAAGATACGAGGCACAAGATGGGCATAGACCCTCAAGGATTAAACCTACAAAGACGACCTTTAAAGGCGTCATACCGGTGTAGAGGCCAATTATGCAGGCTCACCACACTCAAGTGGTATTCGGATCACCGGATAACTTCGAAGCTTAAGAGTTAATCTTCGACATAGTCCCGTTCATGGCGGCTATCATGCATCGCCGGACGAACCACATTTGCAAAGTTCAATGCGGTGCCGCACTACGCATACCTCAAGCTCAAGATGCCAGGCCCTCGAGGAGTAATCACGGTCAATGGAAACACCGAACGCTCTGTCCGAACGGAGGAGCACACGGCGGCCCTCGCGGCGGAGGTGCAAAGCAGCCTCTCACGGCAATTCTCCAGTCACGCCACTAAGCGTCCGGACACAGCCAAGCGCGCCCGGAGTAACCAACAACAAGACCATCTGGCACGATTCAAGCACGAGTAGCAATCCGGCCCCAACCCCAGCCCTTGCGAAAGCTGCGAAGCAAGATACGCTGCGTACATAACTACGCCCGGAGATACCATGGGCATATGGGGAGGGGCACGACCACGGCACGCCAAGAATGCGGCTCAACCGCACCAAGGGCTCCCGATGTGTCATTCTTTTTCTTTTTTCTTTTCTTTCTTTTCAGGACTCCATCTTTCAGCAGTCCTGTCCGGCACTAGAATCGCCGAACTCACGATGCAACAGCCAGGGAAGTAGTAAAGCTCCATCGAGTGTTCAGGTGGTCTCTATTACGAACATTATACCTGTTTTGCATACCATCCCGTAGCTTACCCCTGGAGGGGGACATGTTAGATAGTCCCATCCCTTGCTTATCGCACTATTTGTATCGCTCGCTTTCATTGCGTTACCTTTTGAATAAACAATACATAGCTTTTGTCTATTATTGCACTCCTTTCTTTTCTATATATATGTGTTCATTTCATGACATGTTGCACCAGACACTTTGGTACGGCCAATACACCAGGGCTTAAGTACCCCAAAATTATGGTGTGATGAGTCCGAACACTTTCACAAGTGCGGCACCCGAACTTATAGCATTATATGAATCGGCTCGAATCATGTCTTGGGTCAATAGTTGGTTTGCCCGGCTCCGTGTTTTGGTACCTTACGCCCGCTATATCGCTAAGGTAGCACGGAGAACCATCGCGATTGTGCCCAGCTTATGCTGGGTCGAGCACCTCGATGGAGAAAGCTAAACTGACCGTCATGATAAGGCGAGAGCCGGTCGCTGTTCGAGAGGTTTTTCGGTCCCTAAAGACCTATGCCGCTTAGAGCGAGGAACCGAGTTGTCCGCCAAGGCGTGGATAGCGCCCCAAACTCGGTCTTCCGAATACTAGGGGCTTCACCAAATTTAAAATTATAGAATTCTATGGCTAAGGAGAGTGTTCAAGCATTATAAGTCTGGTTGCCTTGTTCGCGTGCGTTGAGCGCCTCCCTAGATGGACCCAAGAATGGGAACAAGAGTGCTCAAGTTTATCCCGAACACCCCAAAGACTCGTGGCATGGGGGTGAAGCCAACGACTTGCCATCTCTCAAATTTGATAAACGGACGCACGTAAGGTAATATTTTAAATTAACAAGCGTTGCTTAGCGCATCTGAACAAGTTTTCAGCGTACAGGATAACAAATGCGAGTCTACTAAAAAAATAACATCTTTGGAGCACTCATCCGCTATTCGGCAAGCACCCTTCAGAAGGCCCTCATAGTACATTTCGGGCGTGCGATGCTCCTTGCCCTTAGGTGGCCCGTCCGTCACAAGCTTCTCGGCATCCAGCTTGCCCCAGTGCACTTTAGCACGGGCAAGGGCCCGACGGACACCTTCAATGCAGACGGAGCGCTTGATGACTTCAATTCGTGGACAAAGGCCCACCACCGCCGCACCAAGCAAGTAGCTCCTGTGCATGGCCTCCATGGTCACAACCGCGCTTATAAGGCCCTTCATGGCCTATTCGGCGACCTTGTGGAGCTCGACCAGCTGCTTCACTGGTCGCTCGAGGCACCGGATGGTCGGCCTCAACATACCGAGACCGAACACCTTTCCGCCGAGCTCCCTCCTTGGCGCAGAGAATGCGGCAAGATCGGATGCTGCTGCGCAGGCAAATCTGCGAACGCTCCTGGAGAGCTCCGAATCCGGGTAAGTAATAGGTAATTCACTTTCACATTCTTGCTTTACATAAAGAATGCCTTACCCGCCGCTATCTTCTTTAATGCTTCAATTTCTTGGAGGGCTTTTTGGGCCTCGGCCTTAGCAGCTTTGGCACTTTCAAGAGCCGAGGCGAGCTCGGACTCTTGAGTCTTGAGTCACGCCCAAACTCGTGTTTTTCACGAGCTTGAGCTCTTGCCGTCTTTGGCCAGCTGCGCCTCCCCCTTCTCTCGCTCGGTGCGCTCCGCAGCCGCTTTGTTTTCGGCCACGGACACCGCTTCCTTCAGGGTCTCCACCTCGTTCGTGGCCCCTGCAGTACCCATATTATTCCTGTTCTTTTTTGCAACCAAAACCTTTTCTATAAGGTATTTCTTCAATAAGGTATTACTTACCTTCCTTGTCCTCGAGCTCCTTCTTGGCTTGTCCGAGCTCGTTCTCGGACCGCTTGAGGTTCTGCTTCAATGCATTAACCTCCGCAGTCAATGCGGCAGAGGTCAGCAGCGCAGCCTGCATTCCCATATTGACATACCTATATTAGACTCCTGCTTATATCTTTTTAGATCCTTAGTCCGGCTTTTCTTTCCGAACACCGAACTAAGCATCAGGGGCTACTGTCTATGCGGTAATATTTTTACAACTTCTAAACTTATCTCAAAGCCTGTTAGAAAGCTGGTACAGTCTTCGGTCAGCCCGCTCTTGGTGGACTGGACTGTCCGGATCACCGCACTCATAACAGGCGGTGCTCCTCCTGATGGAGGCGCCTGTTAAGCGCCTCAAGAGTTGTCTGGTGCCTCCGGTTGGACGGAGGACACGGCGTCTTACCCTTCTTACGAAGGACCGCTGTCGGACTCGGAACCATCAAGGTTCCGGCATGGAGTCCGGACAAGGGTTGGGCTTAGAGCCCCTGGGGGTCTTGCCCCCCACGCGCCTGGAGTCTGGGAGGTCGCCTTGCGGTGCCTCCTGCGCCACCTCCTCTTGACCAAGCCCCCCTTGGGGCGCCACCTCGGCGTCGTCCGCGACGTGAGGCCAGGAGGCGGTCGTAAGCGAAGTACTCTCCATTTCCGACGAACCCAGGGACCCGCTCGATGAATCGGCGAACTCGCCCTTGGGCAGGCTGCATGATTGTTCGGTATTAGAGAACACTATGCAATTATGAAAAAGCCGTGGGTATCCGGACACTTACGATCTCGCCAGGGGCTTGGCCCTTGTTGGCCAATCCTCCTCGTCGTCGTCGACGTTGGTGGAGAAGTCCGGAGGAAGGGTTCTTCCCTTCTTGAACCCTCCGGCCTCCCCAGTTGGGGCGACCTTCCTTTTCTTCTCCTCCTCACTGGGGAGGAGCTTCTTCTTCTTCCTCCTCGTCCTCGGAGAAGATTCCGCTTTGGAATCGACAAGACTGTGTCGGGAGCTCCTTCGAGTTCCGTGGCCTCCTTCTTTTTTCTTCTCGGCACCACATAGGGTGCCGAGCCAGCAGCTTTCCGTCAATCGGGCATCCGCTGGTCTTCGGCAAAGGAGCCGAGCAGTTAATCTGTCCGGGACGTCTTCACCGATCTGTCGGAGATTAGGGAGTTTTAGATCCCGCATAGAGTCAATCTATGAGAGAAGAGTCCCGTAAAGGGTAAATAACTTGCCTCGCCGGCTTGACGCGGCGAGCTATATCCGCGATCTTTGATAGCGGATCTTGAAACCTCGGCGCCTTGAACAAAGACCTTCCAGCGTCTTCGTGACGTAGTGTCAAAGAGCCGGCTCAAGGTTTGGTGCTGTGCCGGATCAAACTCCCATAAATTAAAAGCCCGTTGTTGGCATGGGAGAATCCGGCGGATGAGCATCACCTGGATTACGTCGACAAGCCTAAGATTTTTGGCCGCCAGGTTTCGGACGCATGTTTGGAGTCTGGATGTCTCGTCCAAATTCCCCCACGTTAGGCCCGTCTCTTTCCATGACGAGAGCCGTGTGGGGAAGCCAGATCTGAATTCGGGGGCCGCCACCCATTCGGGGTCGCGTGGCTCGGTGATGTAGAACCACCCCGATTTCCACCCCTTTATTGTCTCCACGAAGGCGCCTTCGAGCCATGGGACTTTGGCCATCTTGCCAACCATGGCGCCTCCGCACTCCGCTTGATGGCCGCCCACTACCTTCGGCCGGACGTTGAAGATCTTCAGCCATAAGCCGAAGTGGGGCTGGATGCAGAGGAAAGCCTCGCACACGACGACAAACGCCGAGATGTTGAGGATGAAATTTCGGGCCAGGTCGTGGAAGTCCAGGCCGTAGTAGAACATGAGCCCCCGGACAAATGGGTGAAGTGGAAAACCTAGTCCATGGAGGAAGTGGGGAGAAACACCACCCTCTCATGGGGCCCAGGGTCGGAATAAGCTGCCTCGCCGGGAAGCTTGTGCACGATGTTGCCGGACAAGTATCGGCCTCCGCAGTCTTGTGATGTGCCCTCCGTGACGGAGGAGGCCATCCACCGCCTCCCGCTCCCGACATGGTTGGAGAAAGATTGAGGTGGGATGTGCGGACTTGGGCGCTGGAGCTCGAAAAGTCTTGCGGAAATGGATAAGCAAAGGAGGAAGAAGGCGAGGTGAAAAGGTGGATCCTTATCCCTTATATGGACGGACGGCTATGCGTCTCCCACCACTGGTAAAACTCGCTTATTTCCCAAGCGCCGTAATCAATGGCGCAGATGGGTTACCCACGTCCGTATTGATGAGAATCACGGAATAAGGGCACGATCTATGCTTTGATAAGACGTGCCAAGGAAACCACCTCGCTAGACGCGCTTAAGGTGGAAACGGTAAAACCGATTCATATAAAGGCTGGCCGTGGGGTGATGTCGGCCGCGGAATACGCGGCAGATCTGTGCAAAAGTTATTCTCTACGATGGTATATGGAACTTGTTTTGCGAGCGGGCACTATCCTTGTGTTCAAAACCTTCTATGAAGTATTCGGAGGAGGAACCCGCCTTGCAATGCCGAAGACAATATGCTTGCCGGACTCGTCGTCATTGAAGCCTGGTTCGGGGGCTACCGAGGAGTCCCGGACTAGGGGTGTCTGGATAGCGGACTATCGTCACGGCCGGACTCCAAGACTATGAAGATACAAGATTGAAGACTTCGTCCCGTGTCCGGATGGGACTTTCCTTGGCGTGGAAGGCAAGCTTGGCGATACGGATATGTAGATCTCCTACCATGTAACCGACTCTGTGTAACCCTAACCTATCCGGTGTCTATATAAACCGGAGGGTTTTAGTCCGTAGGACGAACAACAATCATACCATAGGCTAGCTTCTAGGGTTTAGCCTCCTTGATCTCGTGGTAGATCTACTCTTGTACTACCCATATCATCAATATTAATCAAGCAGGAGTAGGGTATTACCTCCATCGAGAGGGCCCGAACCTGGGTAAAAACATCATGTCCCTTGTCTCCTGTTACCAACCGCCTAGATGCACAGTTCGGGACCCCCTACCCGAGATCCGCCGGTTTTGACACCGACACGGACCCTACGGGTTCGAGAACTATGTAGACATGACCGAGACATGTCTCTAGTCAATAACCAATAGCGGAACCTGGATGCTCATATTGGATCCCACATATTCTACGAAGATCTTTATCGGTCAAACCACATAACAACATACGTTGTTCCCTTTGTCATCGATATGTTACTTGCCCGAGATTCGATCGTCGGTATCTCAATACCTAGTTCAATCTCGTTACCGGCAAGTCTCTTTACTCGTTCCGTAATGCATCATCCCGTAACTAACTCATTAGTCACATTGCTTGCAAGGCTTATAGTGATGTGCATTACCGAGAGGGCCTAGAGATACCTCTCCGATAATCGGAGTGACAAATCCTAATATCGATCTATGCCAACTCAACAAACACCATCAGAGACACCTGTAGAGCACCTTTATAATCACCCAGTTACGTTGTGACGTTTGGTAGCACACAAAGTGTTCCTCCGGTATTCGGGAGTTGCATAATCTCATAGTCTGAGGAACTTGTACAAGTCATGAAGAAAGCAGTAGCAATGAAACTAACACGATCATAATGCTAAGCTAACGGATGGGACATGTCCATCACATCATTCTCCTAATGATGTGATCCCGTTCATCAAATGACAACACATGTCTATGGTTAGGAAACATAACCATCTTTGATTAACGAGCTAGTCAAGTAGAGGCATACTAGGGACTATAGGTTTTGTCTATGTACTCACACATGTACTAAGTTTCCGGTTAATACAATTCTAGCATGAATAATAAACATTTATCATGATATAAGGAAATAAATAATAACTTTATTATTGCCTCTAGGGCATATTTCCTTCAGTATCCCACTTGCACTAGAGTCAATAATCTAGTTCACATCGCCATGTGATTTAACACCAATAGTTCACATCTGTATGTGATTAACACCCATAGTTCACATCGTCATGTGACCAACACCCAAAGGGTTTACTAGAGTCAATAATCTAGTTCACATCGCTATGTGATTAACACCCAAAGAGTACTAAGGTGTGATCATGTTTTGCTTGTGAGAGAAGTTTAGTCAACGGGTCTGTCACATTCAGAGCCATATGTATTTTGAAAATATTCTATGTCTTCAATGCTCTACACGGTGCTACTCTAGCTAATTGCTCCCATTTTCAATATGTATCCAGATTGAGACTTAGAGTCATCTGGATCGGTGTAAAAGTTTGCATCGACGTAACTCTTTACGACGAACTCTTTATCACCTCCATCACCGAGAAACATTTCTTTAGTCCTCACTCAGGATAATTTTGACTGCCGTCCATTGATCTACTCTTAGATCACTATTGTACCCTCTTGCCAAACTTATGGCAAGGTACACAATAGGACTGGTACACAGCACAACATACTTTATAGATCCTATGACTGTGGCATAGGGAATGACTTTCATTCTCTTTCTATCTTCTGCCATGGTCGGGCTTTGAGTCTTTCTCAACTTTACACCTTGTAGTACAGACAAGAATTCCTTCTTTGACTGATCCATTTTGAACTCCTTTAAAAACTTGTCAATGTATTTACTCATTGAAAAATCTTATCAAGCGTCTTGATCTATCTCTATAGATCTTGATGCCCAATATGTAAGCAGCTTCATCGAGGTCTTTTATTAAAAAACTCTTATTCAAGTATCCCTTTATGCTATCCAGAAATTCTATATCATGTCCAATCAACAATATGTCATCCACATATAATATTAGAAATGCTACAGAGCTCCCACTCACTTTGTTGTAAATCTGAGCTTCTCCAAAAGTCTCAGATAAAACCATATGCTTTGATCAACTCATCAAAGCGTATATTCCAACTCCGAGAGGCTTGCACCAGTCCATAAATGGATCGCTGGAGCTTGCACACTTTGTTAGCACCCTTTGGATCGACAAAACCTTCTGGTTGCATCATATACAACTTTTTTTCCGGAAATCCATTCAGGAACGCAGTTTTGAGATCCATCTGCCAAATTTCATAATCATAAAAAGCAACAATTGCTAAAATGATTCGGACAGACTCAAGCATCGCTACGGGTGAGAAAGTCTCGTCGTAGTCAACTCCTTGAACTTGTCAAAAACCTTTTTGCGACAAGTCGAGCTTTGTAGATAGTAACACTACTATCAGTGTCCGTCTTCCTCTTGAAGATCCATTTATTTAATATGGCTTGTCGATCATCGGGCAAGTCCACCAAAGTCCACACTTTGTTCTCATACATGGATCCATCTCAGATTTCATGGCCTCAATCAATTTCGCGGAATCTGGGCTCATCATCGCTTCCTCATAGTTCATAGGTTCATCATGGTCTAGTAACATGACTTCCAAAACAGGATTACCATACCATTCTGGTGCGGACCATACTCTGGAAGACCTACGAGGTTCTGTAGTAACTTGATCTGAAGTTTCATGATCATCATCATTAGGTTCCTCACTGGTGTAGGAATCACTGGAACTGATTTATGTGATGAACTACTTTCCAATTTGGGAGAAGGTACAATTACCTCATCAAGCTCTACTTTCCTCCCACTCACTCCTTTCGAGAGAAACTCCTTCTCTAGAAAGGATGCATTCTTAGCAATGAATATCTTACCTTCGGATCTGTGATAGAAGGTGTACCCAACAGTTTCCTTTGGATATTCTATGAAGACACACTTCTCCGATTTGGGTTCGAGCTTATCAGGTTGAAGGTGTACCCAACCTATAGTCCCTAGTAAGCCTCTACTAGACTAGCTCGTTGATTAAAAGATCGTTAATGTTTCTTGACCATAGACATGAGTTGTCACTTGATAACGACATCACATCATTAAGAGAATGATGTGATGGACATGACCCATCCATTAGCTTAGCATATGATCGTTCAGTTTATTGCTACTACTTTCTTAATGTCAAATACATATTCCTTCGACCATGAGATCAGGCAACTCTCGGATACCGGAGGAATACCTTGTGTGCTATCAAACGTCAAAACGTAACTGGGTGATTATAAAGGTGCTCTACAGATATCTCTGAAGGTGTCTGTTGAGTTGGCATGGATCAAGATTGGGATTTGCCACTCCATATGACAGAGAGGTATCTCCGGGCCCTCTCGTTAATACAGTATCACAAGAAGCTTGCAAGCAGAGTGACTAAGGAGTTAGTTACAAAATGATGTATTATAGAATGAGTAAAGAGCTTGCTAGTGACGAGGTTGAACTAGGTATGGAGATACGGACGATCGAATCTCGGGCAAGTAACATACTGACAGACAAAGGGAACTACGTATGTTGTCATAAAGGTTCGACCGATAAAGATCTTCGTAGAATATGTAGGAACCAATATAGGCATCCAGGTCCCACTATTGGTTATTGACTGGAGAAGCGTCTCGGTCATGTCTACATCATTATCGAACCCATAGGGTCCGCACACTTAACATTCATTGACGATGTAGTATAATATGAGTTATGTATGTTGGTGACCGAATGTTGTTCGGAGTCCCGGATGAGATCACGGACACGACGAGGAGCTCCGGAATGGTTCGGAGGTAAAGATTGATATATATATATATATATATATATATATATATATATATATATATATATATATATATATATATATATATATATATATATATATATATATATATATATATATAATGAAGGTATTTGGTCTCCAGAAAGGTTTCGGAATGCACCGGATATTTATTGGAGTGCCGGAAGGGGTTCTGGGAGGCCCCGGGAAGTTATTGGGCCAAACGGGCCAAGGGAGGGAGCACACCAGCCCACAAGGGGGCTGACGCGCCCACCTCCTGGCCGCCGGCCCTCCAGGAAGGAAAGGGGGGCGCCCAAGGCAGGGCAGCCGCCGGCCCCTCCCCTGCCATCTCCTCCACCCCCTAAAGAAGGAAAGGAGGGCACCTAGAGTAGGAGCCCAGGACGGACGCCGGCCCCTTGGGGGCGCTCCTAGGAAGCCTCCCCTCCCCCCTCCACCTATATATATGTGAGGAGGGGAGGGGGCACCACACACCATGAATCCTCAAGCCGTGTGCGGCAACCCCTCTCCCTCTAGTTCTAGTTCCTCCTCCATCCACGTCCGTTGTGCTTGGCGAAGCCCTGCGGAATAGTTTCGCCACCACCGTCACCATATTGTCGTGCTGCCAGAACTCATCTACTACTTAGTCTCTTTTACTGAGTCAAGAAGGCGAGAACGTCATCGAGCTGAATGTGTGTTGAATGCAGAGGTGCCGTATGTTCGGTACTTGATCGGGACAGATCATGAAGGTGTACGATTACATCAACCACATTAATAAACGCTTCCACTTAGCGATCTACAAGGGTATGTAGATGCTTCCCCCCTCTCGTAGTTATGCATCTCCATGGATAGATCTTGCGTGTGCGTAGAAATTTTTTGTTTCCCATGCAACGTTTCCCAACAGCCCCTTCCTGTGAGGAGGGCGCACCTAGCGAGCTTGTCGTGTCCTCGTGGGTCTTCTGGTCCTCCCATGAAGCTTCGGGGGTCTCTTTTCTTCCCAAAAAATCACCAAAAAGTTCCAGCTCATTCCAAGAACTTTTATTTCTGCACAACAAACGACACCACGGTAGTTCTGCTGAAAAGAGCGTCAGTCCAGGTTAGTTCCATTCACACCTCTTTTGAATTCTCTAGAGATAGTTGTCATTTATCTCTTCTTCCGGGTCCCTCCTATTTGGTTGGAAGTTTCCTGCTCCAGTTGGGAAAGCAAGGGCCCTAGTTTCGTTATTGAGTCTCGTTATGGTTGAATATGAATGAATCCTGGAATGGAATAAAAACATGAGTAAAATACCAAAACCATATAAATTATAGATAGGTTGGAGACGTATCATGGCTCAGGTTATGGGAGATGAGGTCGTGCAAGAAGAGATTTTTTGCCACAGACGCACATGGACGGGCAGGTGGATGACCCGGTCCCTTAGTCAACAGGGCCCACACATTGATAGATAACTCCTTCAGACCGTTGTGATGACCAGGTCAAAATCAATGACCAAAATCGAAATCAATAGCCTCAACTGATCCTCTCTTTAAAACTAGGGAGCATAGTGCTATAGGGAATATATAGATGCATAATTATTTATGGTTGCTCGTTTTCTC
Source organism: Aegilops longissima (assembly GCA_021605205.1). Classification (NCBI taxonomy): domain Eukaryota; kingdom Viridiplantae; phylum Streptophyta; class Magnoliopsida; order Poales; family Poaceae; genus Aegilops; species Aegilops longissima. The sequence continues at coordinate 102,038,087 of CM038678.1, read as the reverse complement.
TTAGCCAGTTTAGATTAGTAGATAGTAGTGGAAGAGGTGTGCATTAGTTGGGTTCAAGTCTTATAAATAATCTACCATGCTGACAGAAAACAGAAAAGTCTAGATGATTATCAATTGAGGCTAAGGGTCGGTAGACGATGAATAATTTCCCAACAATAATAGTATGTCATCGTTCTAAATGCAATTACATGTGTTTACACTTAACATCTAGATGATGCAGAGTGTCTTGGCCAATGGACAAACTATTTAGCTAAAGATATATGAGAGTCTTGGTCTTTAGTATTATGTCTCACAACATTTACTTTTTTTAAAACCCCTCCCATATATTAATTAATTAAAAATGTTCATACAATTGTCTATTACAATTTCAGCCACGCAGGCCGGGACACTATTGAGACTCACACCATCAGACCTAATAACAAAACCGAATTTAGCAATCTCATGCGCCACCCTATTGGCCCTTATGTTAATCTTGGATAACTTGAAACTAGTCATCAACCTGGAAATGCTCAATGCTTCCATCTTCAGATCAACTAGGGAAGACCTGTCCAAATAATCATTTTCTAGGAAGGAAGCCACAAAAGAACAATCAGTTTCTAAGATGATGGGCTTGTGTAGAGTAATACCGATGTAAAGCCCTGCGAGGGTCGCTCTAAGTTCCGCTACATCCACGCCATTGCAAACCCCAATATAATCCCACGAAGAAATGATCACTTCTCCCAAATGGTTCCTGGCAACCACACCCACACTTGCAGAGCTAATGGCCTCCACAAAGCTCGCATCAACATTAATCTTAATGGACTCTGGATCGGGAGGCTGCCAATTCACAACTTTTTCTTTCACTTCAATTCACAACATTTACTTGTCTGGCATGAATATGAGTGTTCCATGTTGCATTTATACATATGAGAAAATCATCCATGACACTTTTTATGCTCTGGAGAGTTACACTTGGTGAACCAATGAACCCCAATCGAATTTCCACCACGAGAATCACCTTCCAACAACATTTATACAGTTGTTTTATTTTCAGTTTCATTTTATTCTAAAAATAACAAAAAAAATTATCACAGAATATCTTTTAATAGCCTTGTTCAACTAGCAATACTAGCAGGGAGTGACACCCTTGTTAGAATCGTTGGGGACAAAAGTGAGGTTTTATTTTTGTTGTAGGGCATACAACTGTTGTAGGTCCCTCGTGCCTTCATGGATTGATACCTTGGTTTTCTCAATGAGGGAAGGGCTTACCACTTGCTGCAAACTCCCACGCCGGGGAGCCCATTAGCCCAACACACGCATCAGGAATAACCGCTAGTTACACAAATGATGTAAGAATTGAGAGTAGACTCCAGGGTTCGTTGTCTATCGACTAACCATGCATGGGCTTATATATGATAGGCCCTAGGTTTACAAGTTCTTAGCCGGTTAGGGTCGCAGAGGAGTCCTCCTGGACACAGGTCGCCTTGTTGTGTACTCCAAGTCCTCCAGGTCCTTCTCTTGTTGGGCCCATAGGTCGGGCTGACGACTTTAGGGCATAAACCAGCTTTCGGTATGATAAGGCACCGCGGGACGTAACACCGCCAAACATCAACCTACCTTCACCATGTAATGTGCGACACGGATGCATGAAACAAACCTAGGGGAAGAAAAGGAAAAGACTTTCTTATACTAAGAAGAAAAGTAGAAAATGCCAAAAGACGTCAGTCTTGAACAATTGGACAACACTCACTTTGGGTTGAGATGATTAGTGGGACTCTAGAGACCTAAGTTCCAATCCCACATAGAGCATTTAATTTTTCACTCAAAATTAATTCCTGCACGAGTACGTGGTAGGAAAAACCAGACTTGAACTGGCGCAAAAAAAGAGGGCAAAGGCCAAACGACACGCCGTGCAAAAAAGCGGGGCATGCGGGCGTGGGGGTTTGGATCTATTCCTAAATGCACACCGTTCGTCAGTTACCCTTTCCGTATATATATAAAAGAATCAAATACTAGAAAGTAAGCAGTGTCAGATGTCAAGGTCCTAAGTAAAGAGTGGCAAAAAAGAAAAGAAAAATCAAATGCCCCTAGTTAAAATGCAAATCAAAGAGGCCGTGAGATTGATGAGATCGTAATCCAACGGCTGTGAGTGAGTCTCGTGATTCGTCTGGTTTTAGGGATCTCGCAGGCCCGCAGAGGCCTCGTCAGCCCGCGTGGCGGAGGAGAAAGAGGAGTCGTCGCCGTCCGAATGAGTTGGGAGGAGACATCGTCGAGCTCCAAGGCGGCTGCTCCGCCGGCCATCCGCCTCGTCAGCTTCGTCTCCGAGGAGCAGGCAAGGCTGCAGTCCCCTAATCTCTGCCTCTCTTTCGATTGCCTGCCTGCCCACCACCCTAGCGCGTAGAATCGGATGGGGAAAACCTAGAAAAAATTGCTGAGATTTTGGCGGGGTGGGGAAAAAAATTCGCAGCTCGACGAGGCGAAGCGGTCGAGAGGGGAGCGGGTGGAAGACGGCACCGCCCAGCGCGACAAGCCCCTCTTCCAGGTTTTTATTTTTTTTCCTTTCTCGCCTTCGCTTCCATTTGCTTGCAATAATCCTCTATCGGCGACGGTACTGATGGCTAGTGCTTATGTTCACGCTGTGCAGATCCTGCAGGAGAACAAGGATAAGAAGGATGCCGAGTTCAATGAGCGCTTCAAGCACAGTAAGTTATCCACCCACTGCACCACTTCCCATCTCGCGAAACACTAAGAGCAATGTGAAGTTGCTTAGTGCAGCAGTGCCCATCAAAAGAATGCAGTCAGTTAGAGCAAGTAAGAAGTGAGTTGCAACTTGCAATGCAAACACTAAGCCTGCGGCCCAAAGTGTTTACTGATAAGCAAAGCATGTCTATGTTAGTCATGGTTACAGTGTTGATACAGCTGGGCTTGCCTGTACTTTTTCTGAAACAAAGAGGAGTGTATCCTTGTTCTGGCCTGAACCTGGGATAAATTGTGAAACATGTTTTGGTCTTGTTGGACAGCCTTTTCTAACCTGCTCTCGGCTAGTTGCTGTTACTCGGTTGAAATGGCTAAAACACAAGATGCAGGGTCCTGGGGTAAGGGGTTGGTTATTTTCTTGTTGTTGTTTTCTGATCGTTTCCTTGCTCTATCCAGGACCCCCAAAGGCTTTGGATGAGGATGAGACAGAGTTTCTTGACAAATTGGCTTTGGTAAGAATTTTAATATATTGCTAGCATTGAAAATGATTATTCAAGCTAGAAAGTAGAAACTATAGGTACATATTGTTGGTAATTTGTATGTCACTCTCGGAGGGGATTTGGGGAATTTTACGGGTTTTTTTTGCTAGGTTCTCGAGGGTTTCCGCAAAATGTGTATAGGGAAGAAAGAGACGCGCTACAGCTAACTAGACTAGTTTAGCATCTCAATTCTTACTTCTCATTCACAGCCGAATCTACATATATGGTGCGGGTACATTAATCACTCAGATGAGCAGTGTGTAGGAGTAAAACAATTACATGAATGGGAAATGATTCAAGACTCAATGGTTGATAAAACTGACCCATCTACTGTTAATTCTCGCTGCTGCCTTGATGAGTTCTGGCCGTCTGTTATCTGAACCCAGAAGCATTGCTGATGACACTCTTCTTGTCAGACTAAAGGGGACAGCACACCAGCGTTGACAGTATATCTATCAGTTTCCTCTCTAGACTGAAATATTGAACCAAGATGGGATTTTCTTTGCTACATTCTCAGTGCATTCATATGTATGTAGCTGCCTAAAGCCTTTTTGCCCTTGGCCTTGATACCATCTTAGGGCTTGTTAGGTTCTTGGGGTTTGATTCCCCAGGTGGAATCAATACCTACGGGGTTTCAGTTGACCCCCTCCTGCCACTCTTTTACCAAAAAAGGCTCTCCGCCCGCTTTATATATAAAGCAACGACCGACATACAGCCAACAGTACAACACGCCAACACCACACAGAGACCCAAGGCAAGATACAGAGGTGCTAAGGAGCAGCCACAATGCCCCATACAACTCCAAGTACACCACAGATAAACACTAAGCCTCAATATGAAGTCGAAGGAGCTCTCAACTGTGAGCAAGCCACCGCGAAGAGACAAAGCTGCACACCGACAACCCATGAGCTCTTTTCCCCCTGGGGTTTCAGTTTCTAATCTGTGTGTAATCCTCCCATTCAAAATTTGTTCGGTTAGCGGAGGTCAAAGTGGATTTGACAGTGGCAGTGCTAAACAGTAATCATCCATGGCTAGCAATTTGAGAGTGACACCAGTCCAAATCATCCATACACGTTGAAACCTCCAGGAAAGATGAAAATAAGAATAACCTTCACGTTGATACAAGTCACAATTGTACACAACTCCATACACATAATTTGGTCTGAAAATACGCAAGTTAACCAGAGAAGGGAATCTAGCTTCTCTAGTAAGAACAAAATAAACATCTCTGTCCACATCTATTGAGCTAATTTTAGTGCCAGAATACCGTTATGCTGACATTTTTTCTGCACAAGAAACTACTGAATTATGTTCAACAAGTGTCAGTAAGATGAAAATCAACTACATAGCCAAAAGCAACCCACACTGCAGAGGTGCCAGGGTTTGAGTTAACTTGTACTACAACAAAGTGAAACAGTTTTACAGCCATTTTGTCACCCAAGACCTTAGCTCTTAATGCCTGCTTCCTTCCAATGGTAAGTTTTCCTAACCAACTGCCCACAAATTTTTAGTAAGGAGCATTCCTCAGAACTAGATTTGATAAGATCTGATCTTAGCGTAACCGGGATAAGAAAATCTTAAGGTTCACGAACTTGTTTTATTCTCAAGGCAGAGAAAGTAGACAAATTAGGGTGACCATACCCTTGCTGTTCTCATTGTAGCTTCTCAGCCTCTCCTTACTCAAGGATCTTGAATTAAGTTTGTCAAAGAATTTCAGCTACAAATCATGAAAAATTGGCTCGATTCTTGCCATGCAAAGATAAACATGCAACTAGTGTTTCAAGGTTCGAAAAACTGGTGCAAAAAAGAAAGGAAACAAATGGTTATGGTACCTTTTCATGACCATGTATTGTGCAAACCAAGGGTAATAGTGTTCCTGAAGCACTTTATTAAATTCTTTTGCCTTGGCTTCCATATTAGAGGTGGATATGCTGCCATGATGGTTCAGAAGCCTAAATAAATCCAACCATGTCAATGAGGAAAAGGGATTATGTAGCAGTAAAGCATATCAAAACAGTAAGCAAGTGGCAGGATCTTATTATCCTAACAAAATGCCAAACAATGCATTCCCCAGGGCCATTCCACCTTCAGTTCCAATTTAACAGTTGCCCTAAAGATATTTTACGATTGCCAAAAATTATGTACAGTTTTCTTTTTGTGACGAGTTACCTCCATGGTTTCAATTGATTGCAAGCATGCTACTCCATAGAAAGCAAGTTAACATTGGGCTCGTTTTGACTTGATGAAATCCTGGCAAAGGCTCCCTCGATTAGAGAGACAATTTCAGCATGAGTAGCTCGAAGATGTGAAATCTGCAATATGTGATTGCAGTACAGTGGCCACTCTATTACACGATCCATGAAGTGTTCCAGTGCTGTTGTACCAAACATAAACATCTGCATCCAAATAACACAACCATGACCGGGATGGACACGATTGCGGGGGAATAGAGGCTGGATGGGATCCTGAGAGGGATTAACCGAACATGTTTTTAGGTGTGAGCAGGGATACATACCCGGCGGGGCTGATCCTGGTTGACCCATGGGGATTGGGTGTCGATCCCGGCTGATCCCTGGGGATCCGAACAGGGCCTAAGAGGGTTGAGGCACACAAGAATTGTGTGGCTGGATCAAGTTTATACTGTATTCTCTGATTATCATGGTTGGCAGGCTTGTCTATATCTTTGCATCCATTACATATCTATTATCAAGACTATTTATTTACATAATATTGGTGTAGTTTTTTTGGGCATAATGCTGCTTTGACCTTTGCATTGCTTCGGAGAGGTCTTTTCCCCAGGGAAACAAGAGTCCACAACTAGTTGCATGCTTTGACTATCACAAAACTGAAATAAATTATGGATGTAATTGATAGTATAACACTGTAATAGATAGTATGACCTGTATATATTTCCCCCTTCTCAATGAAAAGGCACTGCTCCTGCCGGTTGCTTGGAAAAAAGTATAACATTATGTATTTGCATGTCAATATAAGATCATGGGTTGTGAAAAAAGGGACAAAATTGTGCACATATATTTACTAATTACTATACTAGTTCTTGAATTTTGTCTTTTTTTGTACAAGTCACAGTAAACTAGTCTGTCAATCTGCATTCCTTTCACCCTTCCTTTTACAATAGAAAGAGGGAAATAGCTTCCTGGCAGTTCTTCAAACCTGCAGGCCTACCCAACTGGAACAAAACTAATAAGAACTAAAAACATAACCATCTTAGATCCTAACTGAACTGAAAACAGGCTTTAGTTTAGAGTGAGACTGATTAAGCTTCATGTTGGTACCATTAGTGCCGCCATTATCCATTCTCTAGTGACCAGGTGTCCTAAGTTTGTGATAGCATGCACTACATCAGAGAGCAAACACCTAAGGCACATCCTATATTAAGACAGAAGTACAGGATACCAGCCAACCACCTTAGGATTTAACCCTTTTTGCGTGGTTAGAATTAAACTAGCAACCACATTATTGAAAAATAGTATTTTGTTGATCATTTACTGCAACCACAAATATTTCTTGAGTTTCAACATAAATCAACCACATATTCTTTAGAGATGAATTGGTTTTCTAACACCAATTTAGTATTCACCTTCTTTGGGTAACTATGCTGAACATTATTAAGAAAATATAGCATTATTATTTGCAACTATGGTGAATAATATTGCAAGAGACCACAACTTCATTATTTACCTTGGGTACGATTTTGGGTGAAGGAGGTATGGAAAATGTGTGCTGGTATTTTCCTCAAGAGGATCCTTCTTTCCAATTCATGACAACAATTGCTCTTCGGACTTAACAATTGTCATATGGAAATTCTTAAAACTGAAAAGTAGGGAATTGTCGGCAGTAAAATGGCTGAGTAGCTTATTTATCATATTTCAAGTTAGTAGTACTCTAGTACTTGTCTTTGGCTATTTGATATTTGAATAAATAAGAATTTTGGACATAAAACATGAGATTTCAAGTATGCTAACTGTTAATGTAGTCTGCATCTTGTGCTGCCATGCAACATCTTACTCTTTTCAATTTATGATGGTGCAGTCAAGGAGAGAATATGACCAGCAGGTGGCCAATGAAGAAGCTGAACAACTCCGTAGTTTCCACGTGAGTAATGTTACTAGTTCCTCTATTCATTAGTATAAGACGTTTTTTAGACTTATGGTAAGTCTAAAAAACAATGTACAGAGGGAGTAACAAGTTGCGTGTATTACCCTTATTTTCAATACTGCAAATGTTTGTGTCTTTCTATAGAAAAACAATAAAACATGAGATCTGATTTATACGCTTTGACTGGTTGCGTATGGGTGCATTCTTGTCGGTGTAGCATTTCATATTCATTAACAGATAAAAAAAAGACACAATGTGAATGTGGAGAAATTTTTGTCATGTGGGTATCGCTATCATCTGAAAACAGCAGATAGTGGAGCCTTTTATCCTCCACACCTGATTCTATGCTTTGTCTTAATAAGCTTGTAATGTTCAGCAATTGTTTCAACATCACAAGAATGTGGGTAGGCAGGATAGGAAGGCTTGCCTGCTACAATTAGGGTTGTAACTATACTTTCGTGGTATATGATCTGCCAAGCTCCTCTCCTTTTCAATGAAAAGAAACGCAAAGGTCTTTTTGCGTTTTCTCGAAAAAAAAAAATGATCTGCCAAGCGGCCCAAGCGTGACTCACTCACATGGCGTACCTAATGAATGTGTTTTTCCCTTCAGGAGGCTGTAGCTGCCCAGTGCACTATTGCTCATGAACTTGGTGGGATGCCTACAGTCTCTTTGCCTGAGGTAGGCTACAACACGAAAGCATATTTAATTTCATGCCAGGCGAAAATTACATTTAGATATTGCACATGTAGCCAGTTGCTATATTTGCATTCCCCATCATGATGGCAGAGGCAAATGAAGCATTTCTTCAACCAAATTGCCCTGGTTTTCATCTTTGTTTATATATATCCGCTCTTCTTCAGGAAAGCAAGCCTAAGCCGCCTTCGAAGAGGAGCCAGCCTGAGTTCCTGAGAAACATTACAGTTTCCGTGAAGCCACGAGTCAAGAAGGCAAAACCTGACGCGGAATGTAAGCCTGCTCCCAAGGAGTTGGTGCCTTCGAATGGGCATGATACAAACCGTGAGCCACAAGGCGACACCAAGAGCAGCGTGCTTGGCTCTCTGGCTGCATACGGGAACGACGACGATGAAAGTGGCGATGAACAATGACCAACAGTAACATCCAAGATTTCTAGAATGCTCAGGGTTGCATACCAGAATCTCACTGCAACGCCGTAGCAGCCTGCAAAAGGGTTTTTCTTGGCGAGATGCAAAGGATGCATCCATGATTGTGTAGGTATGAACGTTTTGTCGAAGGCGATGAGTTCTATCTGACAAAAGGATCTAACACCGTAATAGCAAGTGAAACGATCTTTTTAGTGCGATTATGGTACTACATGCAATCACAGCCAGTATTCATCTATCAAAGGCCACAGCCATCCATCTGATCATTGCACAAAAATCAGACTGGAAAGATCGTAGGTGCGGTAATTCTGAATGAAATCCATTCATGAGCGCCACGCTATTTCTTGGCTAATTTTTTTTAGCCAAGGTATTTCTTGCCTACCTTTTTTAGTCGAGGCTATTTCTTGCCTACTTATCCCGCCCGCCCACACACACGCACACCTAAAAATGTGTTTTTCTTACTGATTTTCATTGCCTTTCATAGGTTTAATTTTTTTCTTTCTTAGGTTTTCCCATTTTTCTTATACACACGTAACATTCTTTTATACATGTTGAGCATTTTTCTAAATTACATGATGTACATTTTTTAAATTACATGATGTACATTTTTTAAACACTCCCTCTAATTCATATTAATTGACGCTCCTTTAGTTCAACTTTATACTAAAGATAGGACGGAGTATATGTTTTTGAATATTTTTCGTATACATGTTAAACATTTTTCAAATGCATGTTGAACATTTTTAATGGCATGAAACTTTTTCTAAACTATGCGAATATTTTTATATTGTATACACATTTTGAAAAATATCGGAAACAAAATTGTGAAACACGTAACATTTTACACGTAACATTTTTCATAAAATGTAACGTACATTTTTCAAACGGTATGCAACATCTTTTTGAATTATATGAACATTTTTAAAATGTCATGGCATTTTTGAAACGCATGATTTTTTAAATCTCATGTTCAATTTTTTGAATGGTATCAAATATTTATTAAGTCATGCTAACTTTCTTTACATTGTATAAATATTTCTGAAAAATGTCACAAATATTTTTTGGAAACGTGTGAACATTTTTTTGGATGCTATCAGCACTATTTTTTGAATCATGCGGTGGATGTTTTTAAAAATTTAAGATTTTTTTCATGTTTTAGAAATAGGAGTAGAGTAATGAAAGAATAGAAGAAGAAAAAACACGTCGCATCATCAATATCCTATTATATGACCGTAACCTAACTCACCCCTCGAAATAAAATAAAAGCCACGACCTAACTCGTACTCCCTCCTCTTGAAAGAATGCTTATAACTTTAAGCGTAAGTCAAACGGTGCAAAGTTTGACAAAGTTTGAAGAGAAAAACCTACTCCCTCCATCCAGGAAAAGTTGTCCAGCACTTAGTTCATTTTCAAATTTGCAAAAAAACCCTTTCATCTTCAAGTCTCGTGCTAATCAGCCCTTGATTGCTTCTTCCTCCTTTCTCCGTCCGCCGCCCAAGCCACCGCCGGCACCCGTCGTAGGGCCGAGCGTGTGACGACGGCCACGACCTACGCCGCCGCTGTGAACCACCGCCGCCTGTGCCCACCTGCGCCGCCCGAGGCAAGCTGCACCACCGCTATGAACCAACGCCACCTGAGGTGAGCTGTGCCGTCCACGTACTCCTCCGCGGCGACCACCTCGACAAGCGGCGGCTCCACGGCTGAATGCGCTGCACCGCCGCCATCCTCTCCCGCCGTCACCCCTTCCACCGCCCAGGGTTGCGCCGCTATCCCCTCCCGCCAGCCAGGGCCTGCGCCGCCGCCAGGACCTGCGCGCGCCTGGGTCTCGAGCGCCTGGACCTAGAGCTCCCGGCGGGCCTGGAATTGAAGCTCATCCTCAACCTCGAGGCCCCTGTCATCTCCCCCACTCCTCTCCTCGACCTGCTGCTCGTCTGCAAGTTGCTGCTCCTCCCAGGCGGACTTGCTCGTGCTGCTGCCCGGAGCTACTCTGGTTGTGCTGTTGCCGGTGAGAAGAAGCTCCAATTTCTGATCCTTGCACTTGTTCATTAATTTCAAAAACAATTGATCATGCTGCCGGTGAGAAGAAGGTCCAATTTTTTTATCCTTGCACTTGCTCATTAATTTCAAACACAATTGATCATGCTGCCGGTGAGAGTACTCTGCAGAAATGTTGCAAAAAAGATTCAGTTAGCACACAAGTTAGCTGAATGTGTCCCTCAATGTCCAAAGTTCATCAGCTAACTGAATGTTGACAAAGGTTAACTGAATCTTTGGTTAATTTCTGAACCTCACCTAGAGTAGAAGCAATTTCTGATCTACTGTTGCTGTCAATTTGCTGTCAATTGTTCTAGTTAACTTGTGAGAGTTACCACTAGCATCTTCTCTGCATCTAGATCAAATTGCAGTAGATTATAACGCTATAAGGAATGATGGCTAAATGGTTGGATGATGATTAAGGCTTGATAAGTCTGGCTAAATTCTGAAGATTGATTATGTAAACAATAAAGCAACTCTGAAGTCAAAAGCAACAACATTCAGGTGGGCTCTGCATTTATAATCATTTATCTATGTCAAAGATGTAAACAATATTGCAACTCTGAAGTCTAAAGCAACAACATTCAGGTCGGCTCTAATTTGCATTTGGCTAAATGTTTACCCCATAGTACTTCCCCTTTAGGCGGGCACTAACATTGATTATGTAATTTCCTCAAGATAAAAGAACATTATTCAGGAATTTAATATGTCATCACTTTTTTTTGAGCTGTTAGAGCACCCACGGGAGGAAAAGCTTTCAAAATGGTGGGCATCCACTTGTAGTTTTTCTTCATGCAGATAGGCCTTCCAACTTTCCAAGATTCTTACTCTGGATTAATTAATTACACAACATACAGAAGTAGAGTCATGTTGCTGGTCTTTTGGGCATAAAATTAAACTTTGTATAAAAGCAGGGTTGTTAAGCCGATTCTCTACAAGATTACCTTCATAGAACTATTACACACGATCGAATGTGAGCACATAAAGTGAACTTTCCAGGATTAAGTTAACTTGTGAGAGATACTACTAGCATCTTCTCTGCATCTTCAGTAAATTGTCATTTGGCAGTTTAAAAAAACTCATAAAGTGGAGTAGGAGCATAAAACATTTTGGGGAGTATATGTTCAATAGTGTCATGGTCTCTACTGCCATATTGTACAAAGAAAAAAAATTAAAAGAACAATGCTTGCAAATTTTGCAAGCACTAGCTTGGAAAATGAAAACATACACTCATGTTTCAGTTGATAGTGACAAATTTTGCAAGCATTAACTTGGAAAAATCCTACTGCAGTTTACTAAAATTTTGTACTGAATCCAATCTACAGGAGTTGATTGAAATAGTGAATGCATCCATGGATGATGCTACCTAAAACATGAAAGCAGAGATCTACTCCTATTCATGAATAGTAAACTGTCCCAGTGATGCACACAATTGAACACACAGTAAACTGAATTCATAGACTGAATTTTACTGAACTTGGTAATTTTACTGAGCACACAATTGAAGTGCTTGTGCATTTAATCTCCACTTCTTTTCTTTTGATAGTGAAATTCAATCTGAATTTTGTAAGCAGAGAAGCAATGTAGTGACTGTACTCCAAGTCAAATTCAGTCAATGTGTACACAAAGTAGTGATTTTGTCACCAACTGAATTCAATTATCACCAATACTGACTTTATACTGTATGTTTATCTACTTTATGTTCACCAATATTGGAAGCATGCAAAGTGCAAGGCTAACTGAAGCTATGCTGTATGTTCATCTATTGTACTCCATGGCTAACTGAACTTTGTCAGTACTGTACTCGTACTTCCAATACTCTATGGCTCACCTGCACCAAAAGAAGCAACATCCATTCCTCTGCAATACTCCATTCCTCCTCCAATCACTGCACAAACCAATCGCTGCAAAAAATCAGCTCACCTGCTTGCCTCAACAGACAGACATCACCTGTAAATTCAGAAGACAGACGTGCGCTGTGGGCGAGCAGGGGGAGCAGAAGCAAAAGCGGCAGCGGCGGCGCTGGTGGAGCCAAGAGTGCAGGTCCTCCATCATCAGCTCACCAGCTCGAGGAGCAAGACGAGCTGCTGGAGCAAGTCTTCGTCTTCCCCATGCCCTGGTCGTCTTTCCCACGCCACCGCCGCCGGAGCTCGAGGACGAGGAGCGGGTCATCGAGCGCTGCCGCCGGAACTCGAGGTCTGGAGGAGGTGCTCGAGGACGAGGAGCGGGTCATCGAGCGCCGCCAACGGAGCCGGCAAGGCACGAGCTTTACAGAAAAGGGGATCCCTTCCCTCTTGATCTCCTAGTGCGGACGGAGAGAAGCGGCGAGACGAGGGGGAGAAGGCGGCCGACATGCAGCGAGGCGACGGAGCAGGCGGCGAGGCGACAGAGTAGGCGGCGAGGCGACGGAGCAGCCGGCCGGTGCGTGACGAGGCGACGGAGCAAAGAAGCAGATGGAGGTAGGGCTGCGTAGTTTGTCGGAAGAAAGGGGAGGTGATTTTTGCAAATTGTCGTCAGGGACAACTTTTCCCGGACGGAGGGAGTATCAATCAAGAAATACAATACGAACTAATATCATTCGATATACATTTTTCCTTCATATGTATATCTATTCAGTATTGTAGCTGTCGATGATTTCTCTTATAAACTTGATCAAACTATGCACGGTTTGATCTCAGAGTGGAAAATAGAAAATAACACAATTCCAACAACTTTTTTATGTATTCGTATGCCTAACATACCTAACATCGTAAAGACAACTGGGCCGAAAGACAGTCTTGACAAGAAGATTGGATTGGTGTGAGACAAGAATCGTATTACTCCCTGAGCCACCCTCAGATGACAAGAATCGTATTTTCATGCTAACCACACCCCGAAAGCAGCAGCTGATTGGGGAAACATTTGCCGTATGGACTGCCGCTTCACCTCTGCCGTACATGTGCTACGTGTACTCCGAACACGCGTCCAGGTGCGTCCACAACTACTTATTCCCCTGATGTAAAATGTTCACCCCTTGCAATTTATTAATATTTCAAAGTTGAAATTTGTTTAAACCTAAAAAATATTATTTTAAATCCAAAAAAGCTCACATCTACAAAAGTAGACTGCGTTTAATTTAATTGAGTAATATTTTCTAGGAAAATTAAAAAATGATTGCAGGTAAAAAGTAAATAAATCATACACTTAACTCAATTGAGTAACACCTTTCAGGGGTGAGAAAAAACCATTTACCAATGAACAGAAAAAAAAGAAACATGACCAATTTATTTAACGACAACTTGGTTTGCCAGAATTCTTTACAAGAATAAAACACTCTTTTCTGTTTCCAAATTATTTTTCTCAGATTTTATCAATACTAATAAAGCTATTTTTTATCAGTTCGCCCTTAAACTGTCTTCCCAACCGGCTTCTCAACGACGCCTTTTCTCTTATTAAAAAATACAACATAGACGCATACACAGGCTTCTCAACCGGTGCGCCTCCGCCTTTTAGTTTATCTAATCCCATAAATTAAGTGAAAGCACTGCTAAATATTTAACCTAAATGCTAAAAAGCAACTGAGTGCTGGTTGTCACGTTTCAGCACTCACCTTTTAGCACCGTCCGATCGGCGCGATCGAGCCCAGGTATTCCTGGTCAGGACGAACGGTTCGTCCTCCCCCCGCGGACACGTATTCACCTGGGAGGCCCACCACTACCCACGCCCCGTCCGTTGGCTCACTGTTCGAAACTGCCACCGCCCCAATCCTCCCAATCCGCTCCCCATTCTCTCCCCTTCTCTCCCTCCCTCCTCGACGCCAAGGCCCCCAAGCCGCAGTTCAACCGCGGCCCCCAAGCCGCCGACGGCTGCCGGAGAGCGGAGGGCGTGCACGGCGGCGGTGTTTGAGCGACAGAGCTCCGCGAGTGTGCGTAGGTGCGCGTGGCCCCCGAAGAATAAGGCGGAACGGGTTCAATCTCGTCGCGCCCAGGGCCAAAAGGGTGCGTGCTGAAGGTCGCAGACGGCGCTGCGTGTCCGATGGCCTAGTGTTCTGGATGATTCTGGAATCCTGAGGTATGCACCCATCGCCGCCGTTCTCTCTGCTTTCTTCGTGTGCTCGGTTGCGGAGGGTTTGGATTTAGCGGGGATTCATGCGAACATGGAGGTGGATTTAATCACGCGCCCATAGGTTGTAGTGGTTTTTGCTTCAGTTAGGGACGAATCGTGGTGCCTCGTGGTGGGGAATCTCGGGGTCATGCCTAGAGGGATTTGGTGGTGTGCTGTCAGTTCTCGTGCCAGATCTGTTTGGCTTGAGATGGGCATTTGCTTTTGGCAGATGTTTGGTGAACTTCGTTTAGGATTTTTTGAGTAGTTGCTTAGATTTTTGCGCTAGAGTTGCCTGATTGAGGCTATTTGAGGTGGCGAAATAGAACTGTCTGAAGAGTTGCTTTGAACAGCTTATGGAGTTGCTTCGATTTTGTGCATGAGTTGCCTAATTGTGGCTTTATGAGTTGGCAAATTTAGAGCTGTTTGAACTACCAGGCGTTGGGGCGTTCACCGAGTTGATTTGACATTGTATACAAGTTGCCTGTTCAGCGTTGATTAAGTTGCCAAAACTTTGTTAGAGCTGTCTGAACTACCTGTACTGGGGCTGTTAACCGAGTTGCTTCGACTTTGTGCATGAGTTGCCTGATTGTGGCTTTATGAGTTGCCGAAACTTTAAAAGGAGTTTGTTTAGTTCAGTTTTCATTGAATAGTGTCGATAGCGGTCGCCATTTGCAACACATATGCTAAAGTATCAGACTACAACTGACCACTTCACGGAATACTTGCTTTTTGTTTAGCCTTGTGTTTGGCACCACACATGGTGCTCCCTGGACCGTGTCTTCCCGTTATACTCATGATAACAATTCATAGCTGTGTTTTGACAAGTGTTTTTGTTTGTTGTTTTCTGCATGTATCTGTTATGGACATCTATTACTGTGTTGTATATTTCCATCACAATTTTTTCAAACTGTAAAATTGCCAATTGTATAAGAGGATTACAAGCTTTAAGATGCCCAAACTTTTCTTAATATATAAGATGTCTGATCAATGATGGTGTAGTTTGCTGAAATTTACAGATTGTTGGAGCAGCGTTCGAAACAGAATTTGTTGGACTTGTTTTTCTAGATTTTTGTCAGGCCCTTTTTTTTCTAGTAACTTGCCACAAATCAGCATAGAAGTTGTTCGTTAGCCTGAACCAAAGTTGCCTAATCAGTACCTGTGTAAGTTTGTTTTCGTTGCCTAAATCAAGTTTGTGTTGCTTTAATGGTTCATCAGCGAGCTCTAGGAAACGTCTTTTTTCATGTGTTATAAGCAACCTACAGTGTTACAAGTAGTGAAGTCCTTTTTTTATCAGCAACCTGAAAATAATGTATTATGTGTTTGCAGTGTCCAAAATGTCCGAGGCAAGGAAGGAAAGTGATGGTCAGGGTTTACAAGCAAACCAAGAGGGTGTACGAGGAGCAGAGGTAAGAGTTCTGAGCATGGCACGGTGGAGTGTCTGTCATGTTTGCCATGTTCGAGTTCCGTGACCTTTTCCAATGCGAAACAGATGAACAAAATTTCCCCCCAATGAAGGCACACTCACTCACTACAGCAACAAAACCCAAATATAATTGGCTACAAGCGTATGCCCACTAAAGGAATAATTTGTCGTGGGAGTCGCCCGTCTGACATAGACAGCAATGCCAGTGCACAAGATGATGAGTCAGAAGGCAAGGAGGTCACAGAGGAGGGTGAATCACAGCCAAAACGCCGAAAAACATGAGGAAATGAGGTATTCATTCATCATGAATCGTAGTTTTCAGATTCCATTTTTTTCAAGGCAGTATGGATTTTGTGCGTTCTTTTTAGAAGTTGCGAGATGAATGTGTTATTTTTTTTAGCAATTCTAGGCATGGTTTTTGGCTGTTAAATCGTGCGTAAGCAAGGCCACTAGCAGTTTTGAGCATGTTGAAGTTGTAAGAAGAAATGATGGTATTATGTATAGGACAAACATCGCATCATCATGGAAACAATATTGATACTTGCTAATTTCTGTCACACAAAGTTTAACTTAGCCCATTTTACACACTTGTAGGGTCGCAGAACAGGCATCACCAAAGAAGGTTGTTCAAACTAAACAAAGATTTAGTGCAATTTCGTATGACGAGGTAATTCAATTGAGTTTGGAGGTCTGCAGATTGCAACATGTAGCATGCCAGAGACTTAAGTCGATGGGTTATGAAGCATTACGACCCCGAAATTTCCCAACTTGTCATCCCAGAGAGGGGCAAGATTCCAGTAGATGCAGCAAGTGTTCACAGGATATGGGGTCTGCCAAACAGGGGGAGGAAGGTTTGCTACGAGAATAGAGCAGATTACACATCCAAAATGTACAAAATCTTCAAGATCAATACGAAAGGCTCACCAACACTAACATCTTGGTGCAAAATGATCAAGGATATGGCTGGGGCAGCAGATAACAATTTCCTGCGTGCTTGATTGGCAGTCGCCTTCTCCTGTTGAAAGGACATGCGGTGCCCCCATGTGTGGTTTTGGTAATTGATGACATTCTCTATGGACTAATGGTTGCACTGAGTTATATTTGAAGGATTTGTCCATAGGCATTTCTTGAAGTCCATGTGTTGGTTTCAAGGAGTTTATGTGTTGACTATGGTGCTATTAAGGAATTATCCAAAGATTGGTCATGTGAGTGTTGAGCTTATTGCAAGCATGTCTTGAAGAAGAAGATTGTGTGATCATTCATGTTTACCTTCAAGACATCATCCAAACGAATAGAGTTGGAAAGAATCAAGGTTGATCAAGACTAAGTCAAGAGTGAATCAAGTTGATCAACACACAAAGCGTACAAGATGTACAAAGGGATCAAGTGATCCCATGGTATGGTAAGCATTGTCCATTACGCTTTGTGTACTAACCCATGGTCTTCGTGAGAGTTCTTTGTGGGGTTAGGTTGCGGTGTGCAAATTCAAGTGAAGCATCACGAAGAGATCAAATGCTTGAAGCTTGCCGTCCATTGTGGTGACAATGGACTTGTGAAGATGTGCGGAAGAGTGGCTCACCCATAGTGGAGTATGGGGGAGCAATCAACTAGTCTTCATCGAGCCAACGCAATCAAGAAAGGTGGTCCAACTTGAGGGAGTCAAGATCGTCATCGTCTAGCTCAAGTGGACCATGTGCAAGCAAAGGTTTGCCCTTGATAGGTTTTCTATTTTACCGGTCTCATGATGGTAGTTGGGAGACCGGGTAATAGGATCGATTGCCGTACTATCAAGGGGGGCTCTCGATGAGTAGCTTGATCGTATCATTCGTAGAGAGCTCAAACCATTGCATCCTTGCATCATGTTTTTGGTTCTTGTTTGGTTCTTCTCCTTGTGAGATTTGGAGCTTATGGTCATTTTTATGACAAGCTCGAGCTCATCGAAAACGGAGTTCACATGCATCTTCTATGATGTTTTCGATGTTGGAGGATATGCCGTTTCTTCTCTGTTGGAGGTTTCACTCCTTTGTTTGTTAGGCATACCTCCTCTGCCTCTTCTTACTATATCCAGTCGCTGTTTTGATGCTACTCGTTGTCTTGTTTCCAACAAGCTTGAGTTTGCTCAATTCGGAGCTCATTTGTAGAAGTTATGGCAGTTCTGGTTTTATTGTTTCCCTCTGTTGTCTTCTCTGCAAAATGAAGGACTCCTAGTGTTGCTAATCTGGGGCATGCGGTAGTACTGCTCTCCGGAGCGGTAGTACCGCAGGCCCTTGCGGTAGTACCGCAGTCCACCGTGGTAGTACTGCAGGTGCTCACGGTAGTACCGCTCTGTGGGAGCGGTAGTACCGCGGCCTCGTGCCAGCGCAGCTACTCGAGCGGTAGTAGGGCGGATGTAATTTTAGATCCGTGCCCTCACGCGGTAGTACCGTGCCGTGGCGCGTAGTACCATGGGCTCGCCAGGCTTAGCAAAGATGAGCGGAAGTAGGGCGGATGTAATTTTACATCCGCGCCCTACGTGGTAGTACCGCTCTTCGTGTCCGTAGTACCGCGCCGGATTTTTGCGCAGTCCTCCTCGGCGGAAGTAGGTACGAAGTAATTTTTACTCGTGCTTTCTCTGCGGCTAGTGTTGCCTGCCTTACGGTAGTGCCGTAGGGGCGCGCGGTAGTACCACTCCGGCGGTTCTACCGTTCGTTGCCCTGTGCAACAGGCCTTCATCTGGCCAGTGCTGCACTTGCGTTAGTACCGCAACTTGCAGCGGTAGTACCGCGGCCGACCGCGGTAGTACCGCAGCTCCGTGCGGTAGTACCGCGTCGTGCGGGCTGAGTGAGGGGATAACAGTTGGTTTTTCTCCCCACCTATAAAAGGGGGTCTTCTTCCCCCTTGATATCTAATCCTTTTTGAGCTCGCGTTCTTCCCCCATTGTTGACCTTCTTCGAGCTTGCTATCTCTCATTCCCTCCAATGATTCTTGCTAGTTCTTGAGGGAAAAGAGAGAGGAGATCTAGATCCACGTTTCCACCAATCACTTTCTCCTCTTAGTGAGGGGAACCCCTTGGATCTAGATCTTGGAGTTCTTCGTGTTCTTATTTCGTTCTTCCTCTCATTTTCCTCCCTAGCATTAGTTGCTTTGGTGGGATTTGGGAGAGAAGGACTTGAGCACTCCGTGTGCCCTTTCCATTGCATTTGGTGCATCGGTTTGAGTTCTCCACGCGATACGTGGAAGTTACAAGTTGAGAAGCTTATTACTCTTGGGTGTTTGGGCACCCTAGAGCTTGTTCCTCTTGGGTGCCTTGGCGCCCTAGACGGTTGGTGGTGTTCGGAGCTCAATCATTGTGGTGTAAAGCTCCGAGCAAGCGTCGGGGTCTCCAATTAGGTTGTGGAGATCGCCCCGAGCAATTTGACGGCACCGTGACCGCCCCAAGGGTTGCCAAAGTGTACGGGTTCGGTGACCGCCCCAAGGGTTGCCATTTGTCCAGGTTCGGTGACCGCCCTCAAGGGTCCCTTAGTGGAATCACGGCATCTTGCATTGTGCGAGGGCGTGAGGAGATTACGGTGGCCCTAGTGGCTTCTTGGGGAGCATTGTGCCTCCACACCGCTCCAAACGGAGATTAGCATCCGCAAGGGTGTGAACTTTGGGATACATCATCATCTCCGCGTGCCTCGGTTATCTCTTATCCGAGCCCTTTACTTATGCACTTTACTTTGTGATAGCCATATTGTTTCTTGTCATATATCTTGCTATCACCTAAGTAGTTTTTCTTGCTTAGCATAAGTTGTTGGTGCACATAGGTGAGCCTAGTTGTTGTAGGTTTTGTGCTTGACAAATTAACCGCTAGGTTTATTCCGCATTTGTTCAAGCCTCAACCGTAATTATTTTAAAGCGCCTATTCACCCCCCCTCTAGGCGACATCCATGATCTTTCACCTGTTTCCTTGCTCCTACCACAAGTTTGAACATATCCCCACGGTGTTTTCCTGCTGTGATGCATGTGGATGCGATAACGGAGACGAATGTATGCCAGTTTGTAGTTGATCAATTAAAATTGGCATTCGCGGGAGCAGGTGATAAAAACGCAGTCTGCTGTTGCGTCATGCATTTAGTTGTAAGTCTATCTTGCTCTTTGTCCTTTTTTCCATAGTTTTTCATCTTCCTGCTCTTGTTGTTCATCTACTCATTCTTTCCGTTTTGTGTTTGATTTGCCTCATGTAGCTGTTATATCTGGACTCATTGGGTGTGGACGAACCGATCGCAAGCACGGTTCCAAGAGTGTCGGTTTGGGATTCTGATCTTATTTCCAAGGTCATTAAGAAGGACAAAAAGGGCCGGGGGGAGTTTGGCAAGTTGCGGGTAAGTTTCCTCTTATGTTTGTGAAGCACACGATCATTCAGTCACTTTAGTTTTCTTTCAATTTTGTAAGGAGGTCATATAGAAGTCAGGCAACTTGCCAAGCAATTATCAGGCAACACACTATCATTAACTAGGCAACCACATTTTTTTCCTAAGCAACTCACCAGATGTGTGTTATCCCTAGGCAAAACATGTGTTGTTATTTTGTTAAACCAATCATAGGCAATACAGACTTATACTTTCAGGCAACCATACATTTAATGCTTGGCAACTCACAAATAGCTTGAATAGAGATAGTTGCATACTCACCAGGGTTCTTTCCCTTTTTTTGGCCTTTTCTTTTTGTTTGCATTTTTCTCACACTTCAAATTATAGCTGAAGACCGAGTTCGCTCACTTTGCCGATGAAAGCTTATTTGGCAGTCTTGATCACGTCACAAAGTTCGTGGCAGCAAGGCTCCCCAACTCATACGACTCAAATGTGAGCTGCCTTATACATTCCTCTTTTTGCTTGCCCTTTTTGTACCTGTTCTAATATACGTGATCCCAATGTCCTCTCTCTATCTCTTCTGGTGTGCGCAGAAACAAAAGAAGCTTGTCGGGATGGTGCATGAAATATGTTCTGAAATATCACACTCAATGGGCAAGCTTGTACAGGGAATTGGGAAACTTTATGACGATGGCGGCACAACTAGTGTGCCAGCAGCTGACAATGTTGCTCGTCCAAGCAGTTCACATTCAAGGGAAAGGCGCGACGCCGGTGGAAATGACCCCCACACACTTCCCAGTGATGAAGAATCTTACCAGTCAGGGAGTGACACAGACGATGGCCAAGAAGACGAGAGTGAAGAATCAGACGGTGCTGAAGGTGACTCTGACAGCGATGATGATGATGGTGATGGGAACATGCATGGAGAGACCAACAGTGGCGGCGACGATGCCCAGGACCAGGAGGATGAGGAAGAAGAAACACGACGGGTGGAAGCAGAGGTAGATGTTGGAGACCTTGAGACGGAAGATGAGAAGGAGGATGAAGACGGGGAAGAAGAAGAAGATGAGGAGGATGACGTGAACAAAAATGAGGAGGACAAGGAGGGCGACGATGGCAGCGATGGTGGTGGCAGGAATGGGGGGTCTGGTGACCAGACCACTGGCAGGGGTCATAGTGGTGGCACTAATGAAGATCAGGCCAAGGATGGGAGTCATGAGCCAGCTGAAAACGACTCCGAAAGCGAAGAGGGTGCATCCATGCAGTATTGGATTAAGAGGAAACAAAACAGTCAAGAGATTGAAAGCCCAGAACCATTTTCGTGAAGGAAATATGCCCTAGAGGCAATAATAAAGTTATTATTTATTTCCTTATATCATGATAAATGTTTATTATTCATGCTAGAATTGTATTAACCGGAAACATAATACATGTGTGAATACATAGACAAACAGAGTGTCACTAGTATGCCTCTACTTGACTAGCTCGTTAATAGAAGATGGTTATGTTTCCTAACCATAGACATGAGTTGTCATTTGATTAACGGGATCACATCATTAGGAGAATGATCTGATTGACTTGACCCATTCCGTTAGCCTAGCACTTGATCGTTTAGTATGTTGCTATTGCTTTCTTCATGACTTATACATGTTCCTGTAACTATGAGATTATGCAACTCCCATTTACCGGAGGAACACTTTGGTGCTACCAAACGTCACAACGAATCGGGTGATTATAAAGGAGTACTACAGGTGTCTCCAAAGGTACATGTTGGGTTGGCGATTTGAGATTAGGTTTTGTCACTCCGATTGTCGGAGAGGTATCTCCGGCCCTCTCGGTAATGCACATCACTATAAGCCTTGCAAGCAATGTAGCTAATGAGTTAGTTACGGAATGATGCATTACGTAACGAGTAAAGAGACTTGCCAAGAACGAGATTGAACTAGGTATTGATACCGACGATCAAATCTCGGGCAAGTAACATACCGATGACAAAGGGAACAACGTATGTTGTTATGCGGTTTGACCGATAAAGATCTTCGTAGAATATGTAGGAGCCAATATGGGCATCCAGGTCCCGCTATTGGTTATTGACCGAGAATAGTTCTAGGTCATGTCTACATAGTTCTCGAACCCGTAGGGTCCGCACGCTTAAGGTTTCGATGATGCGGTTATATTATGAGTTTATGAGTTTTGATGTACCGAAGGAGTTCGGAGTCCCGGATGAGATCGGGGACATGACGAGGAGTCTCGAAATGGTCGAGACGTAAAGATCGATATATTGGACGACTATATTCGAGTTCGGAAAGGTTCGAATGATTCGGTATTTTGAGTACCGGAGAGTTACGGAATTCGCCGGGAGAAGTATTGGGCCTTATTGGGCCCTGCGGGAAAGAGAGAGGGCTGCCTAGGGCAGGCCGCACGCCCAAGGCCTAGTCCGAATTGGACTAGGGGGGGCCGCACCTTCCTCCCTTCCCTTCCTACTCTCCTACTCCTACTAGGAAAGGAGGAGTCCTACTCCCGGTGGGAGTAGGACTCCCCCTGTCGCGCCTCCTAGGCCGCCACCTCCTCCCTTGCTCCTTTATATACGGGGCAGGGGGCACCCCATGACACACAAGTTGATCTACGGATCGTTCCTTAGCCGCAGCGGTGCCCCTCCACCATATTCCACTCGGTCATATCTCGCGGAGCTTAGGCCAAGCCCGCGCCGGTGGAGCATCATCATCGCCACCACGCCGTCGGGTTGTGGAACTCATCCCCGACGCTTTGCTGGATCGGAGCCGGGATCGCCATCGAGCTGAACGTGTGCTGAACTCGGAGGTGCCGACGCTCGGTACTTGGATCGGTCGGATCGTGAAGACGTCGACTACATCAACCGCGTTGTCATAACGCTCCGCCACGGTCTCACGAGGGTACGTGGACATACACTCTCCCTCTCGTTGCTATGCCATCACCATGATCTTGCATGTGCGTAGGAATTTTTTGAAATTACTACGTTCCCCAACAAATGGCATCCGAGCCTGGTTTTATGCGTTGATGTCATATGCACGAGTAGAACACAAGTGAGTTGTGGGCGATATAAGTCATACCGCTTACCAGCATGTCATACTTTGGTTCAGCGGTATTGTGAGATGAAGCGGCCGGACCGACATTACGCAGACGCTTACGCGAGACTGGTTTCACCGCTTCGAGCACTAGTTGCTTAAAGGTGACCGGCGGTGTCTGTCTCTCTCACTTTAGTTGAACTGAGTGTGGCTACGCCCGGTCCTTGCGAAGGTTAAAACAACACCAACTTGACAAACTATCGTTGTGGTTTTGATGCGAGGTAAGAACGGTTCTTGCTCAGCCCGTAGCAGCCACGTAAAACTTGCAACAACAAAGTAGAGGACGCCTAACTTGTTTTTGCAGGGCATGTTGTGATGTGATGTGGTCAAGACATGATGCTATATTTTATTGTATGAGATGATCATGTTTTGTAACCGAGTTATCGGCAATCGGCAGGAGCCATATGGTTGTCGCTTATTGTATGAAATGCAACGCCATGTAATTGCTTTACTTTATCACTAAGCAGTAGCGATAGTCGAGAAGCAATAGTTGGCGAGACGACAACGATGCTACGATGGAGATCAAGGTGTCGCGCCGGTGGCGATGGTGATCATGACGGTGCTTGGCGATGGAGATCACAAGCACAAGATGATGATGACCATATCATATCACTTATATTGATTGCATGTGATGTTTATCCTTTATGCATCTTATCTTGCTTTGATTGACGGTAGCATTATAAGATGATCTCTCACTAAAATTATCAAGAAGTGTTCTCCTCGAGTATGCACCGTTGCCAAAGTTCGTAGTACCCGGACACCACGTGATGATCGGTGTGATAAGTTCTACGTCCATCTACAACGGTGCAAAACAGTTGCACACGCGAATACTCAGGTTAAACTTGACGAGCCTTGCATATAACAGATATGGCCTCGGAACACGGAGACCGAAAGGTCGAACGTGAATCATATAGTAGATATGATCAACATAGTGATGTTCACCATTGAAACTACTCCATCTCACGTGATGATCGGACATGGTTTAGTTGATTTGGATCACGTAATCACTTAGATGACTAGAGAGATGTCTATCTAAGTGGGAGTTCTTAAGTAATATGATTAATTGAACTTTAAATTTATCATGAACTTAGTCCTGGTAGTATTTTGCAAATTATGTTGTAGATCAATAGCTCGCGTTGTTGCTTCATATGTTTGTTTTGATATGTTCCTAGAGAAAATTGTGTTGAAAGATGTTAGTAGCAATGATGCGGATTGGATCCGTGATCTAAGGTTTATCCTCATTGCTGCACAGAAGAATTATGTCCTTGATGCACCGCTAGGTGACGGACCTATTGCAGGAGCGGATGCGCACGTTATGAACGTTTGGCTAGCTCAATATGATGACTACTTGATAGTTTAGTGCACCATGCTTAACGGCTTAGAATCGGGACTTCAAAGATGTTTTGAACGTCATGGACCATATGAGATGTTCCAGAGTTGAAGTTAATATTTCAAGCAAATACCCGAGTTGAGAGATATGAAGTCTCCAACAAGTTCTATAGCTAAAAGATGGAGGAGAATCGCTCAACTAGTGAGCATGTGCTCAGATTGTCCAGGTACTTCAATCGCTTGAATCAAGTGGGAGTTAATCTTCCGGATAAGATAGTGATTGATGAATTTTCTAGTCACCATCACTAAGTTACTAGAACTTCGTGATGAACTATAGTATGCAAGGGATAACGAAAACGATTCCCGAGCTCTTCATGATGTTGAAATCGACGAAGGTAGAAATCAAGAAAAGAGCATCAAGTGTTGATGATTGACAAGACCACTAGTCTCAAGGAAAAGGGCAAAGGGAAGAAGGGAACTTCAAAAGAACGGCAAGCAAGTTGCTGCTCGAGTGAAGAAGCCCAAGTCTAGACCTAAACACGAGACCGAGTACTTTTGCTGCAATGGAACTGGTCCTTGGAAGCGAACTACCCCTGAATATTTGGTGGATAAGAAGGATGGCAAAGTGAACAAAGGTTATATTTGATATACAGGTTATTGATGTGTGCCTTACTAGTGTTTATAGTAGCCCTGAGTATTTGATACTGTTCGGTTGCTAAGATTAGTAACTCAAACAGGAGTTACAAAATAAACAGAGACTAGTTGAAGGGAAGTGACGATGAGTGTTGGAAGTAGTTCCAAGATTGATATGATCATCATCGCACACTCCCTATACTTTCGGGATTAGTGTGGAACCTAAATAAGTGTTATTTGGTGTTGAGCATAAATATGATTTGATCATGTTTATTGCAATACGGTTATTCATTTAAGTAAGAGAATAAATTGTTGTTCTGCTTACATGAATAAAACCTTATATGGTTACACACCCAATGAAAATGGTTCATTGGATCTCGATCATAGTGATACACATATTCATAATATTGAAACCAAAAGATGCAAAGTTAATAATGATAGTGCAACTTATTTGTGGTAATTGCCGTTTAGGTCATATTGGTGTAAAGCGCATGAAGAAAACTCCATCGATGGACTTTTGGAATCACTTGATTATGAATCATTTGATGCTTGCGAACCGTGCCTTTTGGGCAAGATGACTAAAACTCCGTTCTCGGAACAATGGAACAAGCTCTTGACTTGTTGGAAATAACACATATATACCGATGTATGCGATCCAATGAGTGTTGATGCTCGTGGCAAGTATCGTTATTTTCTCGACCTTCACAAGATGATTTGAGTAGATATGGGTATATCTACTTGATGAAACATAAGTCTGAAATAGTTGAAAAGTTCAAAGAATTTCAGAGTGAAGTGGAAAATCATCGCAACAAGAAAATAAAGTTTCTGCGATCTGATCGTGGAGATGAATATTTGAGTTACGAGTTTGGTCTTAAATGAAAACAATGTGGAATAGTCTCACAGCTCACGCCACCTGGAACACCACAACGTTATGGTGTGTCCGAACGTCGTAACCGTACTTTATTTTGATATGGTGCGATCTATGATGTTTCTTACCGATTTACCACTATCGTTTTGGGGTTATGCATTAGAGACAGCTGCATTCACGTTTAATAGGGCACCATCTAAATCCGTTGAGATGACACCGTATGAACTATGGTTTAGCTGTAAACCTAAGCTGTCGTTTCTTAAAGTTTGGAGTTGTGATGCTTATGTGAAAAGTTTTCACCGATAAGCTCGAACCCAAATCGAGAAATGCGTCTTCATAGAATACCCAAAGGTAACTATTGGGTACACCTTCTATCACAGATCCAAGGCAAGTTATTCATTGTTAAGATGGATCCTTTCTAGAGAAGAAGTTTCTCTCGAAAGAAGTGAGTGGGAGGAAAGTAGAACTAGATGAGGTAATTGTACCTTCTCCCTTATTGGAAAGTAGTTCATCACAGAATCAGTTCCAAGTGATTCCTACACCAATTAGTGAGGAAGTTAATGATGATGATCATGAAACTTCAGATCAAGTTGCTACCAAACCTCGAGGTCTTCCAGAGTAAGATCCGCACCGGTGTGGTACGGTAATCTTATTCTAGAAGTCATGTTACTAGACCATGATGAATCTACGAACTATGAGGAAGCGATGATGAGCCCAGATTCGCGAAATGGTTTGAGACCATGAAATCTGAGATGGGATCCATATATGAGAACAAAGTGTGGACTTTGATGGAGTTGCTCGATGATCGGCAAGCCATATTATATAAATGGATCTTCAAGAGGAAGGCAGATCTTGATAGTAGTATTACTATCTACAAAGCTCGACTTGTCGCAGAAAGGTTTTCGACAAGTTCAAGGTGTTGACTACAATGAGATTTACTCAACTGTAGCGATGCTTATGTCTGTCCGAATCATGTTAGCAATTGCCACATTTTATGAAATCGGCAAATGAATGTCAAAACTGCATTCCTTAATGGTTTTCTTAAAGAAGAGTTGTATATGATGCAACCAGAAGGTTTTGTCAATCCTAAAGGTGCTAACAAAATGTGTAAGCTCCAATGATCCATCTATGGACTGGTGCAAGCATCTCGAGTTGGAATACACACTTTGATAAGTTGATCAAAGCGTATAGTTTTATACAGACTTGCGGTGAAGCCTGTATTTACAAGAAAGTGAGTGGGAGCACGACAACATTTCTGATAAGTATATGTGAATGACATATATTGTTGATCGGAAATGATGTAGAATTATTCTGCAAAGCATAAAGGAGTATTTGAAAAGAGTTTTTCAAAGAAGGACCTCGGTGAAGCTGCTTACATATTGAGCATCAAGATCTATAGAGATAGATCAAGACGCTTGATAAGTTTTTCAATGAAGACATACCTTGACAAGATTTTGAAGTAGTTCAAAATGGAACAGTCAAAGAAAGAGTTCTTGCCTGTGTTACAAGGTGTGAGATTGAGTAAGACTCAAAACCCGACCACGGCAGAAGATAGAAAGAGAATGAAAGTCATTCCCTATTCATCAGCCATAGGTTCTATAAAGTATGTCATGCTGTGTACCAGATCTATTGCATACCCTACCACTAAGCTTGGCAAGGAGTGCAATAGTGATCTAGGAGTAGATCAATGGACAGCGGTCAAAATTATCCTTAGTAGAATAAGGATATGTTTCTCGATTATGGAAGTGAAAAAGGTTCGCCGTAAAAGGTTACGTCGATGCAAGTTTTAACACTAATCTAGATGACTCGAGTCTCAATCTGGATACATATTGAAAGTGGGAGCAATTAGCTAGAGTAGCTCCGCAAGAGCATTGTAGACATAGAAATTTGCAATATACTTACGGCTCTGAATGTGACAGACCGTTGACTAAAATTATCTCACAAGCAAAACATGATCACACCTTAGTACTCTTTGGGTGTTAATCACATAGCGATGTGAACTAGATTACTGACTCTAGTAAACCCTTTGGGTGTTGGTCACATGTCGATGTGAACTATGGGTGTTAACCACATATAGATGTGAACTATTGATGTTAAATCACATGGCGATGTGAACTAGATTATTGACTCTAGTGCAAGTGGGAGATGAAGGAAATATGCCCTAGAGGCAATAATAAAGTTATTATTTATTTCCTTATATCATGATAAATGTTTATTATTCATGCTAGAATTGTATTAACCGGAAACATAATACATGTGTGAATACATAGACAAACAGAGTGTCACTAGTATGCCTCTACTTGACTAGCTCGTTAATCGAAGATGGTTATGTTTCCTAACCATAGACATGAGTTGTCATTTGATTAACGGGATCACATCATTAGGAGAATGATCTGATTGACTTGACCCATTCCGTTAGCCTAGCACTTGATCGCTTAGTATGTTGCTATTGCTTTCTTCATGACTTATACATGTTCCTCGTAACTATGAGATTATGCAACTCCCATTTACCGGAGGAACACTTTGGTGCTACCAAACGTCACAACGAATCGGGTGATTATAAAGGAGTACTACAGGTGTCTCCAAAGGTACATGTTGGGTTGGCGATTTTGAGATTAGGTTTTGTCCTCCGATTGTCGGAGAGGTATCTCCGGGCCCTCTCGGTAATGCACATCACTATAAGCCTTGCAAGCAATGTAGCTAATGAGTTAGTTACGGAATGATGCATTACGTAACGAGTAAAGAGACTTGCCAGTAACGAGATTGAACTAGGTATTGGATACCGACGAGCAAATCTCGGGCAAGTAACATACCGATGACAAAGGGAACAACGTATGTTGTTATGCGGTTTGACCGATAAAGATCTTCGTAGAATATGTAGGAGCCAATATGGGCATCCAGGTCCCGCTATTGGTTATTGACCGAGAATAGTTCTAGGTCATGTCTACATAGTTCTCGAACCCGTAGGGTCCGCACGCTTAAGGTTTCGATGATGGTTATATTATGAGTTTATGAGTTTTGATGTACCGAAGGAGTTCGAGTCCCGGATGAGATCAGGGACATGACGAGGAGTCTCGAAATGGTCGAGACGTAAAGATCGATATATTGGACGACTATATTCGAGTTCGGAAAGGTTCGAATGATTCGGTATTTTTGAGTACCGGAGAGTTACGGAATTCGCCGGGAGAAGTATTGGGCCTTATTGGGCCCTCAAGGGAAAGAGAGAGGGCTGCCTAGGGCAGGCCGCACGCCCCAAGGCCTAGTCCGAATTGGACTAGGGGAGGGCCGCACCCTTCCTCCCTTCCCTTCCTACTCTCCTACTCCTACTAGGAAAGGAGGAGTCCTACTCCCGGTGGGAGTAGGACTCCCCCCTTGGTGCGCCCCCTCCTAGGCCGGCCACCTCCTCCCTTGCTCCTTTATATACGGGGGTAGGGGGGCACCCCATGACACACAAGTTGATCTACGGATCGTTCCTTAGCCGTGTGCGGTGCCCCCTCCACCATATTCCACTTGGTCATATCTCGCGGAGCTTAGGCGAAGCCTGCGCCGATGGAGCATCATCATCGCTACCACGCCGTCGCGGTTGACGGAACTCATCCCCGACGCTTTGCTGGATCGGAGCCCGGGATCGTCATCGAGCTGAGCGTGTGCTGAACTCGGAGGTGCCGTGCGTTCGGTACTTGGATCGGTCGGATCGTGAAGACGCACGACTACATCAACGCGTTGTCATAACGCTTCCGCCACGGTCTCACGAGGGTACGTGGACATACACTCTCCCTTCTCGTTGCTATGCCATCACCATGATCTTGCGCGTGCGTAGGAATTTTTTTGAAATTACTACGTTCCCCAACATTTCGTTGTTGGATCTTGTCAAGCTAGATGTCAGAAAGGAGGGCACCCCTCCCGACATCCCGATGCTGGAAGTCGCCTATGTGTCAGATTGTTTACCTGTTGGTTGGGAAATGAAACAGATTCTTAAAGAGCTGATTGACAGTCTGGAATTTAAGAAAACATTTGAATTCAGACTGGAAGATATCTGCCCCCGGAAGACACGAATCGAACTGATGCAACAAGTTTGTGGTTTAAGTCACATGGCCACGATGGCGGACTGTGCATCAAGTCATTTAGCAATGAAGAAAAGGCCGTCCACCAAAGCCACCGAAGAAGCAAAGGAAGGTGACCTTCATAGATCAACCAACCGTTGTAACATGTGATGTTTTGGATCAGCTGGGAGCTGAGTACATGAGTAGGAATGAAGCAAGAGGTCAAAGCATGCAAATGTCAGGAACCAGGCAGGTGGGTATAACTCAGAAGGCAACTACAGTAGAGAATCAGGCACCCACCTTTGAAATACAAGCAACCATGACCAACAGCAAGACAACCCCTGGGTTTGATCATTCAAGCAAACCAAGCATGCCAAGGGAGGACCCAGTTGCTCATTCAAGAAACTCAGTACCAGATGCAAGGAAATTGTCCGTTGATGCAAAGGAATCATATGTAAAGCAGTTGCAGGCAAGTACCAGTGCAGACTGGGCAATGCAGAACAAGAGTAGTGCAACTCATTGCCATATACAGGCAAGTCTGCCCGGGAAGTCAGCTGGCCCACTTGTTACAGCAAACGGGGTTCAAAACAAACCTTATGATGGAGGAAAGGAACACTTAAGGGAAATTCACACACATACAGTGGAGCAAACTACAAATGAAACACTCCTTCCAGTTTTGGCAAGTAAGGGCAATAATGAGGCCAGTGAGGGGCACATTCAACCAAAGGCTACATTGAAACAACCTGCCTCTGCCCCAATTACTATTTTGAAGAAGACACCAAGCACTAAGCATCACCCAGCAATGGTACACAAGAGGGAAACACTTGGGGATCTCAATGGTTGTGGCCAACAAAAACAAGATGCCATCGAGAAGAAGGAAAAGAGTATTACAAGAACAACAGTAAACAAGGAAAACCAGCCACCAGAAATGCCTAGGGTAGAATTGAGTGAAGCAGCAAAAATCGATGATATCCATACAAAGTGCATTGTTACAAGCAGCAAGTTGGATCAAGGTCAGCTGGGCAGTACCATAGGCATGGGGGATAGCAAATCTGGATGCCAACAACCAGAAATACCAGTTGCACACCAAGATCATGATGCACCTGATCAAACACTTGCTCAAAGGCCGCAAAGCTCGTGGGATGAATATTGCCCTGCACCTCCTTTCAGTATAGGGCTTGATGAAATTTTTGGATCAAGCATGGTTGAAGAATTGGCAAGGCCTGCAGGGATGTTTGACGACTGTTGCCAACCAAATGGTTATGAGTTGGGGTCTGTTGATATTTCGGGAACAAGCATCGACGAAGGTGTGTTGGAAGTTGAACTGTCAAAGCAAATCATCGGGGCAAGCAGTGGCAATGTTGACATGTGTCCTGAAGCAAAGGGGAAAACACCCGTGGTCATTGAAATCCCTGATGAAGGTGTGTTGGAAGTTCAACTGTCACAACAAATCAACAGTGCAAGCAGAAGCATTGTTGACATGTACCCGGAAGCAAAGGAAAAAACATCCATGGTCATCGAAATCCTGATGATGATTTGCTTTGGGACTTAGAAGAAATTGACTTAGCGTGTGAAGAAGCAGAGAAAAGGGCTCAAGGCAGAAGGACACAGTATAGCATGGAGAACTTATCACCTATCAACTTCCAAACGCCAGAGAAAACATGTGGGAAGGATGGAGAAGTTGGTTCCAGTAGCAGCTCAGGAGAAATCACGAACAAATTTGAGAGACGCATCATCAAGCCACCAGCATGCAAGAGGTCACCTTTTGTGGATTACAACGAGAATAGGCTTTCTCATCGCACCCCAAAGAGAAAGCAGTCTGTATCTGCAGTCCTTCTACACGCAAGATTGAGTGAGGAGGAGTCTGGACTTGAAGACATGAGGTACAGTGCTATCACTGCCTGTCTTACACTCACTATCCCTTTTTATTTTACGGGAAGGCAAGCAAAACAAATATATGTTGCAGGCAAACACCAACCAAAATCCTAGGCAAGTGATGTGTAAACTGTAGGCAAGTGATGTGATAACTGTAGGCAACTTTTATGCACACCATATATGAATGAAACATAGGAAGGTAAAAGGGATAGTGAAATCACAATTCTTATGTAGTTTTTGTTCTTTACTACACCTAATTACCCATACTCTGTATGACTTATATGAGTTGCTTTTTTTCATGCAGCCCTACTATTGTTGATTACGACGATTACCATGTTTCACTCAGAGAACTCGCTGGCTCAATGAATAAGACCGGTCATGTCAAGTCACACGTGTTCGAACTAATTATCAACACTATAATGCGGGACTTGCCTGCAAATTCCAAGAAGATAATCATGCCCGTCAGATTTTCGGTACATAACCTCTTTCTCTTCTTTACTTTTTGCTCTTAAGCAGTTTGAGCAGCATTTTTCCACTTAAACCAACTTTTTTTCATTATAAATTGCTATAACCCTTTCTTTTTTTTTGCATTTTGTAAGAATTTCTAGAAGTAAACAAAAATTGCTATAACCCTTTTCTTTTGTAAGAATTGCTATAACCCCTTTCTTATTATATTTACATACACCAGCCAATTTTCTTAGGATATCCAAAAACCCCTCAAATTGAAAAAATTGACTCCCTCCCATTTTTTGCTAGACTTTTACTAACAAGTTGCCCACAACACCAACAAGCTCAACAAAAACTGGTCGGTAGCTCCATTTTGCTAGAACCTTAACAAACAAGTTGCCCTCTTACGATGTGCATTTGCATTTTTGTTTTATTTTTATTCTTCATAATTATGGCAGATAAGGCTGCAGCAAATGATTTGGAACACTTAAGAGATAAATGCCAGATTCAACAAATCAAATCATTTGGATCGGAAGGATATGGTCAGTACCAAGTATAATGTTGTTGTCTTGTTTACATTTGGCATATATATAGCAAAATGTTTCCTGAATTGCTTTTTTTTCTTTGATCACACACTCGTCATGCAGATCATGTTCCCTATTCTAAAGAATTTAGACAGAGCAAATCTTGTATCAGCGAACCACTACTGGCTTTTCAATGTCAATATTAGGGACCGCAGGTTTGAGGTGTTCGATTCATGGAGGAGCCTGGCACAGAGCAAAACTCTTGACGACAACGCTAGATTGATTGCTGCAACAGTGCGTTCATTGTGGGACCAGCACTACCATGAATCACGCGTAAGCTTGGATGATTTTCGCTTGAAGGAAATTGATGTTCCAAAACAAGATAATGAGTGAGTTCCTTTCATCGTTGTACTGTCTCCATCACAGAAACATGACTTCTTCGTGCTTCTATATATGCTTTTTCATAAAATGGTCAGAAGTTTACACCCATGTTTTCTATATGTTTTTTGCAAGTTATGATTGCGGCATTTTCACTTCGACAATAGCGAGTGTGTGGGAAGCGAGGAACTTGCCAAACTTCGGTCCGAAAGACATCCCCAACATCATGAAGAACATCATGAGTTCTTTAATTAACACAGTTGCCAACAAAGCACCATGGCAGGCTATTTTGAAGCTTTGACTTGGTAGAGGTTTGTCACACAGCAGTATATATTTCTTTAGCATTAATAAGATAGTTTGTAGTACCTTTTTTTAAAAAATTACACTGTCAAGTTATTGTCCAACTTATTGTCTTGAAAAAAGAAGGAATCAAAGACCCAAACACCAAGACAGGAATTAGTACAAAGGTCACAAAAATTAAATATTACATCTCATACGACACAAGAGTTGCCTGACATCCAAGCTTGAATTGTCTAACACCCATATATGAGTGTCCTACCATAGGGTGGGGGGGGGGTTGGGTGTGGTGGGGGATATGATCTATGGTAATTGCAGAAGAAGACATGAATCTAGTTCTTGATTTAGGAAGAGTTTGCCCCAAACTCCAAGACAGGAATCTAGTTGTTGTCATCTGTTTTTTCCTTCTTCAAACCAAACGACCAGGGCAATTTGTTGCATTGTGTTCAGATGAATTGCAGAAGGAGCATTTGTTCTTCCTCTTCGGATGCAACTCCAGTGCTGACTGCAACCGTTTACTTTTTGCACGACCTTTAGTTGTTGATTTAGGTGGATCCTTAGGAACCCCTGCAATTGGCGTAGACCACCCTGAGCCTGGTGTTGCTGTAGCAGCTGAATTGGCTTCCATAGGACCAGTGGTAGTTGGTGGTATGTGACCAGGGTGTGCCGCACTACGACTCTGAGGTGGTGCAGGACCAGCCATGGGCAGAGCAGTCACCTTTTGTTTTTTTCTTGGTCTTGTTGAAATGATTAAGCTCTGTACGCGCCACCCTCATGTGCTTCCTCAAAATTGCCACACCAGCATCTGACCCAGAAGCAACTCGAGCTAGACTAGCAAAATCCATTGACAAGTTCGCTTGACGGACTAGCTTCTTCGATTGCGGTGGCATCTCATCCGGCTCTGCCTCAATAGAAGGTGCAGCACCTGGTATTGCTTGCTGTGTCCACCTTCTTAGTATGTATTGGGCAGGAATTGCATCGACACCAATGTGTGTAAAATTTTTCAAAATATGGCAACACAACATTCCATCTTTGGTCATCTTGCAACAGTCACATTTGTAGTCACCAGCTTCGACTTCTGCTATCACATAATAGCTTATAGAACCATAATCAGCAACATTCTGCGTGGTTGGAGGGTTTGGAGAGTCAGACACGAACTCATGGATATTGTTCAGTGGGGGTGCCTTTTGCGTAGAAGGTTGTGTGCAGTACATGGGCTCAATGTTGTCCACTCCAACATTGGCTAGCAAGTCCCAATTAAGGTCATCTGGCAATTCGTTAAGGTCAATCATCTCCTGCATAATTGGCAAATAACAAACACACAAGTTAGAAGATGGAATCAACTACTGACGAAATAAGTAGGAATAATACATCAACTTCAGGCAACAAAATCAAGTGTCTAGGCAGCAACTGAGTGCATTGCAATGTCTAGGCAGCAATGTCTTATTTCATATTTTGCATGCACCAATCAATAGAACAGAATCAGAGATGACAAATAAACGTTTTTATTTTTTTTCAGGTGGAGAAATCAGGGTCAGGGGGAAAGAGGTGCAGATGAATGTTGAGTGGGAGTATTATCAGAAGAACATAAGATGACAATCCCAGTGAATCTCTAGTTTGCAAATGTATTGGAAAGTGTTGATATATTTGTAGTAGTATAACTACTAAATGACTTGTTTTGTGATTTTGTTCCTCAAATTATGACCAGTTCTGCTTTTTTAATTGGGGTTCTTCACCCCATGTGTTTCAATGTCATGAGCAACCGTGCCATGGTTTTCGCCTCGTTTTTTTTCCACTTCTTACACACTTGCAGGCTAATAGGGGTCATGAGCTGGAGCAGCAAAAGGTGGCACCAACCACAAGCTCAAGGTACTGTTATCACAATCTTTGAACATAGCATTTTTCCATCATAGTTGGGCAGCACAAGCACAAGCACAAGGGCACTAACAACAAACACTTTTCTCACCATGCACATTACTTTTGCCTAAGCACATGCATACTTGCCATGAGTAATGTGGCAACAGGTGGCATGCCTGGACAGTCCTGATCTTGCTCATACTGACACATTTTCTATAGTTGCTTGCATTGTTGGCAATAGTTGCCTACTCACCTGACACACAATTGCTTGAAACAAAGATGCTAGTAAGAACATGAACCTAGTTGCTTGCATTTTTAACAACAATTGCCCACCAACCTGACATGCTGCCCCCATGTTATTTTTTTGCTTGAAACAGAAACGCTAGTCCGAATATTTTTTCCTAGTTGCTTACATTTTAAACAACAATTGCCTACCATTGATGCATACTCTTGCTCAAAAAATCCTAAGAAATACATCTACCACATCTACTTTGCCTTCAAGAATTAGACAACTATTCTGGTTTTTGCACTTTCTGTGTTTGTTGCCTACAATGTACACCAGATTTATTTGCCCTAAATATGTTGAACTTGTTTGCTCGTGCTTTGCAATACATTTGCCTACTCATCACAGATCTTGTTGCTTACTTTTTTATCCTCTTTCTCCTTCTCTACAGAAGAACAACAGAGCACAGAGAAGAATCATCTTGGACATATGGTAGGGGTAGGGGAGTGGCAGGGGGTTGGGGGTGGAGGTTGTGGGAGATCCACCATGAAGAAAGAACAGGGAGAAGGGTAAAAAACGCACCTCTATTCACAGAAAACAGTTGATCTTTCAGTTGATCTTTTTCGAAGCTCTAGTGTTTCAGATCCATGGCGATGTGTAGGCAGGAGGTTTCCTTGGGGTAGAAGAAGGGGAGATTTGGGGGAGAAGGTGGAGAGAATGGTTCCTTGGGAGAGAAGGATGGGGCAGAGAGGAGGGGAACCACGTGATTGCGAGGGAGGGGCAGGTTGGAGGAGAGATGGTGGCCACCAGTCTCGTCCTCCCATCGCGGCGTGGGATCGCGCGTATACATTGGGGGGACCAGGAGTTTTCTTTTTTGCTGGGGGGGACCAGAACTTTCCAAATCTGGCAGGTTGCCAGGGATCCTTACCCAGCACTCAGTTGCTGCCTAGACGCGTCCAATATTTAAATGGTTATACGGACGCATCACTGTGGATCACTAATGCCATGTGATGCACACCGCTGCACAAAAAAAGGTGGACCATATATCTTACAAAATGTAAAACAAAACTGGACTATATATTAGCAAGAAAGAGAAACATAACGTGGGCTAAGACTAATACTCCCTCCCGTCCTTTTTAGATCGCATATAAGATTTGTCTGAAGTCAAACCTCGTGAACTTTGACCAAGTTTATAGAAAAAAAATACCAACATTCAGAATGCGAAATCAACAACATTAGATGCGTCATGACTTTAGTTTTCATATTGTATAAACTTAGCATTGTAGATGTTAATATTTTTTCACATAAATATGGTCAAACTTTATGAAGTTTGACTTCAGACAATTCTTATATGCATAGTAAAAAGGACCGGAGGGAGTATAACTTTTAGAAACACATATATAATTTGAACCGATAACCTAATGGTAATTTGGTAAACAGTTTTGTTCGTTCGAACATGCACCAAAATTACGTGTTAAGAAAAATCTTGCATTGACAAAAAATATTTGTGTATAGATAAATGTCACCTTGCTTTGCCCATCACATTTCTGTCACTTAGCCTTCTCTCTTCCATGGCCCCCTCTTTTCTTTGCCGACTGCTAGAAAGTGCAGCTGCACTTTCCCGTCGTTGCGAGCGCATGCTGCCTTAGCCATCCGATTGAGGAGACAGTGTGCTAACTAGCCATGTCCCTTTTCTTTTGCCTCTCTTA
The DNA here is from genome assembly GCA_021605205.1 of Aegilops longissima. Classification (NCBI taxonomy): domain Eukaryota; kingdom Viridiplantae; phylum Streptophyta; class Magnoliopsida; order Poales; family Poaceae; genus Aegilops; species Aegilops longissima. The sequence continues at coordinate 102,000,473 of CM038678.1, read as the reverse complement.
TATTATTTATAAACACACATTTAAGTTAACAATAGATTCTGCAACACGCCTCTTGTCAGGTATCACAACTTCCTCAGTCTCAGCAGCTGGTTCTCCGCCAAACATAACGACAGTCCCCTGTGTACTGAATGCCATGTCCTCACTAACATAGCAAGCTTCTCTGTCATATCCAGCAGACTGTCCTCCACTTCATGCATCTCTTTATCTTCATTCCCAAATTCCAATTTATCTAGAACCCCTTCATTTTTCTCTGTCGTCTTCCTCCATTCTGCTTCATTTTTCTCTGCCATCTTTCTCATAATTAGTTTTGTTTTTGTTTTGAGATATATGTCTAGGACAACGTCACAATTATTGCATTTCTGGTAGACAAAATCGATTCACTACAATTTGTGTTCACCTTCAGAACTTGTTGAGCAGTGATGCTCTTATTTATAGATTGGAGCAGAACTTAAAGAGATGGAGAGAAAGATGAAGAGTGTGCACAACGCGAGAGGAAGGGGTCATGGCCACAATAAAGAATAGGAGCGCCAAAAAGGTTCGATATAGATCCATACCGAGGGGCTACCGCCCCCCTCCCCCGCACCCCATAACCCCCCCCCTCTCCACCCCCACCCCGTGCGCACGCATCATAATTATGTTTCTTAGTCTCCATGAACCCCACAAACCGCAACTTACATTCATGAACACAATTGACAACAAATTTCTTCTTTTCAGGGTCATTAAGATCATATTAAAAAATCAGATAAAAAAGCGATAAACAGACAAAAAAAATCACAACACAATTATATCCTTCTACTTCCTCTACCCATACCTTTCTTACTCTCTACAGAAACTCTATGAACCCTTACTTCTACTCCTTTACTAAATCTACCAGCGCTATTCCCTCCCAAACAAGAAATAATTCTAATCAAATTGCCATCGTCGCTATCTTTGCAATCATATTCATGTTCACCGTCTTCAGGTACATCATGCAAAAGAGTACTAGAATTAGATTCTTCTACATCTATACTACTTTATGGGACATAAATAGATCAATTCTAGATTGCTCCAATTTCTGAACCACATCTACTGTGGTTTTTATCTCATTACTATTACATCCTAACTTTAGTCCCATTCTACCAGCTAAATCCACTAACCGTTTATGAGCAGAACTTATATAAAGAGATGGAGAGAAATATGAAGATTGTGCACAAACGCGAGAGGAAGGGTCATGGTTGCACCAAGGAATATGAGCGCCAAAAAGGTTCGATATTGATCCATACTGGGGGAGCCCTCCCCCGGCCCCGGCAACACCAGCGTCCCTGGCACGGGGCGTAGCCTTTATACATTATATGAATTTGGGTCACAACTTAACAACCCTCCCTACGTCGCCGTCGTTGGTAAGTGCTACTTCTTGAGCTTGCGTTGCTTTTTCCCTTGAAGAAGGAAGGGTGATGCAACAAAGTAGAGTAAGTATTTCCCTCAGTTTTGAGAACCAAGGTATCAATCCAGTAGGAGACAACGAACAAGTTACCGCATACCTGCACAAACAATCAACAACTTGCACCCAACGCGATAAAGGGGTTGTCAATCCCTTCACGGTTACTTGCAAAAGTGTGATCTGATATGAAGGAAATATGCCCTAGAGGCAATAATAAAGTTATTATTTATTCCCTTATATCATGATAAATGTTTATTATTCATGCTAGAATTGTATTAACCGGAAACATAATACATGTGTGAATACGTAGACAAACATAGTGTCACTAGTATGCCTCTACTTGACTAGCTCGTTTATCAAAGATGGTTATGTTTCCTAGCCATGGACAAAAGAGTTGTCATTTGATTAACGGGATCACATCATTAGGAGAATGATGTGATTGACTTGACCCATTCCGTTAGCCAAGCACTTGATCGTTTAGTATATTGCTATTTATTTCTTCATAACTTATACAAAGTTCCTACAACTATGAGATTATGCAACTCCCGTTTACCGGAGGAACACTTTGTGTGCTACCAAACGTCACAACGTAACTAGGTGATTATAAATGTGCTCTACAGGTGTCTCCGAAGGTACATGTTGGGTTTGCGTATTTCAAGATTAGTTTTTGTCACTCCGATTGTCGGAGAGGTATCTCTGGGCCCTCTTGGTAATACACATCACTTAAGCCTTGCAAGCATTGTAACTAATGAGTTAGTTACGGGATGATGTATTAAGGAACGAGTAAAGAGACTTGCCGGTAATGAGATTGAACTAGGTATTGGATACCGACGATCGAATCTCGGGCAAGTAACATACCGATGACAAAGGGAACAACGTATGTTGTTATGCGGTTTGACCGATAAAGATCTTCGTAGAATATGTAGGAGCCAATATGAACATCCAGGTTCCACTATTGGTTATTGACCAGAAACAGTTCTAGGTCATGTCTACATAGTTCTCGAACCCGTAGGGTCCGCATGCTTAACGTTACGATGACAGTTTTATTATGAGTTTATAAGTTTTGATGTACGAAAGGTTGTTCGGAGTCCCGGATATGATCACGGACATGACGAGGAGTCTCGAAATGGTCGAGACATAAAGATCGATATATTGGGCGACTATATTCGGACACCGAAAGTGTTCGGGTGATTTCGGAGAAAATCGGAGTCTTGGGAGGTTACAGAACCCCCGGAGGAGTATTGGGCCTTATGGGCTTTAGTGAGAGAGAGAGGGCAGCCAGGATGGGCGCGCGCCCCTCCCCTCTGGTCGAATTGGACTAGAGAGAGGGGGGCCCTCTTCCCTCTCCCCCCTTCCTTTCCCTCCTAGTAGGAGTAGGAAGAGGAGTCCTACTCCTACTAGGAGGAGGACTCCTCCTTAGCGCGCCCACAAGGGCCGGCGGCCTCCCCTTGCTCCTTTATATAAGGGGCAGGGGACACCCTAGAACACACAAGTTGATCTTCGTGATCGTTCCTTAGCCGTGTGCGGTGCCCCCCTCCATCATATTCCACCTCGGTCATATCATCGCGGATTTTAGGCGAAGCCCTGCGTCGGTAGAACATCATCATCGTCACCACACCGTCGTGCTGACAGAACTCATCCCCGACACCCTGTTGGATCGGAGTCCGGGGATCGTCATCGAGTTGAACGTGTGCAGAACACGAAGGTGCCGTACGTTTGGTGCTTGGATCGGTCGGATCGTGAAGACGTACGACTACATCAACCGCGTTGTCATAACGCTTCCGCTTTCGGTCTACGAGGGTACGTGGACACACTCTCCCTTCTCATTGCTATGCATCACCATGATCTTGTGTGTGCGTAGGAATTTTTTTGAAATTACTACGTTCCCCAACAGTGGTATCAGAGCCAGGTTTTATGCGTTGATGTTATATGCACGAGTAGAACACAAGTAAGTTGTGGGCGATACAAGCCATACTGCTTACCGGCATGTCATACTTTGGTTCGGTGGTATTGTTGGATGAAGCGGCTCGGACCGACATTACGCGTACGCTTACGCGAGACTGGTTCTACCGACGTGCTTTGCACACAGGTGGCTGGCGGGTGTCAGTTTCTCCAACTTTAGTTGAACCGAGTATGGCTACGCCCGGTCCTTGCGAAGGTTAAAACAACACTAACTTCACGAACTATCATTGTGGTTTTGATGCGTAGGTAAGAACGGTTCTTGCTCAGCTCGTAGCAGCCACGTAAAACTTGCAACAACAAAGTAGAGGACGTCTAACTTGTTTTTGCAGGGCATGTTGTGATGTGATATGGTCAAGACGTGATGCTATATTTTATTGTATGAGATGATCATGTTTTGTAATCAAGTTATCGGCAACTGGCAGGAGCCATATGGTTGTCGCTTTATTGTATGAAATGCAAACGCCCTGTAATTGCTTTACTTTATCACTAAGCGGTAGTGATAGTCGTAGAAGCAATAGTTGGCGAGACGACAACGATGCTACGATGGAGATCAAGGTGTCGCGCCGATGACGATGGTGATCATGACGGTGCTTCGGAGATGGAGATCACAAGCACAAGATGATGGTGGCCATATCATATCACTTATATTGATTGCATGTGATGTTTATCCTTTATGCATCTTATCTTGATTTGATCGACGGTAGCATTATAAGACGATCTCTCACTAAATTATCAAGAAGTGTTCTCCCTGAGTATGCACCGTTGCCAAAGTTCGTTGTGCCCAGACACCACGTGATGATCGGGTGTGATAAGCTCAACGTCCATCTACAACGGGTGCAAGCCAGTTTTGCACACGCGGAATACTCAGGTTAAACTTGACGAGCCTAGCATATGCAGATATGGCCTCGGAACATGGAGACCGAAAGATCGAGCGTAAATCATATAGTAGATATGATCAACATAGTGATGTTCACCATTGAAAACTACTCCATCTCACGTGATGATCGGTTATGGTTTAGTTGATTTGGATCACGTGATCACTTAGATGACTAGAGAGATGTGCATGCGAGTGAGAGTTCTTAAGTAATATGATTAATTGAACTTAAATTTATCATGAACTTAGTCCTGGTAGTATTTTGCAAATTATGTTGTAGATCAATAGCTCGCGTTGTTGCTTTCATATGTTTATTTTGATATGTTCCTAGAGAAAATTATGTTGAAAAATGTTAGTAGCAATGATGCGGATTGGATCCGTGATCTGAGGTTTATCCTCATTGCTGCCTGTAAGAATTATGTCCTTGATGCACCGCTAGGTGACAGACCTATTGCAGGAGCGGATGCGACGTTATGAGCGTTTGGCTAGCTCAATATGTTGACTACTTGATAGTTTAGTGCACCATGCTTAACGGCTTAGAATCGGGACTTCAAAGACGGTTTGAACGTCATGGACCATATGCGATGTTCCAGGAATTGAAGTTAATATTTCAAGAAAATACCGAGTTGAGAGATATGAAGTCTCCAACAAGTTCGTAGCTAAAAGATGGAGGAGAATCGCTCAACTAGTGAGCATGTGCTCAGATTGTGCGGGTACTTCAATCGCTTGAATCAAGTGGGAGTTAATCTTCCAGATAAGATAGTGATTGACAGAATTCTCTAGTCACCATCACTAAGTTACTAGAACTTTGTGATGAACTACGATGTATGCAAGGGATGGCGAAAACGATTCCGAGCTCTTCGTGATGTTGAAATCGACGAAGGTAGAAATCAAGAAAGAGCATCAAGTGTTCATGATTGACAAGACCACTGGTTTCAAGAAAAGGGCAAAGGGAAGAAAGGAACTTCAAGTAGAATGACAAGCAAGTTGTCACTCCTTGAAGAAGCCCAAAGCTGGACCAAAAGCTGAAACCGAGTGCTTACACTGCAAAGGAAATGGTCTTTGGAAGCGAAATACCCTGAATATTTGGTGGATAAGAAGGATGGCAAAGTGAACAAGGGTATATTTGATATACAGGTTATTGATGTGTGCCTTACCGGTGTTTATAGTAGCCCCGAGTATTTGATACTTGTTAGGTTGCTAAGATTAGTAATTCAAATAGGAGTTCTGAATAAGCAGAGACTAGTTGAAGGGAAGTGACGATGAGTGTTGGAAGTAGTTCCAAGATTGATATGATCATCATCGCACACTCCCTATACCTTGGGATTAGTGTTAAACCTAAATAAATGTTATTTGGCGTTTGTGTTGAACATGAATATGATTTGATCATGTTTATTGCGTATACGGTTATTCATTTAAAGTCAAAGAATAATTGTTGTTCTGTTTACATGAATAAAACCTTGATGGTCATACACCCAATGAAAATAGTTTGTTGGATCTCGATCGTAGTGATACACATATTCATAATATTGATGCCAAAAGATGCAAAGTTAATAATGATAGTGCAACTTATTTGTGGCATCGCCGTCGGGTCATATCGATTGTAAAGCGCATGAAGAAACTCCATAAAGATGGATTTTCAGAATCACTTGGTTATGAATCATTTGATTCTTGCGAACCGTGCCTTTTGGGCAAAATGACTAAAACTCCGTTCTCCGGAACAATGGAACGAGCTACTGACTTATTGGAAAAAATACATACCGATGTATGCGATCCGATGAGTGTTAAGGCTCATGGCATGTATCGTTATTTTCTGACCTTCACAGATGATTTGCGCAGATATGGGTATATCTACTTGATGAAACATAAGTCTGAAACATTTGAAAAGTTCAAAGAATTTCAGAGTGAAGTGGAAAATCATCGTACCAAGAAAATAAAGTTTCTACGATCTGATCATGGAGACAAATATTTGAGTTACGAGTTTGGTCTTCATTTGAAACAATGTGAAATAGTTTCGCAACTCACGCCACCTGGAACACCACAATGTAATGGTGTGTCCGAACGTCGTAATCGTACTTTACCAGATATGGTGCGATCTATGATGTCTCTTATCGGTTTACCACTATCGTTTTGGGGTTATGCATTAGAGACAGCTGCATTCACGTTTAATAGGGCACCATATAAATCCGTTGAGATGACACCATATGAACTATGGTTTAGCAGTAAACCTAAGCTGTCGTTTCTTAAAGCTTGGAGTTGCGATGCTTATATGAAAAGGTTTCAACCTGATAAGCTCGAACCCAAATCGGAAAAGTGCGTCTTCATAGAATACCCAAAGGTAACTATTGGGTACACCTTCTATCACAGATCCAAAGGCAAGTTATTTGTTGCTAAGATGAATCCTTTCTAGAGAAGAAGTTTCTCTCGAAAGAAGTGAGTGGGAGGAAAGTAGAACTTGATGAGGTAATTGTACCTTCTCCCTTATTGGAAAGTAGTTCATCACAGAAATTAGTTCCAGTGATTCCTACATCAATTAGTGAGGAAGTTAATGATGATAATCATGAAACTTCAGATCAAGTTGCTACCAAACCTCGTAGGTCTTCCAGCGTAAGATCGGCACCAAAGTGGTACGGTAATCATGTTCTGGAAGTCATGTTACTAGCCATGATGAACCTACGAACTATGAGGAAGCGATGATGAGCCCAGATTCCGCGAAATGGCTTGAAGCCATGAAATTTGAGATAGGATCCATGTATGAGAACAAAGTGTGGACTTTGATTGACTTGCCCGATGATTGGTGAGCCATTGAGATTAAATGGATCTTCAAGAGGAAGACGTACGCTGATAGTAGTGTTACTATCTACAAAGCTAGAATTGTCGCAAAAGGTTTTCGACAAGTTCAAGGTGTTGACTACAATGAGATTTTCTCAACTGTAGCGATGCTTAAGTCTGTCCGAATCATGTTAGCAATTGCCACATTTTATGAAATCTGGCGAATGGATGTCAAAACTGCATTCCTCAATGGATTCTTTAAAGAAGAGTTGTATATGATGCAACCAGAAGGTTTTGTCAATCCTAAAGGTGCTAACAAAATGTGCAAGCTCCAGCGATCCATCAATGGACTGGTGCAAGCATCTCGGAGTTGGAATATACGCTTTGATGAGTTGATCAAAGCATATGGTTTTATCTGAGACTTTTGAAGCTTTGTATTTACAAGAAAGTGAGTGGGAGCTCTGTAGCATTTCGATATTATATGTGTAAGACATATTGTTGATCGGAAATGATGTAGAATTTTTCTGCAAAGCATAAAGGAGTGTTTGAAAAGAGTTTTTCAAAGAAAGACCTCAGTAAAGCTACTTACATATTGAGCATCAAGATCTATTGAGATAGATCAAGACGCTTGATAAGATTTTCAATAAGTACATACCTTGACAAGATTTTGAAGTAGTTCAAAATGGAACAGTTAAAGAAAGAGTTCTTGCCTGTGTTGCAAAGGTATGAAATTGGGTAAGACTCAAATCCCGACCACGACAGAAAATAGAAAGAGAATGAAAGTCATTCCCTATGCATTCAGTCATAGGTTCTATAAAAGTATGCCATGCTATGTACCAGACCTATTGTATACCTTGCTCTGAATTTGGGAAGGGAGTACAATAGTGATCTAGGAGTAGATCACTGGACATTGGTCAAGAATATCCTTTGTAAGGACTAAGGAAATATTTCTCGATTATGGAGGTGATAAAAGAGCCCGTCGCAAAGAGTTACATCGGTGCAAGATTTTATACCGATCCAGATGACTCTAAGTCTCAACTGGATACATATTGAAAGTGGAAGCAATTAGCTAGAGTAGCTGCGTGCAGAGCATTGTAGACATAGAATATTTGCAAAATACACTCGGCTCTGAATGTGACAGACCCGTTGACTAAGCTTCTCTCACGAGCAAAACATGATCACACCTTAGTACTCTTTTGGGTGTTAATCACATAGCGATGTGAACTAGATTATTGACTCTAGTAAACCCTTTGGGTGGTGGTCACATGACGATGTGAACTATGGGTGTTAATCATATACAGATATGAATATTGGTGTTAAATCACATGGCGATGTGAACTAGATTATTGACTCTAGTGAAAGTGGGAGACTGAAGGAAATATGCCCTAGAGGCAATAATAAAGTTATTATTTATTTCCTTATATCATGATAAATGTTTATTATTCATGCTAGAATTGTATTAACCGGAAACATAATACATGTGTGAATACATAGACAAACATAGTGTCACTAGTATGCCTCTACTTGACTAGCTCGTTTATCAAAGATGGTTATGTTTCCTAGCCATGGACAAAAGAGTTGTCATTTGATTAACGGGATCACATCATTAGGAGAATGATGTGATTGACTTGACCCATTCCGTTAGCCAAGCACTTGATCGTTTAGTATATTGCTATTTCTTTCTTCATAACTTATACAAAGTTCCTACAACTATGAGATTATGCAACTCCCGTTTACCGGAGGAACACTTTGTGTGCTACCAAACTTCACAACGTAACTGGGTGATTATAAAGGTGCTCTACAGGTGTCTCCGAAGGTACATGTTGGGTTGGCGTATTTCGAGATTAGTTTTTGTCACTCCGATTGTCGGAGAGGTATCTCTGGGCCCTCTCGCTAAAACACATCACTTAAGCCTTGCAAGCATTGTAACTAATGAGTTAGTTACGGGATGATGTATTACGGAACGAGTAAAGAGACTTGCCGGTAACAAGATTGAACTAGGTATTGGATACCGACGATCGAATCTCGGGCAAGTAACATACCGATGACAAAGGGAACAACGTATGTTGTTATGCGGTTTGACCGATAAAGATCTTCGTAGAATATGTAGGAGCCAATATGAACATCCAGGTTCCACTATTGGTTATTGACCAGAAACAATTCTAGGTCATGTCTACATAGTTCTCGAATCTGTAGGGTCCGCACGCTTAACGTTACGATGACAATTTTATTATGAGTTTATAAGTTTTGATGTACCGAAGGTTGTTCGGAGTCCCGGATATGATCACGGACATGACGAGGAGTCTCGAAATGGTCGAGACATAAAGATCGATATATTGGACGACTATATTCGGACAGCAGAAGTGTTCCGGGTGATTTCGGAGAAAACCGGAGTGCCGGAGGGTTACCGGAACCCCCCAGGAGGAGTATTGGGCCTTATGGGCTTTAATGGAGAGAGAGAGGGGCAGCCAGGATGGGCCGCACGCCCCCTCCCCCTCTGGTCCGAATTGGACTAGGAGAGGTGGGGCGGCGCCCCCCTCTTTCCCTCTCCCTCTCCCCCTTCCTTTCCCCTCCTAGTAGGAGTAGGAAAGAGGGAGTCCTACTCCTACTAGGAGGAGGACTCCTCCTCCTTGGCACGCCCACAAGGGCCGGCCGGCCTCCCCCCTTGCTCCTTTATATCACGGGCAGGGGGGCACCCTAGAACACACAAGTTGATCTTCGTGATCGTTCCTTAGCCGTGTGCGGTGCCCCCCTCCACCATATTCCACCTCGGTCATATCGTCGCGGAGTTTAGGCGAAGCCCTGCGTCGGTATAACATCATCATCGTCACCACGCCGTCGTGCTGATGGAATTCATCCCCGACACCCTGCTGGATCGGAGTCCGGGGATAGTCATCGAGCTGAACGTGTGCAGAACACGGAGGTGCCGTACGTTCGGTGCTTGAATCGGTTGGATCGTGAAGACGTACGACTACATCAACCGCGTTGTCATAACGCTTCCGCTTTCGGTCTACGAGGGTACGTGGACACACTCTCCCCTCTCGTTGCTATGCATCACCATGATCTTGCATGTGCGTAGGAACTTTTTTTAAATTACTACGTTCCCCAACATGATAGAGATAGATAAACGGTAAAGTAGATATTTTTGTTATTTTTTATTTATAGAACGGAAAGTAAAAGATTGCAAAGGAAGTAAATCGAAAACTAAGATTGTAGATCGGAAACTTATATGATGAAAAATAGACCCGGGAGCCATAGGTTTCACTAGAGGCTTCTCTCAAGATAGAAAATATTACGGTGGGTGAACAAATAACAGCCGAGCAAATGATAGAAAAGTGCATAATTATGACGATATATAAGGCAATGATCACGAATATAGGCATCACGTCCGTGTCAAGTAGACCAACTCCTGTCTGCATCTACTACTATTACTCTACACATCGACCGACTCCTGCCTGCATCTACTACTATTCTGCATCTAGAGTATTAAGTTCATGAAGAACAGAGTAACGCATTAAGTAAGATGACATGATGTAGAGAAATAAACTCAAGCAATATGATGTAAACCCCATCTTTTTATCCACGATGGTAACAATACTATACGTGCCTTTCTATCCCTACTGTCACTGGGAAAGGACACCGCAAGATTGAACCCAAAGCTAAGCACTTCTCCCATTGCAAGAAAAACCAATCTAATTGGCCAAACCAAATCGATAGTTCGAAGAGACTTGCAAAGATATCAAATCATGCATATAAGAATTCAGAGAAGATTCAAATAATATTCATAGATAAGCTGATCATAAATCCACAATTCATCGGATCTCGGCAAACACACCACAAAAAAGTATTACATTGAATAGATCTCCAAAAACATCGAGGAGAACATGGTATTGAGAATCAAAGAGAGAGAAGAAGCCATCTAGCTACTAGCTACGGACCCGTAGGTAAACTACTCATGCTTCATCGGAAGGGTAATGGTGTTGATGTAGAAGCCCTCCATGATCGAATCCCCCTCCGGCAGGACGCCGGAAAAGGCCCCTAGATGGGATCTCACGGGTACAGAAGGTTGCGGCGGTGGAAAAGTGTTTTTGTGGCTCCTTCTGTTGGTTTTGGGATATATGAGAATATATAGGCAGAAGAAATAGGTCGGTGGAGTCACTAGGGGCCCACAAGGGTGGGGGGCGCGCCCTCCGTCCTTGTGTCCGCCTCGTGGCTTCTCTGACTTGCACTCCAAGTCCGTCTGGTCCAAGAAAAATCATCGCGAAAGTTTCATTCCGTTTGGACTCCATTTGGTATTCCTTTTCTGCGAAACTCTGAAACAAGGAAAAAACAGAAACTGACACTGGTCTCTAGGTTAATAGGTTAGTCCCAAAAATAATATAAAATAGCATATTAATGCATATAAAACATCTAAAACATCTAAAACAGATAATATAATAGCATGGAACAATAAAAAATATAGAAACATTGGAGACGTATCAGCCAGCCGCCTCCATGGCGTGGCGGTGGCCTTGGGAGTGGCCGCGGCGGTGGTGACTGTTGGGGAACGTAGTAATTTCAAAAAAATTCCTACGCACACGCAAGATCATGGTGATGCATAGCAACGAGAGGGGAGAGTGTTTTCTACGTACCCTCGTAGACCGAAGCGGAAGCGTTGATGCAACGTAGAGGAAGTAGTCGTACGTCTTCCCGATCCAACCGATGCAAGCACCGTTACTCCGGCACCTCCGAGTTCTTGGCACACGTTCAGCTCGATGATGATCCCCGAGCTCCGATCCAGCAAAGCGTCGGAGAGGAGTTTCGTTAGCACGACGGCGTGGTGACGATCTTGATGTTCTACCGTCGCAGGGCTTCGCCTAAGCACCGCTACAATATGACCGAGGTGGAATATGGTGAAGGGGGGCACCGCACACGGCTAAAGAACGATCACGAAGATCAACTTGTGTGTCCATGGGGTGCCCCCTGCCCCCGTATATAAAGGAGTGGAGGAGGGGGAGGGCCGGCCCTCTCTATGGCGCGCCCTAGGGGAGTCCTACTCCCACTGGGAGTAGGATTCCCCCTTTCCTAGTAGAACTAGGAGCCCTTCCAAGTAGTAGGAGTAGGAGGGAAGGAAAGGGAAGGGAAAAGGAGAAGGAAGGAAGAGGGCCCCTTCCCTAGTCAATCGGACCAGCTCATGGGGAGGGTGCAGCCACCCTTTGAGGCCTTTCTCTCCTTTCCCGTATGGCCCATTAAGGCCCAATACGAATTCCCGTAACTCCCCGGTACTCCCGAAAATACCCGAATCACTCGGAACCTTTCCGATGTCCGAATATAGTCGTCCAATATATCAATCTTTATGTCTCGACCATTTCGAGATTCCTCGTCATGTCCCCGATCTCATCCGGGACTCCGAACTCCTTCGGTACATCAAAACTCATAAACTCATAATATAACTGTCATCAAAACCTTAAGCATGCAGACCGTATGGTTCGAGAACAATGTAGACATGACCGAGACATGTCTCCGGTCAATAACCAATAGCGGAACCTGGATGCTCATATTGGCTCCTACATATTCTACAAAGATCTTTATCGGTCAGACCGCATAACAACATATGTTGTTCCCTTTGTCATCGGTATGTTACTTGCCCGAGATTCGATCGTCGGTATCCAATACCTAGTTCAATCTCGTTACCGGCAAGTCTCTTTACTCGTTACATAATGCATCATTCCATAACTAACTCATTTGCTACATTGCTTGCAAGGCTTTTAGTGATGTGCATTACCGAGAGGGCCCAGAGATACTTCTCCGACAATCGGAGTGACAAAACCTAATATCGAAATACGCCAACACAACATGTACCTTTGGAGACACATGTAGTACTCCTTTATAATCACCCAGTTACGTTGTGACGTTTGGTAGCACCCAAAGTGTTCCTCCGGTAAACGGGAGTTGCATAATCTCATAGTTACAGGAACATGTATAAGTCATGAAGAAAGCAATAGCAACATACAAAACGATCAAGTGCTAGGCTAACGGAATGGGTCAAGTCAATCTCATCATTCTCCTAATGATGTGATCCCGTTAATCAAATGACAACTCATGTCTATGGCTAGGAAACTTAACCATCTTTGATTCAACGAGCTAGTCAAGTAGAGGCATACTAGTGACACTATGTTTGTCTATGTATTCACACATGTATTATGTTTCCGGTTAATACAATTCTAGCATGAATAATAAACATTTATCATGATATAAGGAAATAAATAATAACTTTATTATTGCCTCTAGGGCATATTTCCTTCAGTCTCCCACTTGCACTAGAGTCAATAATCTAGTTCACATCGCCATGTGATTTAACACTAATAGTTCACATCTACATGTGATTAACACCCATAGTTCACATCGTCATGTGACCTACACCCAAAGAGGGTTTACTAGAGTCAGTAATCTAGTTCACATCGCTTATGTGATTAACACCCAAAGAGTACTAAGGTGTGATCATGTTTTGCTTGTGAGATAATTTTAGTCAACGGGTCTGTCACATACAGATCCGTAAGTATTTTGCGAATTCTATGTCTACAATGCTCTGCACAGAGCTACTCTAGCTAATTGCTCCTACTTTCAATATGTATCTAGATCGAGACTTAGAGTCATCCAGATCTGTGTCAAAACTTGCATCGACTGTAACATCCCAAATTTTCAATTTGGAATGTTATACATTAGGTCATCTTGCATATCATATTTTCTCGCATTTTTCCGATCCTAGAAAATTTCACGCAAATCAAGGACCCTCGGAGAGAGTTGGAGATTTCATTATTTTCATATTTGGGATTTCTCAAATTTTGAAAATAGGATCATTTGGATTTATTTCTTTATCTTCAAAAGTTTTTCCGAAAAAAAACTAAGAGAGGGAATAATATGACTTTCCCAACATTTAGGAAAAATGAAGATTTAATGAATAAATCAAATTTTGGTTTTTCGAAAGTTTATTTGCTTTAGGAAAAAAATGAGTATTTTAAAAATATGCATTTTTGCCCCGTTTTAAAGTTCATGTTGTTCAACTCATTTTTAGGAGTCGGGGAAAATTAATTTTATTTAATTTGGAGTTCGTTTGGTTTTATTTTAAATTCGTTTAAGTTTTATTTAAAAAACGCTGCACCACTTCGGGCCAAGGGCCCAGCCCAACCGCCGGCCCAGCCGCCTCCCTCCCCTGCGCGCTGGAGGAGCCCCGCCCGACGCCGCCTGAAGTCCGGCTCGGACCACTGCCCCCGCCATTGTGCCCCCTCCCCAAGGCACCGGAGCCCCCCTCCTATTTATACCGCCCCTCCTCTCTCCTCCTCCGCCACCGCCCTCCACCGCCCGAGCCGAGCCGCCGCCCGAAACCGCCCGCCGCCGCCATCGCTGACGCTGTCCTCGCCACCCGCCGACCGCCGCCACCACCGCTTGTCGCCCGACCCCGCCGGAGCCCGGAGCCCCAGCCGGCGACTTGCGGAGGTAGCCGACCTCGCCGCCCCCCCGGTCCGGTTTTGTCAAAACCCGATCCGGTTTTTCTCGCGTTGTTCGGTTTTTAAAAAAAACCTAGATTGGTTATTTTTTTTCGGTTTTGTTATTTAGTGAACGTTCACCGACCCGTTCGTTTTAATGAACGTGTTCGTCGGATTAGATCTGTTAACAAACGTCCGTCGTTTTAACTGTTCGTCGTTTTTCTTTTAGTCGGATTTAATCCGTTATTTTCCGATTTCGATTTCCGATTCAATTTTCAAATCTGTTTATTTTCTCGCTCGTTTATCGGAATAAGGTGATTCAAGCGCCTGGAGTTTCGTTACGAAACCGCCGTTCCGACTAACCTACTTAAACAAAGTTTTGCTACTGTAAAATTTTGACCTAGTTTCAAATTGCAAAAACCGAGTCGTTCTCTCTCAACTTTCGATTTTCGTTGCTTATTTTGATTTGATTCTTTTGCAACCAGGGTTCTTAAGTTGAACTCTCTGGTTAGATCTTTTATTCGAGATTTCCCCGTGCATTAGATGAGTACTTATTGTATGCTTGTTGTTTGTCTGCGTTAGATCACCCGGAGTGCGCCGCTTGTTATTTCGAATCTCTAGGTCTCGCGGATCATCAGCAAGGCAAGTAACACTTGATCATACTTTTTCTACTACCCAGTTTTATTGCATTAGATCAAACCCTCATACACTTGCATGTTTAGGATCAGCTTAAATTGTGGGATGGGAAGTAGATTGAGGTAGTACCTATTACCTGTTTACTTATGAAACCTTGGGAGTTACTTCTACGTTTGCTTTTTATGCCATGCTATGCTAGTAGACGTGGATTGGGTGAGTGAATATCCATGACAGATGTGAGATTGTTAATTAATGGTTTATCTAAGGTGGCAACCTAAACACACATCTGGGTGGATTGAGGCACCTGGTTTCTATCAGACTTGCTGTATTTCTTTGGACCGCCACCCGGGCTCTAAGGGATCATAAGATTATTCAAGCTGGAAACTTCCGTGTGCAGCCACAAGCCAATTATGGGCTCTGGCATAGTTAAGTAAGTTGTGCGAACTCTTACGGGTAGGCTAGCTGATGTAGGGGATGTAGGTTGGTGCGGTCTACCCACATGTAAGGTGCTAGTGCTTACGAAAGCTGTGTCTCGGTCATCTGTTTCTCAAACACCATGTAGTCACGAGAACCAAGCGGAGGCGATCGAGTCTTGTGGGTAAAAGTGCGCAAACCTCTGCAGAGTGTATAAACTAATCATGATTAGCCGTGTCCCCGGTTATGGACGTTTTGAGTATCTAGTACTTGAATATCATGTGAATCTCAACATGTTACTTCTAATAAATGTCATTGGGATTTGATGAGTACTTTTAAATTGGGATTGAGGATGCTGTCAACCATTCTCAATGTTTAACAACCACCATGATAGTTAAATAAAATTATTCCTTTGTTGTAGGGAAAAATTAGCTTTATGCAAAAATGTAACCGTAGAGCTTTTCCACCAGCCATATATGCATGTAGTATAGGCTTATTCCTTCATTGCTCTCTATGTGTTACATTGCGGCATATTCCATGTCTTGACCGTTTTGGGCTGCAACTTTCATGTTGCAGACTTTTAGAACGATGAGTAAGGTGTTAGGTCGTGGTTCTATACTCGGTGATGCCGATGGAGTTGATGGACTCACTTATCTTCCAAGCCTTCCATTGTTATTATTAGATGGCCTTAAGCCATATTATTGTAACAAGTTCCCTTGTGGACAACGATGTAATAAGTGTGTGATTGCTACTCTGCTATAAATCCTTGAAATCTTGTGTGGTGTCAGCATTATTGATCCGGGGATGACATCGAGCACGAGACTTGATCCATTCGGTCTGGTCGCTCTGAGAGATGGTATCTGAGCACCTGTTGTTGTGAGGACACGACCACTAAGTTAAAGCCATAGATCACTACTCTCTTCCCATTTTCTAACTCCTCATCTTTTCTACTCTTTAGGATGACGGACGCGAGGATCAAGTACACCCAACCAGATGAAGGCACCCCTTTTGGATTCCACTTGAAGGAAGTCACCAAGTACCTGAACATTGGACTACCAAGCTTCACCGGAACTTTCAACGCCACTCTGCCTGAAGAGGAGCGCTGGAAGATTCAAGCTCATGTTCCAGGAAGGACATTCACCCCAATCACCAAGCCTATAGATAGTGTTTTCAGTGCACCAACTTGGAGTCTGGGAAAGAGCATGGCAGCTCACATCACCATGGGACGCATTGGAGAAGTTTATCAAGAAGACCTCAAGGACACTATCTACCAGATTTGTTGTAGCGACCCGACCTCAGACGGTCAAGCCTCTGTGTATCCGTGCCATCCCTGGATCAGTATGCTGGCACACACAGTACATCAATGTATATATCAAAGTGCAATCACATGTATAAATAACGTAAAACTGATATATACCTCATAAGTCACAGCGGAAACAAATAGTCGGGTATGGAGTCCCATCAACGCCATCGGCAGGTTGAGTGTAGACCGTAACCCTGTATCGTAACTCTTACTCGTCGAAGAAAATCCTGCAACATGATACGTTGCAGCCGTGTAGGTCAGTACATTGAATGTACCGGCAAGATCACAACATGAGAAAACAGATGGTAAAGCTATACTATATGCAATTTGGCTTTGTGGCTCTGGGTCTGAGTTTTGTTTGCGTAAAAGCTAGTTTTATTTTCCCTACATCAAAGGAATAAATGCAGTCTGTACTATGGAGTTTTCTATCATGACATGGTTCCGCCAACGGATGTCTCATAGCCCAAAATCATCATAAGTTGCCCGCAATTAAGTTATCAATCCGGTGTTGAGAGTTCCGAGATAGATCCAAGTCCAGATGCTCAAATTGTCCGTAACCGGGGACACGGCTAATCGATTAGGTTTAAACCCTCTGCAGAGGTTTGTACACTTTACCCGCAAGATTCGATCCCTCTTTTACGTTCTCGCACTTCAGGTGTTTGAGAACAAGATGACCAAACATGGTCTTCGAAGAGTTCCTCGACCACCGTCCGGTGCTCATCCCATCCTACCGTAGTTCTACATCTGCTAGCACCGCCCCAGCCAGAGTCACCACTAAGGTCAACCAAGCGAGCCCATAATGACTTGCGGTTGCAGGTAAGCTTCGGGCATGAAGTATTCTTCCGTCTCTTTGAGTCTGGGTGAAGCTTTCCGCAAAATGTCATGGCGCTTCTCCATGCATCCCGCCAACCACTGGTTTCTCCAGGTGCCGTCAACCATCCTTCACCCAAGAGTGTGTATTGAATTCTTGTCTCGAGTCTTGAAGTCTTGAGGCCTTGAAGATGCAGTCCTTGCAGATTCCATCATGGAGTTATCGTCATTGACGTAGAGCCTCCATTCTCACACCACTCCCGAGCACTCATACCGAACCCGTCTACTATAGCGTAGCATTAAAATAAATAACGTCCGGGCTTGGTAACAGGTGATGGGTTCCTACCTCATGCATACTACTCAACTACAAGGATTCAATATCACTCTTGGAGGGATTGTTGCGAAGATGACACTAGATGCAATAAAATACATAGGTATGAAAAACATGGTCAAAGTGAACTTGCACGGTAATACTTGATGAAGATAACAACGCTGTCGAGAAAATGACTTGGTAGAACTAATCGTCACTCCGTTGAAAATCTATATAGTCAAACATAGCATTCACATAAGCAAACATCCTAGCAAACAATTTTAGCACTCGAAATAACAATCAAAACAGCAAGAAAAATCGATAATAAAACTCAAACAAAATCAAAAGAAACTTCAAATAAAACTACAAAGAAAAACTACTAACGAAGATCTATGACTTTGCTTCAAACATCTAATATAGTTTTGCCGTAAGTAAAAACTTAACAACAATTAAAATACTAAACTAATAAATTAACAGAAAATAAAATGTAAAATAAATAATTTAACAGAAAGTATTTTTTCCATAAAATTTTATTTGCAAAAGAAACAAATAAAAAGCTTTTATAAAACTCTAACTATGACCTATAGAAGGTTTCATACAAAACTAAGGAAAATAAATTTTTAAAATAAAAATAAATTTTTTCCTGTTGTCTAACAGAAACACAACTAATTTTGTCAAAAGTGACAAAAAGAAATAATTTAAAACTAATAAAAACAATAAAGAAAAAGCTAAAACAGAACTAATAATAAAACAGTACTGTTTTGCTAAAAACCTAATTTAAATTAACCTAGAAATAAAATACTAAATACTACTGGATAAACAAAGGTCCTAGAGACCAGGAGCAAAAAGAATTAATTAAAACCTATTTTTAAACTCAAGTTATGGCCAAAATACTAATCTAAACAAAATTTATCAAATTCAAATTTAAACTACTCAAATTTGAAATCCAGAGACACTAACAGAAACTTCAGCAAATTTGTGACACATAGCAATTGGAATCACTCAAAATACTAAAACTCTAAAAGATATGAATTTTCTAAGATTGCTATTTTTGAAAAAAATGAATTACGGGATTTCGTGGATCTCACGGAGTAGTCGTCGGAGTTAGGGAAGAAGATCGGATCCGATGTTGCGGTTGCTCCTAGAGAAAAGGAGATCACGGGACGGTGGAGAGGAGATCATATAAACCTCGGGAGAGGTCGAGAAGCAGCAGTGGCGGCACTTGGCGGCGGTGGTGTTACTGCACTGCTGCTTCATGGAGAGGAGCGGATAGGAGAGGAGAGGAGAGGTGTTGGTTTGATGTGTTGGAGGGGGGGTGCTTGGGTATTTATAGTGGGGAAGGAGGGCTTTGCTTGGGTAGGGGACAATAAATAGACTAGGATTAGGAAACAAAAGGAAAAGATCTAGAAACAAATCGGAATAAGCGGAATAACAAAGGGATCAAATCCTACTAGGATTTGTAAAAGAATAAAACCTTGGCTCCTGGCTCCCTAGGTGCGTGCGGTGAATGGCCTTGGCGGACGGCCGCTGGCTTTGCCTTGGGCCTTGGCCCTTGGCGGTGGGCGCAGCAATTTTTTTTTGACAGAGACAACAAAACAGAAATAAATAAAAATTTATATAGGCATATAATATATCAAAATTTTCAGAAAAAGATTTTCTACAACATGAACACTATTTTAGCTTCAAATAAAATACACACAAATTTTAATAATTCACACAGTGCTACGGTCCAATAAAATCCAATAAAAATCATTTTTAAAATACCAAAATGACTTCAAATTAATTTCTCTCCAATTTTCGATGTAGGGAATCATGTTACCCTATTTTCTATATATTTTGTTTTTGGAGAAAATAATTTGAATAAAACTCAAATAACTCCAAATTGGAAATAAATTCAAAAGAACTTTGAATTTAATTCTTTTAAAACTCCCAACTCATATTTCATTTAATTTGAAGAAGTCATTTTATCTTCTCTCGTGAAAATCATTGAGTTGCATAAAGTTTCAGAATTGGAAATATTTCCAAATGAAATTCAAATATTTTCAACACCCCTTGTCATTTAAATAAATGGAAGAAGTCATGTCATCTTCTCTCCAGGGTTTTGTGATGAAAAGAATTTGAATTCATGGAGATCATAAATGCAAGGTGGAAGTTAGGGAAAGTCATTTCATTCCCTCTCATTCAACTTTCAGAAAGTTTCAAATTTCACTCAATTTCACACAATAAATCACACAACAAACAATCAATCAATCAAAACTATTTATTTATTATAACATTCCAAAGTTTAGAATTTTGGGATGTTACAAACCTACTACACTTAAAATGAATCTAGTCCTCGAGATTGAAGAAACAACAAGAAAAGGTTAGGGTTTGGGGTCTTCCAGCAAATACATCGATCGGAATGGTCTAGTGTGCTACCACACTTAAAAGCAGGGTTATGGTTCCACGGAACTCGGTACTCCATCCTAGGGTGAACACCATCGGTCTTCTCACAACTTCAAGTAACTCCTACTTTGGGGCTCTTCCGGTAGGGTCAAAACCTTTTCCTCAAATCGTGTCCTTTCATCTGGTGAGGTTCTTCCGAGACTGTGTCTCCTTAGTCGACAGTGCCGCCAATAAAAACTATCGAGATCTCATGGTGGTCGACCATTACAGGTTTCTCCTGTAGGAATAATGGGTTGGGTTGGGTCTCACCGTATGACCTACGTTTGGCAACGGTTGCCGGTACATGGATCAATCGTCCTACCATTCTAAGGTTTTTGGCTTGTCGTATCGACGCTCTTCTAAAGTTTTCAAGTCTCTCTGATTTTCCATCAACACATGATAGTTCATGATAGAAGTCTCCGGTATGGGGGCCAATCCATCCCGTACTTGAATCATTACCACATACGTAAACAATGAATCACGTATTCTAACATTGGGCATACTCACAAGCATTGCAGAATTTATCTTCTCAACGAACTTAGTTCGGATAATTCCATTGATTCTGCAAGCTGAACAAAACATCTATCGTTTCTTCACAACTCTCGGGTTTTTGCGTAACCTCCTACGAAACATCTGCTGATCAAATCACGGTCTTCCCAAAATTTCTTCTTCCAGTGGGTACTTGACCCTTATTAATTCCTGGGCCTGTGGGTTATGAGCCCACTTCAACACTTGTACCAATTTCACTCATCCTTGGAGTTACAATTGCTCCATTTTCCAACATTACACCACTTTAAATCCAATAACATTTCATTTCTTAATACCATCATATCAAAGATAAAACTTCAACTCATTTTTTCCAAACTCCAACCTGTGGGACACATTTCCATTTCCATTGGTCTAGTG